>CM029017.1:94646450-95246450 GCA_016801055.1 Panax notoginseng | reverse complement strand
GAATTTCCTATAAAAATGCGCGAGATTCAAATTTTCTGATAAAAGGGCTATTTATTATGAATTATTGAAGTTCCGAAGTTCTGAAATAATTGATTTTTGGAGTTTAAAATGTTTTTTTTAAGATAAACGTTTTTTGTTGCAATTGAGTGGCTCACATGTGTTATACATGATCTGAAATCAGATTTCTTAGGTGGGCTTGACAATTTTGTAAATATAATATTATTATATTCAATTTTCTGCTTTGGTGTTCTAAGTATTTTCCTATAAATAGGGTGCTTAGGTTAGAATTGAAAATCACACCAGAAATACAAGTTTCTCTCTATTTCTCTCTCTATATCGAGCGTATTCTTGTGAGTGTTTGATACTTTGAGTGTTGCTATACGGTGCAAGTTTCCTTCAGCACTATATCTAGTATTTCAGTCAGAAGTACCGTCTTTCCGAGGTAAGGGATGTTATTTCTTCTTAAATGATATTATTTTCTTCAATATCATTATGCCGAAGTATTGATCTAAATTTTTATCAAATTTGGAACATTTCATGTCGGGGTTACTATTCACGAGTTACTATTCATGAGTTACTATTCACGAGTTACTATTCACGAGTTACTATTCACCAAAAAATGAAAATTTCTTCTTTTCGTCCAAATATCTATTATGGATACTAGCTTTGATTGTATCCATGTTTTGATCATTCTTGAATTTTACTTCACTATGATTGTTTATGAGGTATTTTTGGACATGAAATAACTGAAATACGAATCCTTAATATTTACTCTTTTGTTTCACTGGATTCGTTTTCTCTAACATATTTTTCATCATCCTCAGTCCTAAATGATGATGTTACTGAATATCTTTGGCCTGTAGTGCAAAGATTGATGATTTTATGATGAATATCTTTGGCCTGTAGTGCAAAGATGACTATTTGATTCAAGATATTTATTGATTGATGTTACAGGGATAAAATATTGATGATGGGCTTTTAAATTCATAGATAATCGTAGATTTCATTCTCTACGTAACTTCTCTATGAATTATTATTTTCCGCTGCGAATATTGATTGAAAACTTGTTGTCTATTGTATTCTATTAAATTTTTCTCTGTTGAAGACTAACGATAATTTGTTGTATATTATCTTAGTCATAATATTCTTTACTGGGCTAGTTGAGCTCACCCTTTTCCTTGTTGTTCCATTTTTCTTCTCAGGAGGCGAGAATGTAGCGAGTACTAGTCGGGGTATGGAATGATGGTTCAAGACAGTTATTTTAGTAGTCCTCACTATTTTGTAAAATAGTGTATCAATAAGTATAATGAGTACTTAATTGGGTATGAATACTGTCTAGATGACAATATTTGTATTTAAACTCACAGTATATGTGTTGTCGTATTTTGCACGACAAATGTATTAATAAAGTTGTAGTTGTTTCTGTACCATGTATTTGACGACTCAGAATGGGTTGGGTGGAATGGGCCTATTTTGGGGGCGTCACAGTTGGTATCAGAGCTATAAGTAAAGAGCCCCGAGCCTCTCGATGGTGACTTCCTGTTGATGGGGGATGCACCGAAGCTAGACTCTCCGTAGGGGACGCCGTTCTGCGGTGGCAAACTGATAGGTACCATTGTGAGGTACTGTGGTTGAAGCACCATGAGAGTCACATTTGGTATCAGAGCTTAGGGATATGATCTCTGGCGGAGATCGGGGAATAGAACTAGGAGGGGAGAGACGAGTAAATCCTTCGCTAGTGTGTCCTACCTAAGCTTAATTGTTGGTCGGTCATAATATAGGGATATTATGTGATTTGTTAATTTGTTAAATTAACCCTTGTTTTATAGCAGTATTTGAGAATGTCGACTGAGAATGTTAACAATGGAGTAAATGAGACGGTGGAGATGCCTATACTCACCAACGAGGAGAACGTGCAACAGGCTAGCAATGTTCCTCCTGTGAACAACACCACTGAGCAGACGATGAACGATGGGATGTTTAGAAGCTTTTTGCAATTTATGCAAAACCAAGTTCAGCGGGGACGGTGACTCAAAAAGTTGTCCTAGAAAAGTCAAAGTCAACGGTTCCTGGAAGAGCGTTTTTTGTGACTGGTCAGAATGCGAGGGACCCGAACGAAGTTAGCACGGGTTAGTTAATTATAAATTTTTGCGAAATCTATACCTTATTAGATACCGGTTCTACCCATTCATTTATCTCTCCTGCTTATAGTCAACGTTTAAAATTGACTCCGGAGAAAATTAGACTTTGACTTATCTGTTGAAACTTCGTTAGGAGAAACTTTCGTTACATCCACTGTTTATAAATCTTGTTGGCACCATCACATTACCTGTTGACCTTATCTCTTTAATGATACTTGCTTTTGATGTGATTTTAAGGTTAAATACTCATCATGCCAAAATTGATTGCTTTTGTAAGGTTGTTAGTTTTCATATTCCTAAGCAACCTGTTATTCGAATTCAAGCAATCAAACCATTGAAGTCAAACTCTTTCATATTAAGCCGTAAAGTCATTCGTTTATTGAAAAACGGATGTCAAGTTTTCTTAGCCCATGTTATGGATTTGAATAAAAACACGTCAGATTTGAATAATATTCCTGTTGTTATTGATTTTCCTGACGTATTTCTTAAAGAATTTCTTGGCTTACTCCCAGAGCGTGATATTAAATTTTGTATCGACCTTGAACCCGGTACAAAACCCATTTCTAAAATCTCATATCGAATGGCTCCTATTGAACTTCAGGAGTTAAAAACCCAACTATAGAAGTTGATAACCGAGCCTTTATCTGGTGACTTCCTTTGTAGAATGCACTGAAGCCAGACTCTCCGTAGGGGATACCATATTCTTGTGGTAGTAAACTGATAGGTGTCATTGTGACGTGCTATCCAAGATTGGGATATGAGTCACAGTTGAGAGCAACCTAAGTCAGTAATCGAAATACGTAGTTTTCTAGTTATTATCGGAGATTCGTAAAAGGATTTTCTCGAATCGCTACTCCATTAACTCAGCTGACTCGAAAAGATACAAACTTTGAATGGACCGAGGAATGCGAAAAGAGCTTCCAAGAATTCAACATGCGACACCGACGTTGGCTCGAGCTGTTGAAAGATTTCGATCACACCATCCAATACTATTCTAGAAAAGTAAACGTGGTAGCTGACGCATTGATCGTATGCGAGTACGAGTGCGATATTGTTGAACACAAAGACCTATTTTGTATAATTTATAAATGATAGAGATATAGTTAATGACTCTAGGGATCCACGTTATGATATACGAGTAAAATCAACTTTAATCGATAACGTTAAAGCCACTCAAGCTACAGACCTGGAGCTGATGAATATAAAGAAGAAGGTGCAAGAATGTGTTATTCTAGAAGTAAGAGTTGATGAAGAGAAGAAAGCTCAAGCCTTCAATTTATTTGAAATCCTCGATCGAGTAGGAACTGTGGCCTATAGACTCGCCTTAACGCTAAGTATGTCACGTGTTCATAACGTTATTTACGTATCGATGTTACGTAAATATGTGGACGACCCGAACCACGTTATTGAGTTAGAACCAAACGAGATAGCTGAAGACTTAACGTACAAAGAGGTACCTGTCAAGATCTTGGATAGGAAGGAGCATGTCCTACGCACGAAGGTCATACCACAAGTTAAAGTTTTGTGGAGAAACCATGCTATTGAGGAAATAACCTGGGAGTTGGAAACGGAAATGAAAGCGAGGTATCCTCATCTTTTCGAAACACCAGGTACGTACGTCAATTTCGAGGACGAAATTTCATAAGGAGGGGAGGTTGTAAGACCCCAAATTATTAATAAATGAAATTTAATTTCCTCTATTTATTATTTTGAAATAGTAAGGGTTGATTTGATTAATGTGGTTAGTTATGGGTAAAATGCGCAAATATTTCAAATAAGCAAGTCGTCCTAAAATATTCATTATTGTCGGGGAATATTTGTTTGGTCGTGGAATATTCTTGTTGTCGGGAAATATTCGTACGACGGCGCAGCCTTGTGTGAGCCCCATAACGGAAAGCGATTGGATGAAGAAAACGACAAAAATAAGTTGTTTATAAATAACGGCATAGTTGTTACCGTTAATACTGTTGGAATACCCGGTGGTTAAAACACAGTAATACGCGTTATTGCACAGTAGCACACGGTATTGCACCAATTATTGATTCTTACGTAAGAAGGCACTACTCAATAATTGTTACAGTAATTATTGTTCAATATTGTATTTTATTGATTCAATAATTGCTGCGTTGATATTTTATATTACTGTTGTTTTAATAATTGTCACTACACAGTATTTTCTATTATCGGAACAATAATTCATATTATCAGAATAATATTATTAGATAACATTATTGGCAATGTCTAGAAAGTTCTGTCTAAGGAGAGGTTTGATCATCTAATTGCGCGCCAGTGAGGAGAGATCCTTATTGGAAAGCCCCCTTTTTCCTGGGAACGGCCTGGTTGCCAGTACTGTGATTCTATAATATTATTTGTGTATAATTAATTATTGATTTATATGATGAGGAAAAATATTGATTTTATGTGGATATAGATGGAGAAAATTTTTAATGTGACAATTGTTGAAAATTAATATTTTATCTTTTTCTGATAAAATAATTCATTTAAATATATTATTTTAATAATATATTGATGGTGATATTTTTACAATGAATGTGGGATATATGAGTATATGAGGAGGAAGAGTATTTTTGTGGCATTTAATGATTAACACATGTTTTGTGTGTTGGTGGACACAATTCTTGACCGAAAATTTATTATTGACTAAAAAATCGCCCGTTTGTGAATTTCGATCAATTTCTGTTTAGAATTTGGAAAAACTTTCTTCTGCAAAGTTGTAGAGAATTGAATTTCCTATAAAAATGCGCGAGATTCAAATTTTCTGATAAAAGGGCTATTTATTATGAATTATTGAAGTTCCGAAGTTCTGAAATAATTGATTTTTGGAGTTTAAAATGTTTTTTTTAAGATAAACGTTTTTTGTTGCAATTGAGTGGCTCACATGTGTTATACATGATCTGAAATCAGATTTCTTAGGTGGGCTTGACAATTTTGTAAATATAATATTATTATATTCAATTTTCTGCTTTGGTGTTCTAAGTATTTTCCTATAAATAGGGTGCTTAGGTTAGAATTGAAAATCACACCAGAAATACAAGTTTCTCTCTATTTCTCTCTCTATATCGAGCGTATTCTTGTGAGTGTTTGATACTTTGAGTGTTGCTATACGGTGCAAGTTTCCTTCAGCACTATATCTAGTATTTCAGTCAGAAGTACCGTCTTTCCGAGGTAAGGGATGTTATTTCTTCTTAAATGATATTATTTTCTTCAATATCATTATGCCGAAGTATTGATCTAAATTTTTATCAAATTTGGAACATTTCATGTCGGGGTTACTATTCACGAGTTACTATTCATGAGTTACTATTCACGAGTTACTATTCACGAGTTACTATTCACCAAAAAATGAAAATTTCTTCTTTTCGTCCAAATATCTATTATGGATACTAGCTTTGATTGTATCCATGTTTTGATCATTCTTGAATTTTACTTCACTATGATTGTTTATGAGGTATTTTTGGACATGAAATAACTGAAATACGAATCCTTAATATTTACTCTTTTGTTTCACTGGATTCGTTTTCTCTAACATATTTTTCATCATCCTCAGTCCTAAATGATGATGTTACTGAATATCTTTGGCCTGTAGTGCAAAGATTGATGATTTTATGATGAATATCTTTGGCCTGTAGTGCAAAGATGACTATTTGATTCAAGATATTTATTGATTGATGTTACAGGGATAAAATATTGATGATGGGCTTTTAAATTCATAGATAATCGTAGATTTCATTCTCTACGTAACTTCTCTATGAATTATTATTTTCCGCTGCGAATATTGATTGAAAACTTGTTGTCTATTGTATTCTATTAAATTTTTCCCTGTTGAAGACTAACGATAATTTGTTGTATATTATCTTAGTCATAATATTCTTTACTGGGCTAGTTGAGCTCACCCTTTTCCTTGTTGTTCCATTTTTCTTCTCAGGAGGCGAGAATGTAGCGAGTACTAGTCGGGGTATGGAATGATGGTTCAAGACAGTTATTTTAGTAGTCCTCACTATTTTGTAAAATAGTGTATCAATAAGTATAATGAGTACTTAATTGGGTATGAATACTGTCTGACAATATTTGTATTTAAACTCACAGTATATGTGTTGTCGTATTTTGCACGACAAATGTATTAATAAAGTTGTAGTTGTTTCTGTACCATGTATTTGACGACTCAGAATGGGTTGGGTGGAATGGACCTATTTTGGGGGCGTCACAAAATGAGTCTCCTCTTGAGTTCTTGAAAACTCTTGTCACATTCTTTGCTCTAACTGAATTTTGTATCTTTTCTAGTCAGCTGAGTTAATGGAGTAGCGATTCGAGAAAATCCTTCCATGAATCTCTGATAATAACCAGCTAAGCCTAGAAAGCTACGTACTTCGGTCACTGACTTAGGTTGCTCCCAGCTTTAAATTGATTCAATCTTTGCCGGGTCAACAGATATTACATGATTTGATATCACGTGCCCAAGGAATGCTATTTCCTCAAGCCAGAACTCGTATTTCTTTAACTTGGCATATAATTTGTTCTCACGAAGCTTTTGTAGTATCAGCCTCAAGTGTTGCTCATGATCTTCACGACTTTTGGAGTAAATGAGAATGTCATCAATAAAGACAACCACAAAATGATCTAAATATTCCTTGAATACTCGGGTCATCATATCCATGAAGGCAGCATGAGCATTAGTCAATCCAAAAGACATGACTAGGAATTCATAATGACCGTAAGCAATCTTTGGAATGTCATCAGTTTTAATCTTTAACTGATGATATCCGGAACGAAGATCGATCGTTGAAAAGAACTTAGCGCCTTGCAACTAGTCAAATACGTCATCAATGCGAGGCAACGAGTACCTATTTTTGATGGTGACATGATTCAACTCCCAATAATCAATACAAAGTCGCATACTCCCATCTTTATTCTTTACGAATAGAACATGAGCACCCCAAGGAGACGTACTAGGACGAATGAAACCGATGTCTAATAATTCCTATAGTTGGGTCTTTAACTCCTAAAGTTCAACAAGAGCGATTTGATATGGGGCTTTGGAAATGGGTTTTATACTAGGTTAAAGGTCGATACAAAATTCAATTTCACGCTCTGGGGGTAGGCCAGGAAGTTTTTCAGGGAATACGTTAGGAAATTTTTTAACAATAGAAATATCATTCCAAACTGAAGTATTTTTGTTTAAATCCATGACATGAGCTAAGAAAGCTTGACATCCGTTTTTTAATAAATTAATAGCTTTATGGCTTGAAATGATCGTGATTGACTTTAATGGTTTGGTTGCTTGAATTCGCATAATAGGTTGGTTAGGAACATGAAAGCTAACAACCTTACGAAATCAATCAATTTTAGCATGATGAGTAGTCAACTAATCAATTCCTAAAATCACATTGAATGCAAGTATTTTTAAAGAGATAAGATCGACAGGTAACGTGCGGTTACCAATTTGAATCAAACAAGACTTATAAACAGTGGATATAATAAAGGTTTCCCCCAACGGAGTTTCAACCGATAAGTCAAAGTCTAATTTCTCTAGAGTCAAATTTAAACGTTGAGCGTAAGTAGGAGAAATAAAAGAATGGGTAGAACCAGTATCAAATAAGGTATAAGCTTCGCAAGAGTTTATGAGTAGCTTACCCGTGATCACTTCGTTTGGATTCCTCGCTTTTTGGGAGGTTACGACAAACGCATTCCCTTGAACTACCGGTTTTGTCTTGTCTAGGACGATCTTTGATGCCTCCATCCCAGCTGGACTTGACTTTGGTGCCCGACAAAATCGATCTAGGTGACCTTCTCTTCCATAATTGTAACATGCTTTAGACTGCTGCGTACAGTTTGGACTGAAGTGTCCCTCCCCTATGCATTTATAACATACGACCGGCGGTCGTTCTTCTTCCTTAACAACAGGTGCTGGTGCTGACATCTTTCCATCATTATTGAATCTCCTCTTCTTGAAATTTCCACTTCTATTATCTTGGCCATGATTACCACCGGAGTGGTTACCATTTCTGGCATGTTGATTCCCTCCACGTTTGTTGTCATTACTTTTATGACTGCTACCATTGGTATTATCGACATGTCGGCTACTCTCTCTGGGTTGGGTTGACTCATTATCGTGCTCCAATAACTGAGCCCTATTTACAACATCTGAATACAAACACAATTTGTGAGAAATTAAGTATTGACGTATCTCGGGTTTCAAACCTCTTAGAAACATCCGCGTCATTCTCTCCTCAATATCAACCAAGTGGGGCGCAAATTGGGACAACTCAGCAAACTTAGCTTC
Source organism: Panax notoginseng (assembly GCA_016801055.1). Lineage (NCBI taxonomy): Eukaryota > Viridiplantae > Streptophyta > Magnoliopsida > Apiales > Araliaceae > Panax > Panax notoginseng. The sequence goes on along the minus strand of CM029017.1, from coordinate 95,238,008 downwards.
GTACTATGACACGGTCATATTGTTTTGCTCTAACTTGATAAACTCCACCTCCTTCATGTGACGAATACTTTCAGGAAAGTACTCGTTGTTGAACAACTCTTGGAACTTCTCCCAAGACATTTTCAGTGCGGTAGGTTGAGTACGCTTTCCAAATTTCCACCAGTAATCTGCCTCTCCTCGCAACATGAAGGTGGCAAAGGGAACCTTTTGCTCCTCGGAGCATCCCAAGACAAGAAATATCTTGATGATCTGCTTTATCCATGTCTCTGCCTTAATTGGTTTTGGCTCTCCAATAAACTCCGGTGGTCCCAGCTCCTTGAACTGCTTAGCGGTGATCGTCCGAGAGTTGCCAGTGTTTCCACCTGCATTTTGGATAGGAGCCGCTTTTGCTTGATGTTGTATGAATTGCATAAAGCTTCTAAACATCCCATCGTTCATCATTTGATCGGTGTTGTTGTTTACCTGAGTATTATTGTCTTCCTGTTGCACATTATCCTGGATATTGATCGTTGGTGACTCAACGGTCTCATGTGCTTCATTGTTGATCTCAACATTTTCAGATGCCATTTTCAAACACTGCCACAAAATAATGGTTAATTGACATATCACATATTATCCCTATACTCAGACCGACCAAATAAATACCAAATAATCTTAGGTAGGCCATACTAGCGAAGGAATTCCCCGTCTCTCCCCTCCTAGTTCTTGTCTCACATCTCAGCCATGGATCATATCCCTAAGCTTTGATACCAACTGTGACTCCCCGAAAATAGGTATACATCACCCATCTTGGGTCACCAAATACATGGTACTGAATACAAATACAAACTTAATTATACAACATGAGCTGAGAGTTTTTACACGAATATTGTCTTCTAGACAATATCCAAACTCAAATGGAGTCCTCATTACATTTATTATCACACTATTTTATAGAATAATGAGGACTACTATAACACCACCTCGGGCCATCACTCCGTTCCCCGACTAGTTCCGGCTACGTTCTTATTTCCTGAAGAGAACAATGGAAGTAAAAGGGTGAGCTCAACTAGCCCAGTAAGAAATATTATGACTAAGATAATGCAGAATAAGTTATCGTTAGCCTTTAATAATGTTAAACTGATAAAATATAATAGACAACAAGTTTAACTACATCGAAACAAGCAATCCATTAGAAGAGTCAAGTAGAGCATGATATCTACTATCTTCTATGATTTAAAAAGTTTATCATTAACTTTATCGCTGAGACTCAGCTTAATAAATAAACCACATCATCGAATCATCCATGCACTACGGGCCAAGGATATTCATGTAATCATCAATGGTCATGACTATACCGAATAATCCCTGGTCATAATCATACCAACAACTGTCCATCAATGCACTACATGCCAATGAGGACTTTTACCACATCATTTGTAACATTACGGATCATGATTATACAGAATGATCCTTGGTCATAATCATACCAATAAATAGTCCATCTATGCACGTAAGCCAAAGATGTCTTTCATCACAATATAAGCATAAGGATGATGACAATGGTATAAGAATTCAATTAAAAGAAAGCAAATGATAAATTTTTAAAGATTTATAATTTAATTTATCCAAAATTTAATAATGTCCAAATTTTCAACATGATACTGCTTTGTGGAGTAAATTCAAGAATAATATCAATGTATCAAAAATAATTTGGATAGAAAAGAAATAAATTTTTTGATGAATAGTACCATGTGAATAGTACTTCGGGAATAGTACCCCGTGAATAGTACCCCGACATAAAAAGTGTTCCAAATACCCGAGTGAATAATATTTGAGTGAATAGTAACCCGTGAATAGTAACTCGTAAATAGTAACCCGTGAATAGTACTCCGACATGAAAAGTGCCCCGAATACCCGAGTGAATAATATTATAGTGAATAGTAATTGGGTAAATAGTAACCCATGAATAGTACCCCCGGTGAAAATATTAGTATATATTTAATAAGAAAATTCAGATCAATATTCCAATAAAACTATACTGGATGAAGCGCAAAACTCAAGGATATTCCACTAATTTGAAGGATTATAGAAGCAATACTTACCATAATAAGTTTAGATTTAAGAATATGAAAAGAAATAACATACGAAACTGCAAATGGATTTTCACCTATCATACAGTACGTAATCCGCGTAAACAGGTTATTTCGACATATTAAAGGATGAATACAAAAAGTAGTATTCCTTATGAATACGAAAGAAATAATACCCCTTACCTTAGTAGAAGGCTGGATACTGCAATAGTGAAGTAGCAGAATACTCTTCTTCTTGCTCTCTATAGTTTCTCTCTCTATAGTTTCTTTTTTGAATCTTAGTGAATTGGTGAGAATGAAAGAAGAATTAAGCTTCTATTTATAAGGGAATGAACTAAATAGTAACTTATTCACGAACGGTCCAGATTAATTTACTATTAGATCAGACGATCCATATTGATTACTATTAAAACCACAACCGACAGTCCAAATTGATTTACTTTTAAAACCACCACCGACGGTCCAGATTGATTACTTTTAAAACCACCACCGACAGTCTAGATTGATTACTTTTAAAACAACCATCAACGGTCCAGATTGATTTACTATTAAAACCACCACCGACGGTCCAGATTGATTTACTATTAAAATCACCACCGACGGTCCCGATTGATTTACTATTAAAACCACCATTAATGGTCCAGATTGATTTACTATTAAAACCACCACCAATGGTCTAGATTGATTTAACTTATTACATTTTGGTACCCCTAAAGTTTTCCAAGTTTGCATTATTCCCCCTAACTTTTGTAATTCACTTATCTTCAATAAACACATTCTTAATACTTCAACAATTATTCATCACTAATATTATAACTCACAATATTTATCAACCAGATCATTCCCAGGAGAGAGGGGGCTTTTCAATAAGAATTTCTCCCTATTAGCGTGCAATTAGGTGACCAAATCTCTCCTCGACAGAACTTTCTAGACATTGTCAATATTGTAAATAATAATATGAATAACTTTGTTGTCTCAATTATTGATTTAATAATATAAAATATTATGCAGATGATACTGTGACAATAATTGAATCAAATAACGTGACAATAATTGTAGCAATAATTGAGTAAACTAAGTGGCTTCTTACTTAAGTATCAATAATCAATACCGTGTGCTACTATGCCACCACGCGTATTACTATACTTTTACCACCGGATAGTTCAACAGCTAACGGTAAAACTTTTGCCGTTATTTTTATAAAAAGATATTTTTGTCGTTTTCTAACTACGACAATACTTTCGTTGTGGGGTCCACCAATGATTGTACCGTCGTACGAAAATTCTCTGTTAAAACGAATATTCCCCGACTAATCGAATATTTCCCGACACAACGAATATTTTATATCAACTTGCTTACTTTGCAAACTTTTCAAATATTACCCTTAACTTTAACCTTTTATCAATTTAACCATTTATTAAATAGAATAATAATTATAAGAAAATTAGATACTTTCATTTCATATAATTCGGGGTCTTACAGTAAATTTATTCACAGTGTTCGGATTTACTCAGATGGTTATCATACCCACGAGAGTTTGACACTATTTTGTATATTATTTTCTTGAAGATGCTTCGCATCTCGAAAATTAAAAACAATCAAGCCGAACACTTAATAAAAATGGGAGTGTAAAAGGTCTCAATTACTATTGAGCACAAGGGTTTGAAAAACGTCTTTTATAAAACATCACTGCCATATCTTGCTTAAAATTAAATTTTTACATAAATTCAAACCTTGTGTATATAGGTGCGAACGAGGCCTCACACTACTTCCAAATAAATAGCACATTAACCCACACACACATTCATATAATAGTTTCTTGAAAAGTGGCGGTCACCGTGGTAACACGGATGTCGGGGGGGGGGGTGCCTAACACCTTCCCTCAGGATAATTAAGTCCCCGGACCCTAATGAATCTCGGTTTCACCGACTCGTTTAACAGTGTCACATCACTGGGTCATGTGCAAACCTTTTCTCGGTTGTATTGGTACAACCATTTAAAAAATCAACTGGCGACTCTTAACAGTCCATCGTCGACATTATACATGTTGGACCTTTTTCACTTGTTTTTTCAAACAAATCTCACCTAGCATGAGAACACCAAAGAACAAGTAACGAAAAGGGACAACTAAAAATCCCGATGTCGATAGGTGGCGACTCTGCTGGGGATCCCAGTAAGAGGACTTAAGCCGCTATTACAATCTTTTTAAAACTGTTATATGCTTGTGTGTGAATGTTGCATTTACATTTATGATGAATGTGTACGAATGCATATATTTTTCTGCGCTTAATGTTTTACACTATATCTGTTTGTGATATTAGTGCTTCACACATGTCATCATTTTCATAAACGGTGAGACACGTTATATGTGAATGTATGTTGTGTGGTTCCTCCATCAGGGGGCTATCCTGTCGGTGTTTGATTACTGGGCTCGTAGGAAGACTAATTTCAACGAGGCTCAGGAAAGGCACCCACCAAATTTGCTCCAGTTGAAAGATCGGATTAACCTCCCGTTGAGTAAATTACGATGATTTGGGAATCTTCATGCCAAAAAGTCGCGAGAGTAACCTAAGATAGGTCAGCCTCTGATAAACCCAACACGGAGGAAGGTCTCTTCATGCTTTCTCATTTTAAATTACTTGTAAAATCAATTACTTGAAATTTCATTCCATATTCATCTCCATGTAATGAGAAATATGAAGAAATGTGTATACATACATATGCTATCATGTATTACAAACAGCTAACATCCGTTTTGCAGGATAAAATTCCTAAAACGGACACATCACATAGCATGTTAATATTTACACATCCCTAAAGACTAAACGATGCAAGTCTTTCGTAGGGGAAACAATCGGACCTACTACCCGGCCAAAATCCAAAAAGGCCGCGAGCCTACAGTCAATTATGTCATCATCAGACCAGACTGACCTTAATCCAGTTTCGCGCAAAGAATTTGACGGATTAAGTAAATAAATCACAGATTTGGCTATTCTGCTTAAAGAACTACACCAGTCTACTCAGGGTACAAGGATACCCATACATGCTGAATCCTCTACACAAGGAGGAACCCAAGGTCCTGATAAAGCCATTACAGAACCTGAACTTCAGTTGGATACGACCAACAAGATTCATGATATCACCCATCTCAAAGGAGATCTAGACACCGGTGACATCAGGAAGAAAGTCCTTCAAATGGAAGAAACCCTCCGTGCGATCAAGAGAATTGGAGCACACGAGAGTGTCTTATATGTTGATCTTTGTATATTCCCTGGTGTTCATTATCTAGAAAAATTTAAAACTCCTGACTTCGAAAAATATGATGGGTTAGGAGATCCTTACACACATTTGAAGGTGTTCATTGGAGAACTTGGATCTTATGCAGAGGACGAGAAGCTCAGGATGCAGCTGTTCCAAAAGAGTCTGACTGGAGAAGCCCGTTCATGGTATACCAGATTAGACAACTCAAAGATCCATAGTTTGGAGGAGCTAGCTCACGCCTTCCTCACTCAATACAACTTCCAGTCTCAGATGGCTCCTGACCGATATCAGATTACCAAGGTCAAGAAACAGTCTAACGAGTCTTTCAGAGAGTATGCTCAAAGGTGGAGGCGCCTTGCTGCTCAAGTTATTCCTTCCATGACGGAATCAGAAATGGTCATGACTGTAAGACCCCAAATTTTATGAAATAAAATTATTCAATTTTTTTTATAATTACAATTCAGTAAATGGTTAAATTGATAAAAAGTTAAAGTTATGGGTGAAATGTGAAAATTTTTCAAAATAAACAAGTGGTTATAAAATAATCATTGTTGTCGGGGAATATTCGTTGGTCGTGGAATATTCTTTCTGTCGGAGAATATTCGTACGACGGCGCAGCTATTTGTGGGCCCCATAACGGAAAACGGTCGGATGAAGATAACGACAAAAATTGAGTTTTTATAATTAACGGCGTAGTTGTTACCGTTAACACTGTTGGAATATCCGGTAGTTAAAATACAGTAATACGCGTTATTGCGCAGTAGCACACGGTATTGCACAGTATTTTTAAAATTATTGATTCTTACATAAGAAGGCACTACTGAATAATTGTCACAGTAATTACTGTTTAATATTTTATTTTATTAATTCAATAATTGTTGCGTTGATATTTTATATTATTGTTGTTTCAATAATTGTTACTGCACATCATCTACATTATCAGATCAATAATTCATATTATTTGAATAATATTATTAGATAGCATTATTGGCAATGTCTAGAAAGTTCTGTCTAAGAAGAGGTTTGGTCATCTAATTGCGCGCCAATAAGGAGAAATCCTTATTGGAAAGCCCCCTCTTTTCTGAGAACGGCCTAGTTGCCAGTACTGTGATTCTGTAATATTATTTGTGAATAATTAATTATTGATTTATATGATGAGAAAAATATTAATTTTATGTGGATATAGATGGAAATTTTTTTTAAAGTGACAATTGTTGAAAAATGATATTTTATCTTTTTTGATAAAATAATTTATTATTATATTTAATAATATAATAATGGTGATAGTTTTACAATGAATGTGAGATATATGAGTATATGAGGAGGAAGAGTATTTTTATTGTATTAAATGATTAACACATATTTTGTGTGCTGGTGGACCCCATTTTTTGACTGAAATTTAATTATAGCCTGTAAAATTATCCGTTTATAGATTTCGGTCAATTTCTGTTTGGAATTTTAAAAAACTTTCTTCTGCAAAGTTGTAGAAAATTGAATTTCTTATAATAAGTCTCGAGATTCGAATTTTCTGATAAAAGGGCTATTTTCTATGAATTATTGAAGTTTCAGAAAATAAAATTACTTTTATTAATTTATGGGTGGGACCCACTTTGGTTGTTGAACACATGTGGGCTGCTGAGATTTTTTTTTTCAGCCTTGGTATGCTTTGATTGCTGATGGTTGGTGTGTAGAAAATAGAGAATAAATAATATTAATTTATTATTTTAGTCACCTTTGGCGTTCTAGTATTTTTCTATAAATAGGTGCTTAAGTTAGAATTAAAAATCACACCAAAAATAAGTTTTCTTTCTCTATATATTATCAAGCATATTTTTGTGAATATTTTGATATCTTGAGTGTTGTTCAGCGTTATATCCAAAATTCAAGTCAGAAATATTGCTCTTTCGAAGTAAGGGATTTTAAGGGTTATTATATTTTTTAGTTCGTAATTCTTCTGACCTTCAGAAAATTCTGGAAAAATTTAAAATGATATTTTGATGAGTTTTATTGATTGTGTCCAAAAATGGTGATTTTTGGATCTATAGATTAAGAGATATGAATTTTACGGGGAAAGACTATTTTAAAAGTAACCGTTTATAACTCCTTGTGGTTAACTCCAAAATTGATAAAATTTTTATTGGAAGTATATCTATATAATATTAGTGTACTCCGTGAATTTCAGAATTTTTGGATAAAAGTACAATTTATGATAAATGTCTAAATATTCGGCGGTTTTGGCCATATGAAAAATAGTAAATGAGTTTTAAAAATTTTGAGAAAAATATATGTTCAATATGGGACTATATTCTGCTAAATCTCAGGAAAAAAATATTTTTGGAACTGATTTGGTATTTTTCATAGAAATGGACTAGTTATGAGTAAATGAATTAAATATGTTATGTGAAGTAAGAAAATTGGAAAATAGGATTTTATGGCTTGAGAATCCTATATGAGGTATATAAAGATTTTTGATGAGGGTTTTGGTTATTGGTAAAAAAATCTTATAAGTTTGGCATTTTAGGATGATTAAATGTATTTTTTAGTAAAGTGTAAACAATTAAAATAAATTGTTTATAAGCTTAAGAAATATTATATTTCAATATCATTATACCGAAATATTGGTATGTATTTTATTGTGAAATTTCTACCTTTTTATGTCTGGTTTACTATTCATGAGTTGCTATTCACGATTTACTATTTATGAGTTACTATTCACGAGTTACTATTCACGATAAAATTGGTTTCTTTTTCTAACCAAATTATAGTTGATTTATTAAATATTACTCTTAAGATTAAATCTAGTTGTTTTGATTATATTGATTTTACTATTATATATGACATTTTTATAATCCTGGTGAAGAAATTTTTCTTCGACTTAAGTGTAAAGATGGGTAAATTTTTGGTATGATCATGACTATGGGTTCCCTTTGGCCTGTTGTGCAAAGATGAATTATTGATGAATATCTTTGGCCTGTAGTGCGAAGATGAACTGTTGTTGAATATCTTTGGCCTGTAGTGCAAAGATGGTTTGTTGATGAAAATCTTTGGCCGTAGTGCAAAGATGGATTTATTAGCATGATTATGAACAGGAACTGTGATTTGGTATAACCATGATCTTTGATGTTTCAGGTAAAGACAGGTGATGAAAATATTCTTCGTCCTGGGTGCGAAGAAAAATTTAGAATCACAATTATGATTATGAGTTATTCATATAATTGTGGAAAGGAACTGTTGAGTGATGTTACAGGGATAAAACATTGTTGGTGGATTTTTAACATGGAGAAGATAATAGACTTTATGGTCTATTTGACTCTTCTAATGGATTGCTCGTTCCGCTGGAACTATGGTTGAAAATTTTTATCATATACCATATGTTCTAAATCTCTGATTTATTACTATTAAAGGCTATTGATAAATTATTTATCCTTAGTCATGATATTCTTTACTGGGCTAGTTGTGCTCACCCTTTTGTTTCACAATTCCTTTCAGGTAATAAGAGTGTAGCTGGGTCGAGCGAGGGTAACGGGAAAATAGAACGGTGGTCTCTAGCTGTGGAGGTTCCCCCTAAGCAGTATAGAAAAGTGTTGTATACATCATTTAGTAGTTATATTTGGTGAATCAAATAGGGTGAGGCGAACCCAACGTTGGAAGGGGGTTTTGCGACTATCATACAAGATGTCTAATGATATACAACCTCGTGTCATCATAAGACAGGGATGTGCTCATCCACTTGCTGAGTATATTTACGAGCACTACCTATATAATCTTGGTGTTTGTTTGAAGTATAATTCTCAATTAGAGACAGTGGAGATAATGATATGTCAAGAGAAGACTCCCCATTGGGAAGAATATAATAGTAATCTTCTCGTTTTTCTTTGGGGTCTATTGGGTCAACTAAGGATAATTCTGTAGCCATATGATATCTATCATAACCTAGAAGCATGGCCTCCCATGTACGAAGGTTTCCTTGAGCACTTCCCAAAGATTCTAATTTCTAAAATAGTTTTTGACTATACCTTTATGTAAGGTGTCATTGAGAGGTGCTGTGTACGATTGGGACATGAGTCACATTTGGTATATATTTATATCCAAACTCACAACATATGTGTTGTTGTATTTTGCACGACAATTGTTGTAATAAAGTTGTAGTTATTTTCTGTACCATGTATTTGGCGACTCAGAATAGGTTGGATGGAATGGACCTATTTTGGGGTTGTCACAATGACCTTCATAGATATACAAGAAGCTCCTTTCTATGAAAGAGTCTTAGCTGGAATTGGTAAACCATTTGCTGAACTGAGTAAATATGGGGAGATAGTTGAGATGAGATTGAAGTCAGGAATGATTCAAGACCTAGCTGCCCTTAAAGTTGTTGTTGAGCACATCCAATCTAGAAATTATGGAAACAACCCCCGGAGGGTCCATAAAAAGAAAGAGGAGGATGTTTCTTTGATATTACAAGGTCAAAAAGGCAATCAGAACATGCCTATCCAGAGGAGAAATTACACTCCCTTTCAAGCACAATCTTCAAACCCTCTATTGCCAAAAGGTGGAGAAGTCAAACGCCCTCGAGTGTTCACACCCTTAGGGGACTCGCTCGAGAACATTCTCAATCTTCTTACATCTCAGAAGAAAATTACACGTATTCTTCCACCAGCCAACCCTAATGGGAGGGGTTTCAATGCTTCTCGGAAATGTGCTTATCATGCCGGGGCACCTGGACATGATACTCAAGATTGTTGGTCCTTGAAACACATGATCCAAGATTTAATAGACAATGGTGAGATCGTGGTCACTAAACTAGATTAACCTCACGTACAATACAACCCTCTTCCTCAACATAAAGAGGAAGAGGTCAATATGATTAATTGGAGCAGTGGACATAGTTCCAATTTTAACGGTGAATCATCCCAGACCATCAAAGACAGTGTTGAAAAATGAGATTATGCAAAGTTCTAGTTCGCAATGGAGCGAAAGATGAAAGCTCTGTGTAAACAGATTGAGCAATTGGCAGAATTACTGACATATCAGCATCAAGTTACAAGCCAATTAGTTAGCCAGGAGCATGCTAGTTTTCTCCCTTTTGTTGTGAAAACTCCTTCGTCACCTTCAAATAAAGAAACACTAGAACACAAAGTGACGAAGAGAGTAAGCGCCAAAGCCCATAGGGATTTTTACAATAGAAGGGAATTTACATACTTGGGCTAACCTATAGAGGAAATACTTCAAATGCTGATCAATGAAGGAAGGATCACTTTCCTTCTACCTCCAATCAATCAACGTTCAAGACGGTTTAATTCTGATGGAGTATGCCAATATCACTCCCATTCTCGCGGTCACAACACTGAAGAATGCTAGGCACTCCACCACTTCATTCAAAATCTAATTGATAGCGGTGTTCTGCAGCTAGCAGACGATGATACGGTGCTATTTGAGAGTGAGAATACTTGTCCTACTAAATGGAAGGGATTGTTAATAGTTATATCCGCTGAGGGTGATGGGACTGCCAAACCTCTCACAATGCAAACAATTCAACTCAAAGGAATTGACAAACCTTTGAAAGTGGCTGCTCCCGAGGCAATCAACTTGCCATTCAGACCATAATATCCTGTTATCAGCTTACAAAAGGTCCCAAGGAATTATGGAGAAGCTAAAAGATCCATCTCTCATACAACTATTGCAGTGTCGAAGGAGAATCCACTATATCTTCCCCAATGGGTGATGAAGTTCACCATCAAGTCAAAGGGGAAAATATCCATGGAGAAGATTGAAAAATTCCTCCGCACTATGGGTCATAACGAAGCCAAGGTGGTTTTAAGCTTAAGAGAAGCTCCACATCAAATTTCAATCCTGGACTTGTAACGACCCCAAAATTTATACAATAATATTCTTCTTCTCGATCGTTAACAATACAATTTTAATCTATCTTTACATCATTATTCGATATTAAAATCACTAAAAATACAGAATATTTAAAACTTTTATACATTTCCTTCTTTATTGCCCTAAATCGCAACCTTTACATTATATCTCTTCGATTCAAATTTATATCATAAATCGTTACAACAAAATGACTAAACAAAGTCTTACATCATAAATAGATATCCATATACACCGGATAGCTCAACTTACAATTCAACAACATGTTACATTCAAAATATTAAATACATTTCCCATAAAACATAAGTAATCTTCATGAATATGGATCTCTATAATTCACGTAGCACATATCCTTACCTTAAATCTTTAACCTACAAAAATGATTATTTGCAAGGTTGAGCTTGACAGCCCAGCAAAATCTAACAATTTTCATGCATCACATATCACATAATAACATACTCAATATATATCTCATAAACATTGGACTAACACAACATACATGCTGTATTACATATAACAAGTATAAAGATTAAGTTCTTTACTCAATCAACATTCATTATTCAATCAACGTAGTCATAAATTGACTTTAACGTTTCATACTTTCAATATATATAGAACACATCATGCCCTTTACAATAAATATTTAAAACAATTCATCATCAAGTTCACATAACAAATAGGAACTGAAAGGCTTGCCTTGATCGTTGTTTACCAATAACAGTTTAACAGCTTACAGTTATCTGTACTTCACGTGCCCTACACAATTATATAATCATACACATCAACTATTAGTCACATAACAACACATAGTAATTGTAATGTAAACTCTACTTTATATCTCATAATCTTTCCTATTAATTAGCACACAATGTTCAATTAGATTGTGTTAACTTTTCGACTTATGTAATATTCGAAGTTCAGTTAAGTGTTTAAATCTTACTAGGAATCATTATTGGTTTTATATTAAACCCATTTCATATTTTATAATATCCGTTTCATTTGACTTAAAACACATTTTACGTTCATTAACACTTATCACGGCGTTTCGATATTTATTCGTCATTCGCTCGATTTGCCTCTCTTGTGTATGCTTACTATGCTTCTATAATTTATCTAATACATCATTATATTAATGTTAAGCATAATTATATTTACTAACATTCATGTTTTAAAACTTAGAACACCATCTTTTATCGCCAAGAGCACTACACTAGCATACGTGCAAGCCCGACGCCCTCCGATTGCCTCTTAAAACACAAAAGTCCTAAAGATGACCATTTTAACCACCTTTCCTGACATCAAATTTAAAACCTTAAAGAACAAAAGTTGTAGGTCTGCTCGTTCTCGTTCTGGATCATCTTGAATCTCCTCAATCGGAGTTCGTATGACAAAGTTATGCCCACTTTAGTAAAATATGTTCTGTCAGATTTTTTTCAGCAGTTGTAAGTCAGACCACCCCCGCCGGGGCGGGGGTCTTGCCCTATAAATAGCCCGCCGGGGCGGGCCTAGCTACTGTAAGTGGGAAATTTCATGCCTTGCAACGAGCTAACAAGCCAAACTACTTTCTAACCTTCATAATTTGAGTTATACATGTCCAAATTAGTTCGTTTTCGATTCTATGGATTCGTAATTCATAGAACTACAACATACTATAATACCCATAAACTAACATAATCATTTACTAACCCAAATATGAATCTATAACTCATGTTCATGCAAATATTTATGTTTTGGACAATTTAGCAAAATCATTCACTACGAATTCGTTTCTAAACCAAATCAAGTAATTCTAATTGTGATAACTCATATTCTTAACATAATAACATAATACATGATCAATTTCCACAATAAAGCATAACCAAACATTAATTTGATAGTTTTAAAAGCCATTTTTTAACAATTAATTCATAGAAAATTATTATGAACAAAATTCCTCTTGTTTATCAAAATTACATGGATTGAATTGCTAGAACAACCATATAACTCAAAATTCATCATGTTCATCATATCTTTCTGAATTGAAACTTTTGAACAACTATAAAACTCTAAAATTATGAAAACATAGAAGAACATGATTTTAAAACTTGTTTTTACAACACTTATGTTGTGAAAATCCTTTCATGGCATACAATCACATATGAAAACATATGAACACCATATATACATATAAATACATAATCATGAAAACCTAATTTTACAAAGACTAAATACATAACATCTTAATTTAGTATAAGGGTTAGTTTAATACCTTTCTTAGTTTAATAGGAGAAAATATAGAGATGATGAAAACTTTTCTTTTATTTTCTCAAGGTTTCCCCTTCTTTATCTTCTTCTTCTTCTTCTTCCTCTTCTTCTTCTTCTCTATATTCTTTCTTCTCCTCCTCTGTATTCTCTCTTCTTCTCTTTGATCTTAGTTTAAACTTAGGTTTAGAAAACTAACGTAACTTAGTGTATATACAATATACATATAACACATATAATTATAGAATATATAACTCCCAATATAATTACATATTCTAATTATCAATTTAATATATAAGTTACAAAAATTAGAATTTTAAAAGCCCTAAGAATTGTTTGGCAAAACCATATTAAAATAATTACTTAATCATTCCTTAAGCCTTGTTTGGCAAAACAAGATTAAAACTACTTTAATTTATTTTAATAACAACTTATAATAAAGTTATTTGTCACACTTCTTTTAATTAAGTTTTCATACTTAATCTAATTAATACCAATAACAATTTATCAATTAAATCATTAAATCACAAAACTCAATACAAATAATTACCCATCAAAATGAATTATCAATATAATAATTCATTTAATCAATATAAACTCTCTAATTTAATTATTAAATTAAATTAGAACATTATCCCATAATTATTAATTTTTTTAACTCATTAATTATTTATTAAACAAATAATTAACCAAATCAAATCAAATCAATTAAACAATTATTTATTCAACGATAAACACATCCATTAAATATTTATATAATTCAATAAATATTTAAATATTATAATTAAAAAATTTGGATTGTTACATCATTCCCTCCTTACAAGGATTCTGTCCTCAGAATCACAACTCAAACCACTCATTCGTTATAATCTTCCTTACTTACAAAGATTTTGTCCGCAGAATCGAAGACGCAAATTAAACAAATAACTCAGAGTAATCTTTCATCATTTTATCTAAATATAGATTTTATATTTTCTACTACATTCATTACCTTAACAAATTCTAGGTTTCATTTCATAACTTTCACTTGAACTCAATTATATTCTGAGTATTATATTCTTAACCCATTCATTTTCTTTTCTAAGGATCGCTATCACAAACACTCGGGATATTACATTCACCATTTCTTCTAAGAATTTTGTCCTCGAAATTTTATTTATTAATCTTCAATCTATCAAAAATAGATTTTGCGTTAATACCTTATCCATTCATTGGATTCTATAACCACTTCCTTTCCACAATGATCTTTCTACAATTATTAACTTTTCTATTAAAAGTTTTACATTATTCTTTGATAACTCATCTCCTTCTCATATCAACACTTCTTTTCTCACTTATTCAATATATTCATCATTCAGTGTCGCATTCTACGACTTACTTCTTTCTAAGGAATATCATCCTTACCACATTCGCCTTTTAGAATAGCAAGAATCTTCCATAATTGCTCAATAATTAGGAATTAGTATGAATAACTCAAGAATTTAAAAGATTCTAAATCATGCTGAGGGGTCACAAGACCGTGAACTCTATTCTCGATTTACTAGTGCTTCAACTCAATCCTTCACACTGCAAACCAGAGTGTTTATCAATCACAATGACTAAAAATACCCTCCTTACGTACACTAGGTGGCCAGCCTATTGTACCACTACGTTGGGCCGCAACGTAGTGTTTTGTAACGACTATATGCATTACGCTCGGAACCATTGTTCCCGAAAACATGTCCCCTTATAGGGTTGTTCACCTCAACTTTTCAACATCTGAATCCGCACCAAAACAATTTTGTTTGGCATAACTTTTCAATAAACGCTTGAATTTAATGAACATCTTTCAATATTCGTCTAGCTGAATCAAATAGCATAGACCTCTATAATAATTCGGACATCAACCGAAATATACATATACATACATAAATATGAATTCTCATAGCTTAAATAAATCTCAAAAATATTTTTATGACGTCATGATACTGCACTGTATTTACAGTCCGTTGAGGATTCAGTCATTTGGTGATTTTATCATACTACATCATACCATAGTGGGCTGACGATCCTTAGATCACATCCAACACTAAGTAATACTGCATTAATGACTCCATCATTTTTATCATCTTTGCACCAGGTTCCATGATACATTGACGATATATAAAATACATTTTGATATATTCCAAATCATTTTTGTCTAGCTGAAGTAATTAGCATAGACATAAGAATAACAGTATTGTTGTTAAAATTCATTGGTTCCATCAGTTGATCCAATATTTTTCAAGAAAATAGAAGTGTAAACATCAACACGAAGTTAATAAATTTCGAAAGTCTAGCATACCTAGTAGATTTAGAATACCTATGCTTCCACCATCAACTCCACTTTCTATAACGATCCATTTCTTAATAGGTCTATCTATTCCTATCATCCTCAATACTGTATTCATACTTATCTATACCCAGTTCGTCAAACTTACCACACATTATGAGTTCAGGAACTTGCCACAATCATATGAGTTTAAGAACTTATCCTAGCCAGACCATAGGCGTCCATTCGCTGAGGGGTTTAAAAACATACCATATAATTATGAGTCACGAACCTACCATAAGTATGAGTTTTAAGAACTCGCACTTAACCTTATAATATTCTCTAACTATACTCTACCTATCTGTTATGTACAAGAGAAAAGAATCACCTTCTCAACATGCATATAACAAATAGCGCGACACAAACATTCCAATGATTATCAATGTGATAAACTGAGTGCAAGCACAAAACCCTCGCCCATACAAAGGTTTGTACAACTCAGTCATCACATGAGTCCTCAATTAAAATTCCTTCTAACTCTATCTTGCTCATAACTTGTGTGAGGGCCCCGGATCCAGGTCCCAAATCACTTCGGATCCGGTTCGATCATTCTATACAACTATTACTATTTGCGAAAGATATAAACATAGATTGTTTATACAATACATATACTCACTATTCCCCAAGGTCGAGTAACCTTAACTTAATACACATTTCATAACTTTTCTAACATATAACAACATTATTATCATACAACACTATTACAAAACTAATCGCATACTTATACTAAAGCTTGAACTGTCTTTGACCGTTTCTTGAATCCGACGCGTTCGTCTTAATCTGCAATGTTTTATCATGATATAGCAAGGGTGAGCATAAGGATTGCCCAGCAAGTTTAAATTCAACAATATAACGATATATCATGATTGAAGAGTTTGAATAATAAGCTGGCTATAATTCAACAATATAATTGTGAACTAGCAGGAACAAGTTTATGACTGAACAAGTATATAACATGAACAAATATTTCTGAACCGAAGGGTAATGAAGGTGATCAGCCTTTCATACCTGACTTATACATGCAATATGTACAGAGTACAATTATACATGGCAATCAGCAATGATTAACCATAAGCTTATCCGAACAAAACATTCTTAGTAGAGTTAAATAAATACAAACTTGCCTGAACCGTTGATTACCGCAACGTAATTTATAACGCTTTATCCGAAGACCTAATATTAGTAATATAGATCTCCAATATTAGAATAATATCATCACAATAATAATATTGTTATATATATAGACATACATAGAATAACCTAAACACATAGTACATAACCCTATCAGTCTATTCAGCACATAAAACTTAGTATCAAGTCAGACTATTTAAGTCCGAGTTGAAATCGACACAATTCTAACATCTCGACGGTCTAGTCGGACTTTTATTGAGTCTAAGTTTAATTAAACTCTGACTTAACACTTAACATTTAACTCAGATAAATTTATTTTCAGTCAAAATATTTTTCACAGACTTG
The DNA here is from genome assembly GCA_016801055.1 of Panax notoginseng. Lineage (NCBI taxonomy): Eukaryota > Viridiplantae > Streptophyta > Magnoliopsida > Apiales > Araliaceae > Panax > Panax notoginseng. Next base: position 95,220,728 of record CM029017.1, on the reverse strand, counting down.
TAATAATTTTTAAATAATTATTACTATTTATCGTAAATTTTTAATCATTAAACTCGTATTTAAATGAATTAAATACCACATAATTCTATTATCATTAATATTTATTTATTATCAAATATTAATGAAAATCATCACATAATATTATAATATATTTATAATATTACAAAGTATTTTTAATACCTTAAAAATCATATTTATATAATTTTTAAACACTTAAATGCATTACCCGACAATTGCTTTTAATATTAAATTATTAATATTTTCATGACAAAATATCAAAAGTTATATTTTATAACTTAAAATATTTTTATAACACTTAAATCATTTTTATATGATTTATAAACCATTTATTCTATTTTTTCATAATTTATTTAATATATTAATTAAATAAACTAATTACCATTAATAATAATTTATTAATGAATTTCATCACAAAATATTAAAAGTCACTTAAAATATTTTCTAATACCATAATATAATTTTTCATGATTTTTCATGAATTAAAACTATTTTTAAATAATTTATTTAATATTATAATTAAATAAATTAAATACCATTTATATTCCAAAAATATTAAATATTTATGAAATATACTCAAAATAATTAAAAACTATTTTTCAGACTTTAAACTAATTTTTTGGAATTTATTTTGTATTTTTAATAATTAAAAAACCATTTTTATCAATTTTTAAATAATTTTCGGAAAATAAAAATAAAACTGTCGCTAAAGGGCCCTATAGCGACAGAACCGTCGCTATAGGTGTTCTTGAGGATTTCTAGAAACGAATGTCAGACACCAAGGTGTCTACTTTGACCAGTGCTAGATCGTTGATAAATGTGTTTATGGACTTGGTTAAGTGTTATAGTTATAGTATAGATGTAATACTATAACTATCAACAAAGATCCTGGCCAATCTACCACAAAACAGAAAGATCTGGGCAAACTAAAACCTTGTCAGACGTTACCTGGGTTCTTCAGGAACCCAGGCAGTCCGAGTAGCCTTCTTGTCACTCGAATAATGTAATGTTCCGGTCAGGTTTCATGTGATGTTAAGGTTTTAATATGTAGTAGATATGTCAGACTACAAGTTTATACCATCCGATCATCACAACAACATCAAAATTAGCAAATAATATCTGGTCAAACTACGGGTCACGAACTGTTCTTGAAGAAATCTGGGTTTCCCAGATTTCGCCAAAAGCTGGTGGTCAACGAGGATTTGACCGGGATTAACTTTGATCATGCTATGGATCTGGTTGCTTTAAGGACTTGAATATGTAGTGAACATGACAAGATACATAGATCAAACAACAACATGGCCAAAACACGTGTCAGACGCAAGATCAGAGGCTATCAAAATATTGTCAGGCGTTTCTGGAATTCTGGGTTTGCCCAGAAACTCTATTTCGTGACTGGTCAACGCTGTTTGACCGCTTGTATCTCTTAATATACTAAGTCTCTGGCCTTACTTCTTATTTTAGATCATAGTCCTTACAACATAGAACGGATTAAAAATATTAAACACATTAAACATCAAGCACATAAAGATCTAGAGGGCCTGACATTCGGCTGTCAGGCCATTTTTTTCTATTTTTCCAGATTTTTGAAAATGCTTGATTCGTGCATCTAAGTGTTATAGATCCATGATCTATCATCCCAGATCACTTATAGACACCATATTACACATGTCTAACCAATCAATTGCAACATCTAACAACAAATCATGAGATTTCAAAATTTAGGGTTCTTACCATTTCTAGCTTTGATTTTGATTTCTGATCCTTGATGTTTGTTCTTGGAGATCTAACACCTGATCTTAGCTTAACTTTTCTCACTTTATCACTCTATATCCCCGAAATTCTAGAGAGAGAGGGTCTTGGAAGAAAATAAAATTCAAGTGGTCATTTCTCTCTCTTGAATCTCTTATAAATGTATGATGCAATGCTATGTGGCTGATATTTTCAGCTGAGATAATGGACATAGAGCACATGGAGTAGTTAGGGTTGTTCAACAACTCACATTTTGGCAAGATTTATAAGAAACCTTCAATTATACAACAAAGGGCAATTATGTAATTTCCATTTTTAATTTAATGGCATTATGGACATTAGACCAAACCCTTAGGGTTTAGGGTTTGGAATAATTTAGTGCTTAGGGTTTGAAACCCTTAGGGCTTAAAATTTAATTTTCTAAAATTTCCAATTTAGGTTTCCAAAAATAGAAAATTAATATTTCTAAATTATAATTAAGATTTTCTAATTATATAAAATTTTCTTAATCACGAATTAAATCTTACTAATTAGGATTAACATTTTCTAATTAAAATTGCTAATTTAGCAATTAGGGTCAAAATCACGGATTAGGGTTTATAATCCACTAATTAGGGTTTCTAATTGAAAAATAAATAAATTTTCTAATTTAGAAATTACATATTGTAATTAGATTAAAGTTTTCTAATTACTATAACTTGAAAATTAAGATTAATATATCCTAATTAACATTAAAACTATTTAATTAACACTAAGTTTTTCCTGAATTATAAAATTACGGTTTCTAACCCAGAAATTAGGGTTTTCAAAAATATGAAATTAGGGTTTGCTAATAATTAAGCTTTTCCCTAATTAATATTATAATAAATAACACTTATGCAATATAATAATCATTTAAATTCTCAAATTAGGGTTTCATGCACCGAATTAGGGTTTTGGATTCCCATAACTGAAATTAGGGTTTCTAAAATCGGTTTTAGGGTTTCTTATTAAACGCTAGGGTTTTCTAACCGAACGTTGACGTTCTTAATATATACTTAGGGTTTGTTACAGATATCAATTATCTGATCAACCCTTAACCCTTAACCACATACTGTACACATATACACAGAACATAATCACGTTTTCCTTAATCCTGAATAATTCACCTAAATCCTTCACATAATTTTGAAATCCTCAAAAGTCCATCTTAAAAATATCATACGCATACACTTATTTTCTGCCTAGGTTCTAATTTTGAACCTTAAATCAAATAATAAAATTTTTAAAAATATTCAAAATTCTCGGGTTGTCACATTCACCCCTTCTTCTAAAAATTTCGTCCCCGAAATTTACCCTACACCTTACACCATACATCATATACCATACATACACAACATCTCATGCTACCCAATACACCACTCACAAGAGTAAAAGTTTTCAAATTGTACTGAAGGGTCATATAGACCATGAATTACTGAGGTTTATAGGTATTACTACCTGCTACCTATTTCAATTAAGAAAAAGGTACTCTACCCCGTACAAAGGTTAACAGTATGTTTACAATCACAAAGAAGGTAAACTGCTGATGCGGGTACTTTAGATGATCAATCCATTGTACCTTAGTAATCGGAACGACTATATGCGTTCTTAGATTGGAATATTTTATCCAATTAGTATGTCCCCATTTTCAGGGTTGTTCACCTCAGACTTATCATAGGATTCCGCACCAAAACAATTTGGTTCGGTTAATTTCTTTCAATGAACACTTAGAGTTTTCATAAACTTTAGTCTAGCTGAATCGAATAGCATAGACCCATATCATTAATTCAATTCAATCGAATTATTTAGGTGTAGCCAAACCCCGTTGGCAAATTAAACTTTTGAAAACATTTTCGAGAATGACGTTATGATGCCGTACTGTATTAACAGTCCGTTTGAGGATGCCGTCATTATATGACTTTGTCATAACACATCATACAATAGTGGAACAACGATTTTAGATCAAATTCACACTAAGTATTCCTGTATTTACAACTCCATCAAATTTTTATCATCTCTGCACCAGGTTACATGGTACATGAGTGATAAATAAAAGTTATTTTGATATTTCAAATCATTTGCGTCTAGCTGGAATAAGTAGCATAGACTATACTTTAAACCGTTTCAAAAATGATTACGAGTCAACATATTTTATTTTAAAGGCACATAGTGCGTATTTAGCTTGATGTCAAAATTTCAAAGTCTAGCATAGCTAGGAGTTTTGAAAAACTTATTTCTCCACTAATAATCATTTTCTTAACAATCTATATGTTCCTATTATCCTCAATATTATGTTTACACACAACTATACCTAGTTCGTCACACCACTCATATGAGTTCATTTACTTGCCACAATCGTATGAGTTTAAGAACTTGTCCTAGTCTGACCTTTGGCGTCCGTTCGCTGAGGGGTTCATAAACATTTCATATAACTATGAGTCAAGAATGTCACATGAGTATGAGTTTTAAGAACTCGTACTTAACCTTATATCCTCTACCTATGACCTATCTATCTGTTATACACATGAGAAAGGAATCACCCTCTTATCATGCATATAGCAAATAGCGCGACACCACATTTCAATGATTATCAGTATCAGAAACTAAGTGATCGTCAAACCAAACTTGGCCACTAATCAATATAGGAAGCTAAGCGCACAATTCCCCGCCCATACAAAGAATTGGTCAACCTAACCACTATATCGATCAGGAAGCTAAGTGATTCTAAAACCAAGTACAAATTCCCCGCCCATACAAAGAATCATACAACTTAGTTGTTGACACGAGTCCTCAATTGAAATACCCACCTAATCTTAACACCCTTCTCAATACGAATTTTATTTAACTCGTATTCATAATCCATAACTCTTTTATGAGTTTTCATAGTATAATTTCATAGTACAACTGCCATACAACAAACTTTGCTATAACTTTTCAATCATTAGATTGACTCTTCTTCCTGTTATCACCTTATCAGATCACGGGGTGATCTTATCGTATATATTACGATTTATTTCTATGTCTTAATCGTTTTATTTTACGATCTTTAATCACTGCACTTTTAGTCTTTTAGACTTTATCTATTCACCACTTACTGTTCAACTTTATTATCAGAGTTAGGGAACTCTGTATCTTATAACTCGCCGAGATTCATCTTTGAATCTTACCGACCAACTAACTCTATGTGAGTTAGATCTTATCCTAATCACTGCTGTTATTAGTCTCAAGTATTCCTACCTAAGCTTCATAACCAACAGCTCTGATACCAACTGTGAGGGCCCCGGATCCAGGTCCCAAATCAATTCGGATCCGGTTCGATCATTCTATACAACTATTACTATTTGCGAAAGATATAAACATAGATTGTTTATACAATACATATACTCACTATTCCCCAAGGTCGAGTAACCTTAACTTAATACACATTTCATAACTTTTCTAACATATAACAACATTATTATCATACAACACTATTACAAAACTAATCACATACTTATACTAAAGCTTGAACTGTCTTTGACCGTTTCTTGAATCCGACGCGTTCGTCTTAATCTGCAATGTTTTATCATGATATAGCAAGGGTGAGCATAAGGATTGCCCATCAAGTTTAAATTCAACAATATAACGATATATCATGATTGAAGAGTTTGAATAATAAGCTGGCTATAATTCAACAATATAATTGTGAACTAGCAGGAACAAGTTTATGACTGAACAAGTATATAACATGAACAAATATTTCTGAACCGAAGGGTAATGAAGGTGATCAGCCTTTCATACCTGACTTATACATGCAATATGTACAGAGTACAATTATACATGACAATCAGCAATGATTAACCATAAGCTTATCCGAACAAAACATTCTTAGTAGAGTTAAATAAATACAAACTTGCCTGAACCGTTGATTACCGCAACGCAATTTATAACGCTTTATCCGAAGACCTAATATTAGTAATATAGATCTCCAATATTAGAATAATATCATCACAATAATAATATTGTTATATATATAGACATACATAGAATAACCTAAACACATAGCACATAACCCTATCAGTCTATTCAGCACATAAAACTTAGTATCAAGTCAGACTATTTAAGTCCGAGTTGAAACCGACACAATTCTAACATCTCGACGGTCTAGTCGGACTTTTATTGAGTCTAAGTTTAATTAAACTCTGACTTAACACTTAACATTTAACTCAGATAAATTTATTTTCAGTCAAAATATTTTTCACAGACTTGTAATAATTTTTAAATAATTATTACTATTTATCGTAAATTTTTAATCATTAAACTCGTATTTAAATGAATTAAATACCACATAATTCTATTATCATTAATATTTATTTATTATCAAATATTAATGAAAATCATCACATAATATTATAATATATTTATAATATTACAAAGTATTTTTAATACCTTAAAAATCATATTTATATAATTTTTAAACACTTAAATGCATTACCCGACAATTGCTTTTAATATTAAATTATTAATATTTTCATGACAAAATATCAAAAGTTATATTTTATAACTTAAAATATTTTTATAACACTTAAATCATTTTTATATGATTTATAAACCATTTATTCTATTTTTTCATAATTTATTTAATATATTAATTAAATAAACTAATTACCATTAATAATAATTTATTAATGAATTTCATCACAAAATATTAAAAGTCACTTAAAATATTTTCTAATACCATAATATAATTTTTCATGATTTTTCATGAATTAAAACTATTTTTAAATAATTTATTTAATATTATAATTAAATAAATTAAATACCATTTATATTCCAAAAATATTAAATATTTATGAAATATACTCAAAATAATTAAAAATTATTTTTCAGACTTTAAACTAATTTTTCGAAATTTATTTTGTATTTTTAATAATTAAAAAACCATTTTTATCAATTTTTAAATAATTTTCAGAAAATAGAAAATAAAACTGTCGCTAAAGGGCCCTATAGCGACAGAACCGTCGCTATAGGTGTTCTTGAGGATTTCTAGAAACGAATGTCAGACACCAAGGTGCCTACTTTGACCAGTGCTAGATCGTTGATAAATGTGTTTATGGACTTGGTTAAGTGTTATAGTTATAGTATAGATGTAATACTATAACTATCAACAAAGATCCTGGCCAATCTACCACAAAACAGAAAGATCTGGGCAAACTAAAACCTTGTCAGACGTTACCTGGGTTCTTCAGGAACCCAGGCAGTCCGAGTAGCCTTCTTGTCACTCGAATAATGTAATGTTCCGGTCAGGTTTCATGTGATGTTAAGGTTTTAATATGTAGTAGATATGTCAGACTACAAGTTTATACCATCCGATCATCACAACAACATCAAAATTAGCAAATAATATCTGGTCAAACTACGGGTCACGAACTGTTCTTGAAGAAATCTGGGTTTCCCAGATTTCGCCAAAAGCTGGTGGTCAACGAGGATTTGACCGGGATTAACTTTGATCATGCTATGGATCTGGTTGTTTTAAGGACTTGAATATGTAGTGAACATGACAAGCTACATAGATCAAACAACAACATGGCCAAAACACGTGTCAGACGCAAGATCAGAGGCTATCAAAATATTGTCAGGCGTTTCTGGAATTCTGGGTTTGCCCAGAAACTCTATTTCGTGACTGGTCAACGCTGTTTGACCGCTTGTATCTCTTAATATACTAAGTCTCTGGCCTTACTTCTTATTTTAGATCATAGTCCTTACAACATAGAACGGATTAAAAACATTAAACACATTAAACATCAAGCACATAAAGATCTAGAGGGCCTGACATTCGGCTGTCAGGCCATTTTTTTCTATTTTTCCAGATTTTTGAAAATGCTTGATTCGTGCATCTAAGTGTTATAGATCCATGATCTATCATCCCAGATCACTTATAGACACCATATTACACATGTCTAACCAATCAATTGCAACATCTAACAACAAATCATGAGATTTCAAAATTTAGGGTTCTTACCATTTCTAGCTTTGATTCTGATTTCTGATCCTTGATGTTTGTTCTTGGAGATCTAACACCTGATCTTAGCTTAACTTTTCTCACTTTATTACTCTATATCCCCGAAATTCTAGAGAGAGAGGGTCTTGGAAGAAAATAAAATTCAAGTGGTCATTTCTCTCTCTTGAATCTCTTATAAATGTATGATGCAATGCTATGTGGCTGATATTTTCAGCTGAGATAATGGACATAGAGCACATGGAGTAGTTAGGGTTGTTCAACAACTCACATTTTGGCAAGATTTATATGAAACCTTCAATTATACAACAAAGGGCAATTATGTAATTTCCATTTTTAATTTAATGGCATTATGGACATTAGACCAAACCCTTAGGGTTTAGGGTTTGGAATAATTTAGTGCTTAGGGTTTGAAACCCTTAGGGCTTAAAATTTAATTTTCTAAAATTTCCAATTTAGGTTTTCAAAAATAGAAAATTAATATTTCTAAATTATAATTAGGATTTTCTAATTATATAAAATTTTCTTAATCACGAATTAAATCTTACTAATTAGGATTAACATTTCCTAACTAAAATTGCTAATTTAGCAATTATGGTCAAAATCACGGATTATGGTTTATAATCCACTAATTAGGGTTTCTAATTGAAAAATAAATAAATTTTCTAATTTAGAAATTACATATTGTAATTAGATTAAAGTTTTCTAATTACTATAACTTGAAAATTAAGATTAATATATCCTAATTAACATTAAAACTATTTAATTAACACTAAGTTTTTCCTGAATTATAAAATTGGGGTTTCTAACCCAGAAATTAGGGTTTTCAAAAATGTGAAATTAGGGTTTGCTAATAATTAAGCTTTTCCCTAATTAATATTATAATAAATAACACTTATGCAATATAATAATCATTTAAATTCTCAAATTAGGGTTTCATGCACCGAATTAGGGTTTTGGATTCCCAGAACTAAAATTAGGGTTTCTAGAATCGGTTTTAGGGTTTCTTATTAAACACTAGGGTTTTCTAACCGAACATTGACGTTCTTAATATATACTTAGGGTTTGTTACAGATATCAATTATCTGATCAACCCTTAACCTTTAACCACATACTGTACACATATACACATAACATAATCACGTTTTCCTTAATCCTGAATAATTCACCTAAATCCTTCACAGAATTTTGAAATCCTCAAAAGTCCATCTTAAAAATATCATACGCATACACTTATTTTCTGCCTAGGTTCTAATTTTGAACCTTAAATCAAATAATAAAATTTTTAAAAATATTCAAAATTCTCGGGTTGTTACAACTTGCTCTTTGCTCGATACGAATTCCTTGTATCACATCATCTATAACTCCCCATGAGTTATCTCGTACTATTTCATAGTACACCATCTTCATAGCATTAAGGTATAATTATTCAAACATTACAAACCATCTTTCTTTTATAACTTAAATAGATCACGTCGTGATCTTATTCTATAATCATCTCCTTTAAAATTCTTTTCTTAACTCGTGATCATTTTGTTTTACGATCCTCTTTCTTTCTCTTTTTCATCATTTACGACATTATTCGTTATCTTGGTAATTGGAGTTAGGAAACTCTCATTTCTTATCTTTATATCTCTTCAAGATTCTGCTTTGAATCTTCTTGTTTAAATAATAATTCTTCCTTTAAGAATTTCTAACTTCATTTACATCACTCAAAATTTCATTCGAGTTCTACACTTTCATTATACGTATCCATTTCTACACTTGGTACACATCAAGTCTCTAATAGTTTCAATATGGTACACTGAGTGGTTTCCCACAAACAACCAACAACCTAGGTTCCGAGTTACTAGTTCGTATATACCTCCGCTCTATGAAGGAATTATTTAGCCCAGATACCATACATCAACTACTAAAGAGTACAATTGCACCATACTCTCTATTCTTAACTTCTTTATCCTTCTCTTTTTATAGACATTGTCAATTTATTATCACCTTACATCCTTATTATTGGAGTTGGGTAACCAATATTCATAATCCTTATAACTCTGCAAGATTCTTCTTTGAATCCTTTCACGCAAGTTTTAATCCCTTATTGTTCAAACTCTATTTGAGCTTATTCGTTCATTATCTTCACCTCTCTTCTCTAAGGTTATAGCCTACGGTACTCCTACTTAAGGTTTATAACCTACGACTCTGATACCAACTGTAACGACCCCAAAATTTATACAATAATATTCTTCTTCTCGAACGTTAACAATACAACTTTAATCTATCTTTACATCATTATTCGATATTAAAATCACTAAAAATACAGAATATTTAAAACTTTTATACATTTCCTTCTTTATTGCCCTAAATCGCAACCTTTGCATTACATCTCTTCGATTCAAATTTATATCATGAATAGTTACAACAAAATGACTAAACAAAGTCTTACATCATAAATAGATATCCATATACACCGGATAGCTCAACTTACAATTCAACAACATGTTACATTCAAAATATTAAATACATTTCCCATAAAACATAAGTAATCTTTGTGAATATGGATCTCTATAATTCACGTAACACATATCCTTACCTTAAATCTTTAACCTGCAAAAATGATTATTTGCAAGGTTGAGCTCGACAGCCCAGCAAAATCTAACAGTTTTCATGCATCACATAGCACATAATAACATACTCAACATATATCTCATAAATATTGGACTAACACAACATACATGCTGCATTACATATAACAAGTATAAAGATTGAGTTCCTTACTCAATCAACATTCATTATTCAATCAATGTAGTCATAAATTGACTTTAATATTTCATACTTTCAATATATATAGAACACATCATGCTCTTTGCAACAAATATTTAAAAACAGTTCATCATCAAGGTCACATAACAAATAGGAACTGAAAGACTTGCCTTGATCGTTGTTTACCAATAACAGTTTAACAGCCTACAGTTATTTGCACTTCACGTGCCCTACAAAATTATATAATCATACACATCAACTATTAGTCACATAACAACATATAGTAATTATAATGTAAACTCTACTTTATATCTCATAATCTTTCCTATTAATTAGCACACAATGTTCAATTAGATTGTGTTAACTTTTCGACTTATGTAATATTCGAAGTTCATTCAAGTGTTTAGATCTTTCTAGGAATCATTATTGGTTTTATATTAAACCCATTTCATATTTTATAATATCCATTTCATTTGACTTAAAACACTTTTTACGTTCATTAACACTTATCACGACGTTTCGACGTTTATTCGTCATTCGCCCGATTTGCCTCTCTTGTGTATGCTTACTATGCTTCTATAATTAATCTAATACATCCTTATATTAATGTTAAACATCATTATATTTACTAACATTCATGTTTTATAACTCAGAACACCATCTTTATCGTCAAGAGAACCACACTAGCATACGTGCATGCCCGACGCCCTCCGATTGCCTCTGAAAACACAACAGTCCTAAAGATGACCATTTTGACTACTGTTCCCGACATCCAATTGAAAACCTTAAAGAACAAAAGTTATAGGTCTACTCGTTCTCGTTCTGGATCATCTTGAATCTCCTCAATCGGAGTTCGTATAAAAAAGTTATACCCATTTTAGTAAAACATGTTCTGTCAGATTTTTTTCAGCAGTTGTAAGTCAGACCACCCACACCGGGGCGGGTGTATTGCTTATAAATAGCCCGCCGGGGTGGGCCTAGCTACTGTAAGTGGGAAATTTCATGCCCTGCTACGAGCTAACAAGCCAAACTACTTTCTAACCTTGATAATTTTGAGTTATACATGTCTAAATTAGTCCGTTTTCGATTCTATGGATTCGTAATTCATAGAACTACAACATACTATAATACCCATCAACTAACATAATCACTAACAAACCCAAATATGAATCTATAACTCATGTTCATGCAAATGTTTATGTTTTGGACAGTTTAGCGAAATCATTCACTACGAACTCGTTTCTAAACCAAATCAAGTAATTCTAATTGTGATAACTCATATTCTTAACATACTAACATAATACATGATCAATTTCCACAATAAATCATAACCAAACATCAATTTGATAGTTTCAAATGCCATTTTTGAAAAATTAATTCACATAAAATTATTATGAACAAAATTCCTCTTGTTTATCAAAATTATATGGATTGAATTGCTAGAACAACCATATAACTCATAATTCATCATATCTTTGTGAATTGAAACTTTTGAACAACTATAAACTTCTAAAACTATGAAAACATAGAAGAACATGATTTTAAAACTTATTTTTACAACACTTGTATTGTAAAAATCCTTTCATGGCATACAATCACATATGAAAACATATGAACACTAGATATACATATAAATACATAATCATGAAAACCTAATTTTACAAAGACTAAATACATAACATCTTAATTTAGTATAAGGGTTAGTTTGATACCTTTCTAGGTTTAATAGGAGAAAATATGGAGATGATAAAAGCTTTTCTTTTGTTTTCTCAAGGTTTTCCCTTCTTTTTCTTCTTCTCCTCTATATTCTCTCTTCTTCTCCTCTGTATTCTCTCTTCTTCTCTTTGATCTTAGTTTAGACTTAAGTTTAGAAAACTAACGTAACTTAGTGTATATACAATATACATATAACACATATAATTATAGAATATGTAACTCCCAGTATAATTACATATACTAATTATCAATTTAATATATAAGTTACAAAAATTAGAATTTTAAAAGCCCTAAGAATTGTTTGGCAAAACCATATTAAAATAATGACTTAATCATTCCTTAAGCCTTGTTTGGCAAAACAAGATTAAAATTACTTTAATTTATTTTAATAACCACTTACAATAAAGTTATTTGTCACACTTCTTTTAATTAAGTTTTCATACTTAATCTAATTAATACCAATAACAATTTATCAATTAAATCATTAAATCACAAAACTCAATAAAAATAATTACCCATCAAAATAAAATATCAATATAATAATTCATTTAATCAATATAAACTCTCTAATTTAATTATTAAATTAAATTCGAACATTATCCCATAATTATTAATTTCTTTAACTCATTAATTATTTATTAAACAATTAATTAACCAAATCAAATCAAATCAATTAAACAAATATTTATTCAACGATAAACACATCCATTAAATATTTATATAATTCAATAAATAATTAAATATTATAATTAAAAAATCTAGATTGTTACAGGATTTGGTTTTAACTTCCGAGGATCACAGGAGAATCTTATTGAAGGTTTTGGAAGAAGCCTACTTACCGACATCAATGGATACAGAAAAATTTCAACATCTAGTTGATCACATTTTTAACAACAATTTGATATCTTTCACTGATGATGCGTACCGCCAGAAGGGACCGGTCATTGCAAGCCGTTGTACATTACGGTTTTGTCCTCCGGATATATGCTAGCTGGAGTTTTGATAGATGCAGGTTCGTCTTTGAATATCTGTCCTTACACTATGTTGCTAAAGATGAATGTCAATCTCAAACGGATCCGAAGCAGCCATATGGTTATTAAAGATTTCGACGGAGCCCGCCGAAATTCAGTCGGAGAGATTCAGCTACCAATCGAAATTGGTCCCCACACATTCTGCGCGTCTTTTCACGCACTCAAGATAGATTCATGATACAACCTGCTCTTGGGAAGACCGTGGATTCATATGGCCAGGGCAGTCCCCTCCACCGTTCATCAACAACTGAAATACATTATCAACAATAGCCTAGTCGCGGCCAACGCTGAACCGGAATGTCCTCAAACTGGTGACATACCATACATCAACGTCAATGCAGATGTTGAACCAGTTAGTTTTCATGCCTTGGAAGTAAGCAACACTCAGTACCATGCTATTGAAACACCATTTCCCTTACCCAAGATTTCAAACCCTTGGAAACCTACTTCCCCGATGAAGGGGTAATGACAGTTCAGCAACAACATCAGTACGATACATGCCATACATGGAAAATGTATTTTGATGGAGTTGTTAATGTGGAAGGTTCTGGAGCTGGAGCAGTTCTGGTATCCGGTACGGGGGAGCAGTATCCCGTCGCCGTCAAATTGCAATTTGTCAGCACCAACAACACAGCTGAGTATGAAGGCTGTCTCATGGGGCTAAAAATTGCCCGTTCAATGTGCATCAGATGGTTAACTGTCTTTGGGGATTCAGAGTTGGTAATCAGACAATCCACGGGAATCTATCAAACCAAAGAGCTACATTTGCTGCCTTACCATCGGAAAGTTTTACAGATGGCTTTGGAGTTCGAAGAAATCTCCTTTCTACATATTCCTCGTAATAGGAATGACTTCGTAGATGTGTTAGCAACTTTGGCCTCCTTGATTCACATGCCTAACAAGGAACATATGCCAAGCGTCACATTTGCCCTGCACAAGGCACCAACCTATGTGAACTATGTTGGAGAAGTATTGGATGAGCTACCTCCCATACAACATCCTTGGTATCAGCATATCACGGAGTACCTACAAGATGGATCTACACCCGCTGAGGTGAGCCTGAATGAGAAAAGACGGATCCAATGACTTGCTATGAAATTCTACCTGAGCGGAGATGCCCTCTATAAGGGAGATACAGGACAAGGTCTCCTCAGATGTTTAGACAAAGACCAAGCTCAAAGGCTTATGGATGAGATCCATGGTGGAGTCTGTGGCCAACACATGAGTGGCCCCCTCCTCGTCAAGAAGATCCTCAGGACAGGACATTACTGGCTCTCTCTCAAAGCTGACTGCAATGACCACGTCAAGAGATGTTATCAGTGCCAAATTCATGGGAATGCTATCCACACCCCTCCACGGGAACTCCACAATATGAATTCGCCTTGGCCCTTCTCAATGTGGGGAATGGTTGTGATCGGGCCCGTTGAGCCTAAAGCCAGTAATGGACATCAATTTATCTTCACCATAATCGACTACTTCACCAAGTGGGTAGAAGCAACCTCCTTCCCCAGGGTTACCAAAGAAGTCATCATTGCTTTCATCAGAAACAATATTATTTGTCGATGTGGACAACCAGAGGTGATTGTATCAGACAATGCTAAGAACCTCAACAACAAAATGATGGAGGAGTTATGCAGTAAATTCCACATCAAACATCTCAACTCCATCATCTACCGTCCAAAGATGAATGGTGCTGTTGAAGCGGCTAACAAAAACATCAAGAAGATTATGCAAAAGATATCCGCCAATCACAAAGGATGGTCTGACTTATTGCCTCTTACTCTGTTAGCCTACAGAACCTTAATGCACACTTCCACTGGGGCAAACCCCTACGCATTAACCTATGGGATGGAAGTAGTGCTCCCCATAGAAGTAGAAATGGAATCCCTCAGAGTGTTGATAGACGCTCAACTAGATGAAGACCAATGGGTACAAGGCATGTATCACCAATTGTCTCTAATAGACGAAAGGCGAACCGCGGCTATCTTCCCTGGTCAGTTATATCAACAAAGGATCGCCATATCCTACAACAAAAAAGTCCGGCTATGGCAGTTTAAACAACATCACTTGGTTTTGAAGAAGATCATCGACAACCAAGATTAGTCTAAAGAAAAATTCGCATCTAACTGGGAAGGCCTGTTTGTTGTTGAGGAGGTATTGACATGAGGCGCTCTCAGATTACAAGAAATGGACGACGATGAATTTCCACAACTCATTAACTCGGACACTGTGAAACTGTACTATGTATGAAGTTACCATTAAACAAACATCCCGGTGTTGGATAATCAGATCACCAGTCATTTCGGTTCTTTAACCCTTCATCACATACAACTCTTCACCACACTTTGCCCCTTAAGGAAACATACTCTTCAAACCAACAGCCTGGTTTCACTACGTTCATACAACTTCTGTTATCCCCTCAGAGATTGAACCTTCTACACCTGCAGTTTATCCTGAAGATGGGATTAAACTTTTCTACGCTTGCAGTTTGTCCTGGAGACGGGATCAAACTTTTTCACACCTGCAGTTTGTCCCAATCATGGGATCAAACTTTCTTCTCCCCGCAGTATAGCCTGCACATTGGATTCATACTTCTCTTCTGCTGTGAATCGTCCTGAGGGGCGAACTACGTCGACCTAATCTCCTCTTCAATAGGAGTACGTAGGCAACCATTTTACATGGCTCGGTCGCAATAAAACAAAAATAATAAAAACATTTCTACCCTTCTCCTTACAAAAACAAAAATAACAAAAACATTCGTACACCATTTCTGTCACATACAGCGTTAAACCTCTTACACCAGGTTCGAACTACGCAGACCTGATCTCCTCTTTAATAGGAGTACGTAGGCAGCCATTCATGGTTCAGTCTCATCCTCTACCAACACATTAAAACTAGTCAACGGTACTGGGATCAAACTTCAATTCACTACATTTCATTGGCTTCAGACCAAAGGGATGGAATTACCTGAACTCCTCCTAAATAGGAGATTCGACAACCATCTAAGCTGCGGTTGTGCCTCAAAGAGCAACACCAATCCAAAAGAGATGGAATTAACTAGGCTTCTCCCAAATAGAAGTACTGGCGACCAGCCATCTATGGTGCGGTCAATCTCAGAGAGGAAATCCACACTCCTCTCCACATTTCCATACAGAAACCAGTCCCAAGACACCAAAGATGGTAGGGATACACACAGATCAATGATCCATTCTGAACTGTCCAAAGACAACTCAATGTCCATCCATCAAGGAGGAATTTAGAACACATCAAGATCACAAGCCCTGAAGAAGCAGGCAAAATATCAAGCAAGCAACAGACATATCTAAAAGGGAAATGATCAAAAACATATTTCTCTGCTATATATAATGTTGTTTGATATACATAATGTAAACTGTATAAGATAAAATGGCTAAGCTAGTCTATGCAGGAAAATACAAGCTCATCTACAAATCGGTGTATATGCGAGCTATAAAGCCCAACATGGCATCCCTCTAGGCAAAAGGATGTAACGTTGTGGTCTCCTGTAGAAGGGTATCCACACGAGCTAACAGATCTATAGCCATCTTCATGGTGACTCAATGCTCATCAATGTACGTGCTCATCTATGCAATCATGGCAGTGGTAAGAGACCTCACTATAGTACCATCTGTAACGGCTACGTCCCGGGCAGATATGGCACTATCCCTCTCAACTATCACAGTATCTTTGGCTGATCTGGCCTTATCCTGCTCAACAAAATCGGCGTCTCTACGAGCTAATGCCTTATCTCTCTCTAACAGAGCTGCGTCTCTCCCATCAAGGGCTGTCAACATCAAGGCTCTAGCCTGATCTCTCTCAAAGGTCATCAGATGAAGACTCTGCTCGAAGTATTGTGCCGAATGCTGAATCAAAACATTGCTAGTACTGGGAGAATCTAAAGGAGATGCTGGAAACCCAGTAGACTGCTCCTCCTCGATGTGAGAATTAACGTCCTCCATGGGCTCTCCATCGTCTGAATCACTATCCGATACTGTGGATACTGTCACAGCCGATGAAGTCTCTATCTCCATCCATGCAGAATACTCTAGCGAACAGCCCAGATGGCTAATAGAGAAAGCAACTATCTCACGCTGATCCCAACATGCATACACCCGGGATCGATCCTCTGCTGATAGATGGCGAGAAGCTAAACGCTAACCTAGAGCCCCCTCAAAAGGATGGAAATCCTGTAATAGGTCTAACTGCGACATCACGACCAGCGGGTGATAGGTAGTCATGCCCCTCAAACCAACCAGAGGGAGATAATCCATGCCTGGAGCATGAGTAATGAAACTGTAGCGTCTATACACTCCGATGGCTGAAAGGAGTATGACATGGCTATATCATGGGTAAAGCAATACCCGTATCGGCGGAAGGTCCCAATCGGTCTCAAGTGTGACATAAACCACACATATAGAATGACCGAACTGCCTGTGAATACCCCTACAGGGTAAGTGCTGCAAAATATGGCCGACCTCAGCGTCTCTGCCACAATCATCAGAATGATGGTACGACCCTCCCTGAGAGCTCTCACTGCCATGATAACACCAATATCCAGCTCATCCATATACTGTGGCATGTATATATACGCCACTATGCACATCACTCATTGGTGTTCTCCCGAGCATAGGGTACACTATGCCGATGATCTCAGCTGTTACAAGTCACACTCGGTATTACCTTACGCAGGTCTAATGTTGCCAATTTAGGGTCGTCACCCTAATCCTCTAAGAGACCCTAGCGAGGGCATCACACGTTCTCAAAATGAGATCCCCGACGGGGGCATCACGCGTTTGCATATGTCGAAGTACATCACCCCGACAGGGGCATCACATATTCTCTATCAAACAGTCCCCGACGGGGGTTACAACGCTGGTTCATCTGTTGACACACATATCAACGAAGGTCAAGCAGCCTTGAAAATAGTATACCATTGGCAAATAAATCCAACGAATGCATCAGAAGCCATCCGATGATTTTAGCTGTTGATACACACATCAGCGATAATTAAAACAATCCCCGGCAGGAGTCACAAAAAATACTCAAGAAGAGAAACCCCAGCGGGGGTTACAACGCGTGTTTCGTTGATACACACATCAACGAAAATCAAACAAATCCCCGACGGAGGTTAAAATGCATTATCCATTGATTCACACGTCAACGAAGGTTAAGCAGCCTTGACAGTCTGCCCAACAGGGGTGTTTTTTCGTTAATTCACACGTCAACAAAGGTCAGGCAACCCTGATAACATATACTGTTGGCAGTAAATCCAGCAGAACATTGATATGACCTGATGATACAAACCAGGAAGAGTCAACATCATTGAGGAGGATCGATGATGGAATATATTATACACATCCTCAAAATAGATAGAGCGTTATCCCCACAGATCTCTTGTACACGAGAGGCACATCTTCGAAATTAAGTCTGTATCAAGGATTAAGGACTTTGGTGACAACCCTACATCAACATCCTCCAAGATTGGGATCACACATCCAATATGGTCATCGTTGCCAATCCCCGATAAAAGCAACAGGGAGCCGTCAATCATCCCCAACATGTTGGGCAATAACCCCGTACACATGCATCATACATTTTCATCATGTTGTTGCACATTGCATCATGTTTATCTTGTTACATTTCAAGTGTCTAGGATTCTTTATCCTATCCATGCATGGCCTTGCATGAATATGATAAAGAGGGGCATCTGTAGACACTCGAAAATTTCTACACACCTGTCATTGACATTGCAGGAGGGTAGATTCATCTTTCGGAGATAACCCTGGAAGATAGCTCACATCCAGTCCGGATACTACTGAAAGTTCAGCCTTAACCCCGGAACACACACCGGGAGTATCAGGTCCAACCTCAGAGATAACCCCGAGGCATGCAGTTCCAATATCGGAAATTCCACCAGAGAAGATCGATCCATCTCGGAGATAACTCTGAGATATTCAGTCTCAATCCCAACACTGGGAGTAGCAACTACCAACATTGGAGATAACCCCAAGGAATGTAGTTCCGGTGATAACTCTAGAAATACTTGTTTTAAATGCATGGAAACAGCTTCAACCTCGACACTCACACCGAGGCACTCAGTACATGACCCGAAGATAACACTGGGAAGATAAGCACACCCCAAAGATGACACTAAGGACCATCAACACTTGAAGCAGTCCAGTTTAAGAGATAACCCTGAGCAACGTCTGTTTTATCAGCCCAAACCGGTGATAACCCCGGTAAGGGGAAAAGTCATCATCTTGCCACCTTGACGCCATATCATGCCGTCTCAACATTTTAATACACATATTTCTACACAGCAATGTCCCACAAGAACCAAGGATGTCCAATCCTGAGTGACTATTACGCAAGATAACATATAGAATTTGAAGCTTGAAGACCGGAGGGTATGTTCCCATCTTCCTAACCTCGTACAACCTCTAATCCCATGTCATTGCGTAACTCTCGACAACAGCGGTCCGAAATAGGTCTTACATACCTCAGTTGGATGCCCTGATTGTAATTTTAAAAGTTCGAGCGGATATTACAGTGCATGCGTGCACGTACTTTGAGATGACGCCGCAGGTCCCCCCTCTATAAATAGAGGGCTTGGGGTGGTCATTTTGTAAAAAAAAGGCGAGGAAGCCCTATCAATATTGCTCTGTACTCTCCCTACACCGAGTGCTTTCTCATTTTAAACACTTGTGAGCTCACATACAGCTACTCTTGTACCGACGGGAGCCGAGTGTTCATCCTTTTAAAGGTATAGAAGTCTTCTTTGGCATCCCAGTGTAAGCCTTCTCACACACTTTAAAGCCTTTCTCTTCTTCTTTGCACACACTGTTCTTCATGTTGAGAGTCGTGTTGCGTGTGTTTGACCGGACTTTGGTCTGTGATTTTATTTCAGTTTGTACATATATATATATATATATATATATATATATATATATATATATTTTTTTATATATGGACTAACATTATCGAGTTATGCCTCGATTGAGCCTAGACTTCGGTCTGGAGCGTTTATTTGCTTATATATATATATATATATATATATATATATATATACATTCAGTCATGCCTGGAGTTTCCTTTGTTGTGGTTGACCGTCTTTACAGCTTTATTTACTTTTCGTCCCGCCTGGAGTTTACTTTGTGGCGGTTGATTGCTTTTTATCGCTTTATTTACATTTCTGATCCCCCATGGAGGTGCTTCGTGGTGGCTGATCATATATATATATATATATATATATATATATATATATATAGCTTTTATATATATACCTGCTTACTGCTTTATTATCAATTACAGCATCATGTGAGCCTAGGAATCATGTGATCACAAATTCAGTTTACTGGATCTAGATTCGGTTCTCGTGATAGACATTCTCAGCTGTAAGTAGCTTGTAAATTTATTAACGGTGTTCAGATTTCCTCAGATGGTTATCATACCCAGGAGGAGTTCGACTCTATTTTGTATATTATTTTCTTAAAGGTGCTTCACCTCTCGAAAATTAAAAACAATCAAGCCGAACACTTAATAAAAATGGGAGTGTAAAAGGTCTCAATTACTATTGAGCATAAGGGTTTGAATAACCTCTTTTATAAAATATCACTGCCATATCTTCCTTAAAATTGAATTTTTACATAAATTCAAACCCTGTGTATATAGGTGCGAACGAGGCCTCACACTACTTCCAAATAAATAGCACATTGACCCACACACACACACACACATATTCATATAATAGTTTCTTGAAAAGTGGCGATCACCATGGTAACACGGATGTCGAGGGTTGCCTAACACCTTCCCTCCGTATAATCAAGTCCCCGGACCCTAATGAATCTCGGTTTCACCGACCCGTTTAGCAGTGTCACATCATTGGGTCAATGTGTAAACCTTTTCTCGGTTGTGTTGGTATAACCATTTAAAAAACCAACTGGCGACTCTTAACAGTCCATCGTCGACATTACATATGTCGAAACTTTTTCACTTATTTTTTTAAACAAATCTCATCTAACACGAGAACACCAAAGAACAAGTAACGAAAAGGGACAGCTAAAAATCCCAACGTCGACACTAGGCTCACTCGATAATTTGAATTTGAGGATATATATATATATATATATATAAGCAATAAACGCCATGAACCGATGGTCCGGGCATACGCACACAAGACGACTCTCAATGTGAATAAAAGTGGAGAAAGGCTTTAAGTAATGTGAGGTGTCTTACAGTGGGCTGCCAAGAAGACTTCAAATATCTTTGAATGAATTAATACTCGGTTTCCACCGGTAAAATATAGCAAAGCATAAGGTCACAAGTGTTTGGAAAGAGAAAGCACTCAGTTTAAAGTGTGTACAAAATAAAATTGACAGGGATTCCTCGCATTTTCTCTCTTAAAAATGGCCACCCCTAGCCCTCTATTTATAGAGGGGGGAGCCGCAGGTGTACCTGTGGCTACCCGGGGTGCTCCAGGCTCTGTGGGCCCCACCGTCTCGAAGTACGTGCACACATACAATGCTTTTATCCGCTTAAACCTTTATAATTTTCAATCCGGGCATACAATTGAGGCGTATAATACTTTTATGGAATACTGTTATCGAGAGATACACAATGATATGGGATAAGAGGTTGTACGAAGTCGAAAAGATGGGTCCATGCCCAGATCTTCAGGTCTTCAAATTATATTTGGTGTGTTGTCTTGTGAAGTAGTCACTCGGGATTTGAGCTATGGTTCTTGTAGGACACTTTTGTGTAGAATGTAGTGCAAGATGATGCTGAGACGACGTGATTATGGAATCGAGGTGGCAAAATGATGATTTTACCCCTCACCAGGGTTATCTCCAGTTTTGGGCTGATTTAGCAGTCGTTGCTCAAGGTTATCTCTGAGATTGGGTTGCTGTAGGTACTGAATATCCTTAGGGTTATCTCTGCCTGACCTCCCAGGGTTATCTTCGGGGTTGTAACTGAGCGCCTTAGGGTTATCTCCGAGGTTGAAGTTGACTTCTGGTGATTAAAATGAGCTTTTCTAGGGTTATCTTCGGAACTGCAACTGCATCCCTCAGGGTTGTCTCCGAGGTTAGAACTGTATCTCCCAGGGTTATCTCTGGGACTAGAACTTAATATCTCGGGGTTATCTCTGAGATGGCAAATTGAGTATCCCGAGGTTGTCTCCGGAATTGTGCTGATTTGACTTTTAGGGTTATCTTTGAAAGACGATTTTGCCCTCATGTAAGGTTAGTAATAAGAATGCAAAAATTTTGAGTGTCTACAGATACCCCTCTTTATCATATTCATGCGGTGTAATGGCATGGATAGGATAAAGAATACTAGACACTTGAAATGAGACAAGATAATATTGATGCAATGTACTGCAACATGATGCAAATGTATGCTGAATGAGGTTTATTGGACCATTTTCCAACGGGATGTGATGATTGTTTGCTCCCACAACTTCAGATGGGAACTGGAGTTATCACTGATGACTTTGACGAGCTATTTGGATGTGTACTCCAAAGCTCTAAAGAACTTCTAGGATATTGATATTGGGGTTATCACCAAAGTCCTTAATCCTTGGTACCCACTTTCCACCATAGGCGTTCCTCTCATGTGCAAGAGACTCTAGGGGAATGAGTTTAGTCTGATAAAGATTGTGTATAACAGATTCCATCATCGGTCCTCCCCGATGAGGATGGCTTTCTATGGTTTGCATCACCAGGTCTTTCCAGTATTCTGTCAGAGTTACTGCCAACAGTTTGTATTGTCAGGTTTGCCTGACCCTCGCTGAACTGTTCTTTAACATATCCATTCATCTGATCACCTTCGATGCTTCGTTGGGTTTAATTTCCAACGGATGATGATGTCAAGGCTGCTTGACCTTCGTTGAAATGTGCTTCAACGACTGATATCATCGGATGGCTTTCGATGCTTCGCTAAGTTTACTTGCCAACGACTAAAGAATGTCAAGGTTACATGACCTTCGTTGAAATGTGCATCAATGGCAGATATCATTGGATGTCTTTCGATGCTTCGTTGGATTTACTTTCCAATGGTTGATATCGTCAAGGTTGCTTGACCTTCGTTGAAATGTGCTTCAATGGCTGATATCATCGGATTACTTCTAATGCTTTATTGGATTTACTTGCCAACGAATGATATCATTAAGGTTACTTGACCTTCGTTGAAATGTCCTTCAACGGTTAATGATGTATGAAGTTCCCGCTGGGGATATGTTCTTTTGAGTTGCAACCTTGAACCGACGACATCGGACCTTTGTGAGGTATTGCCAAGTGTAGTTTTCAACAGTTGTGATCATTGGTGTTGTGAACCCTGTGTCTGGGCGAAAACTAATGAGTGATATGTAGACCCGCAGTTTGGTCTCTAAAAATCAGGATTCCAGGCTTTTCCGCTAAATCGCGTAGCATTTTTTTTATTTGACTTTTTCAACTTGTGAGACCTTCGTTGTAACTCAAATTGGACAAAGCCAGAGGAGTGGGACCCACCTAAGATAGCCGCAGGTACACATGCAGCCATTTGTGGGTGTACTTGTAGGTTATTTTCCTTTCACAAGTCATTTTCAAGTAGCACCACATAGAGAATCCAAGAGTTCTTCTTCAGATTTACTGAGTTCGGGCTGCTTTCTTCAAAATCCATCACCATACAAGTGTTCTGCACTATCCTGGTAATGTATGCATGTCTCCTTTTGTAGTTTTTATCCGTTGGAAAATGAGTTATCACATGAAATGCTTCTAAACACGTAGTAGTGAATATGCATGCTCATATGACTTGATAAAAAATATTCAATATAGTAAATGTTAGTATTTAACCATGCAGAACATAATGATGTGAAAAAATTTAACTTTTGAAATAGTTAAATTGTCAACTTTTCTGCTATTTATTATCCTATTTGAGGACAATTTGAGCAAAGGTTGGTAAAGAAAAGTAATCATGGTAATTAGGTTACCCTTATGGATTATGACTTTGACATTTTTATGCATATAGAATGTTTATGACTGTGGGTAGGTGTGCTACTGAATGGCCACCTAGTCATGCCTATGTGCATTTGAATAGTCCTTTTTACAAAGGAGACTCTGGCAAAAATTTTCCATGAGCCTAGGCATTGGGTAGTCATGCATTTTTAACTCTATTGTAGGCGTATGTTAAAGTATTGCATGCATGCATGTAGTCATAAAATGTATTTGAAAAGCTCCAGGTTAGAATTTACCACACCCTTTCTAAGGTGATTTGGAGACTTGTGTCCAGATATTATGGATCCGGATCAGTCGAGTAGTTTCCACAGGACCACTTCAGGTGTACAGAGGAGGGCTTTTGATGTGCCTCGACCCCATTCAGTCAGACAGCCTAGTCGGTTGGTGGAGGCGGTGATTCGTCCTATCCGGGTTGAGGTACCGGATGTTAAGGACGAGGAGGAGGATGTACCGGTTGTGACACCCCCAAAATAGGTATACAACACCCATTTTAAATCATCAAAATACAGGGTACAGAAACAACTACAACTTTATTAATACAACATAAAAACTGTGAGTTTAAATACAAATATTGCCGTCTAGACAATATCCACACTCAAATAAGTCCTCATTACAATTATTGATATATTATTTTACAAAAATGGTGAGGACTACTAAAACGACTTTCTAGAACCTTCATTCCATACCTCGACTAGTACTCGCTACATTCTCGCCTCCTGAGAAGAAAAATGGAACAAAAGGAAAAGGGTGAGCTCAACTAGCCCAGTAAAGAACATTATGACTAAGATAATATAAAACAAATTATCGTTAGTCTTCAACATGAAAAAATCTAATAGAATACAATAGACAACAAGTTTTAAATTAATATTCGCAGCAGAAATAATAATTCATTAGAAGAGTTAAGTAGAGAATGAAATCTACTATCTTCTATATATGAATTTAAAAGTTCATCATCTATTTTTTATCCCTGTAACATCAATCAATATATATCTGGAATCAAATATTAATCTTTGCTCTACAGGCCAAAGATATTCATCAGTTGATCATGTTTATCTAAACACCTGTTCATCTTTACACTACGGGCCAAAGATATTCATCAGAAATCGTTCATCTTTGCACTACAGGCCAAAGATATTCAGTTATATCATCATTTAGGACTGAGGATGATGAAAAATATTTTAAAGAAAACGAATCCAGTGAAACAAAAGAATAAATATTAAGGATTCGTATTTCAGCTATTCCATGTCCAAAAATACCACATAAGTAATCATAGTGGAGTAAAATTCAAGAATGATCAAAACATGGATACTATCAAAGCTAGTATCCATAATAGATATTTTGGACAAAAAGAAGAAAATTTTATTTTTCGGTGAATAGTATCGTATTTATGAATTGTGCCGTATACGTGAATAGTGCCGTATACGTGAATAGTAATCCCGACACTAAAAGATAGAAATTTCACAAAAAATATCATCATGCTTCGTGAATAGTACTCATGAATAGTAACTCGTGAATAGTAACTCTGACGTGAAAAAGTTCCAAATTTGATAAAAAGTTCTAACAAATATTTCGACATAATGATATTGAAGAAAATAATATCATTTAAGAAGAATAACATCCCTTACCTCAGCAAAATAGTACTTCTGGTTGGAATATCAGATATAGTGCTGAAGGAACTTGCACCATATAGCAACACTCAAAGTATAAAAATACCCACAAAATACGCTCGATATTATAGAGAGAGAAAGAGAGAGAAATCTTTAGTTTCTAGTGTGATTTTCAATTCTAACCTAAGCACCCTATTTATAGGAAAATGCTTAGAACACCAAAGCAGAAAATTTAATATAATATTAATATATTATAAAAAAATTCTTACGCACACCAAATTAGATCCATATATCAGCCACCAATAGTCAACTAAATCAAAAAAACGTTTTTGTTATTAAAAATAATTAAAACTTTCAAAAATTAATTATTTCAGAACTTCGGAACTTCAATAATTCATAATAAATAGCCCTTTTATCAGAAAATTCGAATCTCGCGATTTACAGAAGAAAGTTTTTCCAAATTCCAAACAGAAATGGACCGAAATACCCAAACAGACGATTTTACAGGCTATAATCAAATTTCAGTCAAGAAATGAGCCCACAGACATGTTTAACATGTTTTAAATAACTTTTGCAACAAAAATACTCTTTCTCCTCATATACTCATATATCCCACATTCATTGTAAAAATATCATCATTATTATATTATAATAATATAATAACATATTATTTTAACAGAAAAGATAAAATATCGATTTTCAATAATTTTCACTTTAAAAATTTTCTCCATCTATATCCACATAAAATAAATATTTTTCTCATCATGTAAATCAATAATTAATTATTTACAAATAATATTACCGAATCACAATACTGACAACCAGGCAGTTCCTAAGAAAGAGGGGGCTTTCCAATAAGAATTTCTTCTTACTGGCGCACAATTAGGTGACCAAACCTCTCCTTAGATAGAATTTTCTAGACATTGCCAATAATGTTTTCTAATAATATTATTCAGATAATATGAATTATTGCTTTGATAATAAAAAATAATGTGTAGTGACAATTATTGAAACAAAAATAATATAAAATATCAACGTAGCAATTATTGAATCAATAAAATAAAATACTGAACAGTAATTACTATAACAATTATTGAGTAGTGCCTTCTTACGTAAGAATCAATAATTGGTGCAATACCATGTGCTACTGTGCAACAACGCGTATTACTGTGTTTTAACCACCGGGTATTCCAACAGTATTAACGGTAACAACTACGCCTTTATTTATAAATAACTTATACTTGTCGTTTTCTTCATCCAATCGCTTTCCGTTATGGGCCCACAAAAGACTGCGCCGTCGTACGAATATTCCCCGACAGCAAGAATATTCCACGACCAAACGAATATTCCTCGACAACAATGAATATTTTATAACCACCTACTTTTTTTGAAATATTTGCTCATTTTACCCATAACTAACCTCATTAATCAATTCAACCCTTAATATTTCAAAATAATAAATAGAAGAAATTAAATTTCATTTATTAATAATTTGGGGTCTTACAACCTCCCCTCCTTATGAAATTTCGGTCTCAAAATTGATGTACGTACCTGGTTTTTTGAAAAGATGAGGATACCTTGCTTTCATTTTCGTTTCCAACTCCCAGGTCATTTTCTCAATAGCATGGTTTCTCCACAAAACTTTAACTTGTGGTATGACCTTCGTGCGTAGGACATGCTCCTTCCTATCCAAGATCTTGACAGGTACCTCTTCGTACGTTAAGTCTTCGGCTATCTCGTCCGGTTCTAACTCAATAACGTGGTTTGGGTCTTTCACATATTTACGTAACACAGATATATGAAAAACATTATGATCACGAGACATACTTGGAGGTAACGCGAGTCTATAGGCCACATTTCCTACTCGGTTAAGAATCTAAAATGGACCAATAAATCGTGGATTGAGCTTTCCTCTCTTCCCAAATCTTGTAACTCCTTTCCATGGAGCCACACGCAATAATACATCATCCCCAATGTTAAATTCCACGCCCTTTCGATGAAGATCCGCATAACACTTTTGTCGATCCTGTGCTGTTTGTATACGTTGTCGAATCGTTTGGATCTTCTCTGTAGTAATTTGTACCAACTCTGGTCCCGATAACGTTGCTTCTCCCACCTCATCCCAACATACTGGAGAGCGACACTTTCGTCCATACAATGCTTCAAATGGAGCCACACCTATACTTGCCTGGTAACTGTTGTTGTAGGAGAATTCCACCAATGGTAGGTACTTATCCCAATTCCTTTGAAATCTAGGACACAAAGTCTTAATAGATCTTCAAGTGTTTGAATAGTCCTCTCTGATTGCCCGTCCGTTTGAGGATGGTATGCCGAACTGAACCGTAAATTCGTGCCCATAGCTTTTTGCAAGCTAACCCAAAATCTTGAAGTGAATCTTGGGTCACGATCCGAAACTATGGATACTGGCATGCCATGCAACCTCACAATCTCATTCACGTACATACTAGTAAGACGTTCAAGGGAATAAGTCTCCCGTATTGGCAAGAAATGAGCAGACTTGGTTAATCTATCAACAATAACCCAAATAGTATTATACCTTGAGAAATCGTGGGAAGACCCGTAACGAAATCCATGGTAATGTGTTCCCACTTCCATTTCGGAATCTCAAGTGTTTTCAATGGACCCTTTGGCACTTGATGCTCCACCTTTACATGTTGACAAGTTAAACACCTCGAGATAAACTTTGCAATCTCTCTCTTCATATTGTTACACCAAAATATATGTCGAAGATCACGATACATTTTGGTACTTCCAGGATGGATTGCAAATGGTGTATTGTGTGCCTCCATCATGATCTTGTACTTCAAATCAGAATCGTTACGAACACAAAGTCTGGAGTGGACTCGAAGTATTCCTTCTTCATCGATTCTTGCTTCTGGAATAACACCTTCTTGCACTTTTTTCTTCATAAGCTCCGGGTCTGTGGCTTGAGCAACTTTAACTTTATCGATTAAAGTTGGTTCTATGCGTATACTTGACTTCATCGCACTCGTTCCTGCATATGATCTTCTACTCAACGCGTCAGCTACCACGTTTGCTTTTCCAGGATGGTATTGAATAGTGTGATCGTAATCTTTCAACAGCTCGAGCCAACGTCGTTGCCGCATGTTGAGTTCTTTTTGAGTAAAGAAATATTTGAGGCTTTTATGGTCTGAATATATCTCCATTTTCTCCCCATATAGATAGTGCCTCCAGATTTTTAGCGCAAAAATGACTGCTGCTAACTCTAGATCATGAGTAGGATAATTCCTCTTATATTCTTTAAGTTGTCGCGAGGCATAGGCTATGACTTTTCCACGTTGCATGAGAATACATCCTAACCCTTTGCCTGAAGCATCGCTGTAGATAACAAATCCATCCGAACCAGATGGTATGGTCAAAACATGTGCCGAAATGAGTCTCCTCTTAAGCTCTTGAAAACTCTTCTCACATTCCTCGCTCCATACAAATTTGATATCCTTTCGAGTCAGCTGAGTTAACGGGGTAGCTATTCGAGAAAATCCTTCCACGAATCTCCGATAATAACCAGCTAAGCCCAGAAAGCTACGTACTTCGGTCACCATCTTTGGTTGCTCCCAACTTTGTATTGCTTCAATCTTCGCCGGGTCAACAGATACTCCATGTTTTGACACCACGTGCCCTAGGAATGCTACTTCCTCAAGCTAGAACTCGCATTTCTTTAACTTAGCATATAGCTTGTTATCACGAAGCCTTTACAGTACCAGCTTCAAATGTTGCTCATGATCTTCACGGCTTTTGGAATATATGAGGATGTCATCAATAAAGACAACAACGAACTAATCCAAATAATCCTTGAATACTCGGTTCATCATATCCATGAAAGCTGCAGGAGCATTAGTCAATCAAAAAGACATGACTAGGAATTCATAATGCCCGTACCGAGTTCTGAAGGCAGTCTTGGAAATATCCTTAGTTTTAACCTTCAGCTGATGATATCCAGAACGAAGATCGATTTTTGAAAAGAATTGTGCTCCTTGCAACTGGTCAAACAGGTCATCAATACGAGGTAGCGGATACCTATTCTTGATAGTGACATGGTTTAATTCCGGATAATCAATATAAAGTTGCATACTCCCGTCCTTCTTCTTTACAAATAAAATGGGAGCGCCCCAAGGAGATGTACTAGGACGAATGAAACCGATGTCCAACAACTCTTGTAGTTGGACCTTTAACTCCTGAAGTTCAATAGGAGCCATTCGATATGGGATTTTAGAAATGGGCTTTGTACCAGGTTCAAGATCAATAACGAATTCAACTTCACGTTTCGGGGGTAGACCGGGAAGTTCTTCAGGAAATACGTCAGAAAAGTCAATAACAACATGAATATTATTCAAATTTGACGTGTCTTTATTCAAATCCATAACATGGGCTAAGAAAGCTTGACATCCGTTTTTTAATAAACAAATGGCTTTATGGCTTGATATAACAGTGATTGATTTTAATGGCTTAGTTGCTTGAATTTGCACAACAGGTTGGTTAGGAATATGAAAACTAACAACCTTACGAAAATAATCAATTTTGGCATGATGAGTAGTTAACCAATCAATCCCTAAAATCATATCAAAAGAAAGTATCTTTAAAGAGATAAGGTCAACAGGTAAGGTGATGGTGCCAACTTGGATCAAACAAGATTTATAAACAGTGGATGTGATGAAAGTTTCTCCTAACGGAATCTCCACAGATAAATCAAAGTCTAACTTCTTCGGAGTCAAGTTTAAACATTGAGCACAAGCAGGAGAAATAAATGAATGGGTAGCGCCGGTATCTAGTAAGGTATAAACTTCGCATGAATTTATGATTAGCTTACCCGTGATCACCTCGTTTGGGTTCTTCGCATGTTGACCAGTCACGACAAACGCTCTTCCAGGAACTGTTGACTTTGACTTTTTTGGGACATCTTTTTGAGGCACCATCCCCGCTGGACTTGGTTTCGCTACAGTGCAATCTCGAGCGATATGTCCTTCCTTTCCATAATTATAACATACCTTAAACTGTGGTGGACAGTATGGGCTGATATGTCCTTCTTTTCAACACTTATAGCATATGACCGGTGGTCATTCTCCTCCCTTGGAACCAGTTGCTGCTGGTGCTGACGTCTTCGTATTGTCATTGTTGAATCTCCTCTTTTTAAAATCTCCTCCCGACTCGCTTCTTTTATTTTTATGGCCACGATTACCACCAGAGTGGTTGCCGTTCTTTTCTGTATTTTTCTTTCTCCGCTGGTTATCATTATTCTGATGACTGCTGTCACCGGTATGATCCTGGTTGTGGTCCCTCGATTGACCGTACTCGTTATCTCGCTCTAATAATTGAGCCCTATAGACAACATATGAATAGAGAGAAAATTTATGAGAAATGAGATATTGACGTATGCCGGGTTTCAAACCTCTCAAAAACATCCGTGTCATACGTTCCTCATTCTCCACCAAATGAGGTGCAAACCTGGACAACTCTGCAAACTTCGCCTCGTACTGGGACACCGTCATGTTATTCTGCTCCAGTCTAATAAACTCTACCTCCTTCATATGACGAATACTTTCAGAAAAGTACTTGTCATTGAACAGTTTCTAAAATGTCTCCTAAGACATGCTGAGTGCGGCTGGATGGGTACGCTTCACAGACTCCCACCAGTAGTCTGCCTCGCCACGGAGAATAAAGGTGGCGAATGGAACCTTCTGTTCCTCTATGCATCCCAAGACATCGAATATCATGGTAATTTGCTTGACCCACGTTTCCGCCATGATCGGATCCGACTTTCCCTTAAATTCTGGTGGTCCCAATTCTTTGAACTGCTTGGCTGTGACAAACCGTGAATTGCTATCATTTGC
This sequence comes from Panax notoginseng, assembly GCA_016801055.1. Classification (NCBI taxonomy): domain Eukaryota; kingdom Viridiplantae; phylum Streptophyta; class Magnoliopsida; order Apiales; family Araliaceae; genus Panax; species Panax notoginseng. Next base: position 95,188,949 of record CM029017.1, on the reverse strand, counting down.
TCCTGTATTTTGAACACGAGTCTCCCTCGTCTGGTTTTGCATGAATTGCAAAAAGCTTCTAAACATCCCATCGTTCATCATCTGCTCATTGGTGTTGTTCACAGGAGGAACATTGCCAGTTTGTTGCACGTTCTCCTCGTTGGTGAGCACATGTGTCTCCACAGTCTCATTTACTCCACTATTAACCTTCTCAGTCGACATTCTCAAATACTGCCATAAAACAAGGGTTAATTTAAGCAATTAACATATCACATAATATCCCTATATTATGACCGACCAACAAATAAGCTTATGTAGGACACACTAGCGAAGGATTTACTCGTCTCTCCCCTCCTAGTTCTATTTCCAGATCTCCGCCAGAGATCATATCCCTAAGCTCTGATACTAACTGCGATGCCCACAAAATAGGTATACAACACCCATTTTGAGTCGTCAAAATACAGGGTACAGAAACAACTACAACTTTATTAATACAACATAAAAACTGTGAGTTTAAATACAAATATTGCCATCCAGACAATATCCACACTCAAATAAGTCCTCATTACAATTATTGATACATTATATTACAAAAATGGTGAGGACTACTAAAACGACTTTCTAGAACCTTCATTCCATACCTTGACTAGTACTCGCTACATTCTCGCCTCCTGAGAAGAAAAATGGAACAAAAGGAAAAGGGTGAGCTCAACTAGCCCAGTAAAGAACATTATGACTAAGATAATATAAAACAAATTATCGTTAGTCTACAACAGGGAAAAATCTAATAGAATACAATAGACAACAAGTTTTAAATCAATATTCGCAGTGGAAATAATAATTCATTAGAAGAGTTAAGTAGAGAATGAAATCTACTATCTTCTATATATGAATTTAAAAGTTCATCGTCTATTTTTTATCCCTGTAACATCAATCAATATATATCTGGAATCAAATATTAATCTTTGCTCTACATGCCAAAGATATTCATCAGTTGATCATGTTTATCTAAACACCTGTTCATCTTTACACTACGGGCCAAAGATATTCATCAGAAATCGTTCATCTTTGCACTACAGGCCAAAGATATTCAGTTATATAATCATTTAGGACTGAGGATGATGAAAAATATTTTAAAGAAAACGAATCCAGTGAAACAAAAGAATAAATATTAAGGATTCGTATTTCAGCTATTCCATGTCCAAAAATACCACATAAGTAATCATAGTGGAGTAAAATTCAAGAATGATCAAAACATGGATACAATCAAAGTTAGTATCCATAATAGATATTTTGGACAAAAAGAAGAAAATTTTATTTTGCGATGAATAGTGTCGTATACGTGAATAGCGCCGTATACGTGAATAGTAATTTTGACACTAAAAGATAGAAATTTCACAAAAAACATCATCATGCTTCGTGAATAGTACTCGTGAATAGTAACTCGTGAATAGTAATCCCGACGTGAAAAAGTTCTAAATTTGATAAAAAGTTCTAACAAATATTTCGGCATAATGATATTGAAGAAAATAATATCATTTAAGAAGAATAACATCCCTTACCTCAGCAAAATAGTACTTCTGGTTGGAATATCAGATATAGTGCTGAAGAAACTTGCAACGTATAGCAACACTCACAGTATAAAAATACTCACAAAATACGCTCGATATTATAGAGAGAGAAAGAGAGAGAAATCTTTAGTTTATGGTGTAATTTTCAATTCTAACCTAAGCACCTTATTTATAGGAAAATGCTTAGAACACCAAAGCAGAAAATTTAATATAATATTAATATATTATAAAAAAATTCTTACGCACACCAAATTAGATCCAAATATCAGCCACCAATAGTCAACTAAATCAAAAAAACGTTTTTGTTATTAAAAATAATTAAAACTTTCAAAAATTAATTATTTCGGAACTTTGGAACTTCAATAATCCATAATAAATAGCTCTTTAATCAGAAAATTTGAATCTCGCGACTTTTTATAGGAAATTCAATTCTCTACAAATTTTCAAGAGAAAGTCTTTCCAAATTTCAAACAGAAATTGACCAAAATAAACAAACGAACAATTTTACAGGTTATAATCAAATTTCAGTCAAGAAATGGGCCCACAGACATGTTTAACATGTTTTAAATAACTTTTACAACAAAAATACTCTTTCTCCTCATATACTCTTATATTCCACATTCATTGTAAAAATATCATCATTATTGTGACGCCCCCAAAATATGTATACAACACCTATTCTGAGTCGCCAAATACATGGTACATAAAGCAAACTATAACTTCAATAATACAAATGTCGTGTGAAATACGACACTACATACTGTGAGTTTAAATACAAATATTGTCTTCTAGACAATATCTACACTCAAATAAGTTCTCATTATAATTATTCAAACACTATTTTACAGAAATAGTGAGGACTGCTAAAACATCTTTCTAGAACCGTTACTCCATACCCCGACTCGATCCTGCTATGTTCTCACCTCCTGAGAAGAAAAGTGGAACAAAAAGGAAAAGGGTGAGCTCAACTAGCCCAGTAAAGAATATTATGACTAAGATAATATACAACAAATTATCGTTAGTTCTCAACAGGGAAAAATTTGATCAAATATAATAGACAACAAATTTTAGATCAATATTCTGCAGCGGAAACAACAAACCATTAGAAGAGTCAAGTAGAGAATGAGTTCTACTATCTTCTAAGATTTAAAAGTCCATCATCAATATTTTATCCCTGTAACAATAATCAATAACCATCTTTAATCAAATATTCATCTTTGCACTATAGGCCAAAGACATTCATTTGTATCACCAGTCGGTCATATTCATCTCAACACCTGTTCATCTTTGCACTACGGGCCAAAGATATTCATTAGTTAATCATTCATCTTTGCACTATGGGCCAAAGATATTCAGTAATATCATCATTTGGGACTGAGGATGATGAAAAATATTTTAAAGAACGAATCTAGTGAGACAAAAGGATAAATATTAAGTATTCATATTTCAGTCTATCCAAGTTCAATAATACTCCATAATAAACTATAGTGGAGTAAAATTCAAGAATGAAGATCAAAACATGGATTAAATTTCAAGAATAAGGGTCACAACAGATAACCGGGAAGGAAAGAATTTTTTTTTCTTTTGTGAACAGTACCCGTGAACAGTACCTGTGAACAGTAACTGTGAACAGTACCCATGAACAGTACCCATGAACAGTTCCCATGAACAGTAACTGTATACAGTACCCATGAACAATACCCATGAACAATAACTGTGAACAGTACCCGTAAACAGTAACTATGAATAGTACTTGTGAATAGTACCCGGTCATGAAAAGTTCTAAATTGATAAAAAGTTCAGACCAATATTCCTATGAAATGATATTAGATGAAACGAAATTTCTAACCATTTCAGGAATTATAGAAGCAATACTTACCATAGTAAGTTCAAATTTAGAGAATATGAAATGAAATAATATCCCTTCCATACTATGGGTATGAAAGAAAATAATATTTCTTACGAGTATTGAAATAAAATAATATCCTTTACCTTAGTAGAAACTGGATTTGACCGGAATATCGGATATTATTCTGAGAAAATCTTGCAGAAAAACTTCGCTCAAAATATTCTTATACTCAAGAAAAATACTCACAATACTCTAGAATAAAAATTTCTGATTATCAATTGGTGTGTTGAGGAAGGAGGGTTATCCCTCTATTTATAGTGCAGGACGGAGGAAAAATCCACGTGCTGCTGCCTAACTTTGCTCATTTTGCAGAGCTAAATATTAACCCACCAATTCCACCAACCAATTCCACCAATCAAAGTAATGATCCAAACTACATTTTGAAAACAAGTATTCATAAGCATTTTGTTTACTTCCGTTCTAAATAAACACATGCTTATATATTATAATAATGTTATTATTAAACAATTATAATATATTATAATAATGTATGTGAATGAATATATTATCGGAGATAATAATTGCCAACTTTCAACAACTAATTCCTGCATAATTTCCTTCAATTAAATCCACATAAAAAAAATAAATCCATCATTTATAACCACATCAAATAAATATTTCTTTATCATATAAATCAATAATTAATTATTCACAAATAATATTATAGAATCACAATTATGACAACCAGGCCGTTCCCAGGAAAGAGGGGGCTTTCCAATACGGATTTCTCCTTACTAGCGCGCAATTAGGTGACCAAACCTCTCCTTAGACAGAACTTTCTAGACATTGTCAATAATGCTATCTAATAATATTATTCAAATAATATTAATTATTGATCTGATAATGGAAAATACAGTGCAATGATAATTATTGAAACAATAATAATATAAAATATCAACGCAGCAATTATTGAATCAATAAAATAAAATATTGAACAGTAACTACTGTAACAATTATTAAGTAGTGCCTTCTTACGTACGAATCAATAATTCAACTATACTGTGCAATACCGTGTGCTACTATGCAACTACGCGTATTACTGTATTTTAACCACTGGGTAACTCAACAGTGTTAACGATAATAATTTACGCCGTTATTTTTAAAAACTCAAACTTGTTGTTTTCTTCATCCGACAGTTATTCTGTTATAGGGCCCACAAAAGACTGCGCCGTCGTACGAATATTCCCCGACAGCAAGAATATTTCACGACCAAACGAATATTTCCCGACAACAATGAATATTTTATAACCACCTGCTTATTTAAAAAAATATTTGTGCATTTTACCCATAACTAACCACATTAATCAAATAAACCCTTACTAATTCAAAATAATAAATAAAGAAAATTCCATTTTATAAAAAAATTTCGGGGTCATACAACCTCCCCTCCTTATGAAATTTTCTCCATGAAATTGACGTACGTACCTGGTGTTTCGAAAAGGTGAGGATACATCGCTTTCATTTCTGATTCCAACTCCCAAGTCATTTCTTCAATAGCATGGTTTCTCTATAAAACCTTAACTTGTGGTATAACCTTCGTGCGTAGGACATGCTCTTTCCTATCCAAGATCTTAATAGGTACCTCTTCATACGTTAAATCTTCGGCTATCTCGTCTAGTTTAACGCAATAATATGGTTCGGGTCTTTCACATATTTACGAAGCATGGATATATGAAAAATATTATGAACACGAGACATACTTGGAGGTAATGCTAGTCTATAGGCCACATTTCCTATTCGGTCAAGAATCTCAAATGGACCAACAAATCTTGGATTGAGCTTTCCTGTCTTTCCAAATCTTGTAACTCCCTTCCATGGTGCAACACGTAACAGTACATGATCTCCAATATTAAACTCCACGTCCTTTCTATGAAGATCAGCATAATTCTTTTGCCTATCTTGTGAGGTTTGAATACATTGTCGAATCATTTGAATCTTTTCTGTAGTCATTCGTACTAATTCTGGTCCCAATAACGTTGCTTCTCCTACCTCGTCCCAGCATACTGGAAAGCGACATTTTCTTCCATACAACGCCTCGAATGGAGCCATGCCTATACTTGCTTGATAACTGTTGTTGTAGGAGAATTCCACCAGTGGTAGGTACTTATCCCAACTCCCTTTGAAATCTAGGATACAGAGTCTTAATAGATCTTCAAGAGTTTGAATAGTCCTCTCTGATTGTCCGTCTGTTTGAGGATGGTATGCTGAACTGAATCGTAAATCCGTGCCCATAGCTTTCTTCAAGCTAACCCAAAATCTTGAAGTGAATCTTGTGTCATGATCTGAAACTATGGATACTGGCATGTCATGCAATCTCTCAATCTCATTCACGTACATACGAATAAGACGTTCAAGGGAATAAGTCTCATGTATCGGTAAGAAATGAGAAGACTTGGTTAATCTAGCAATAATAACCCAAATCGCATCTATACCTTGAGAAACTTTGGGAAGACCTGTAACAAAATCTATGGTAATGTGTTCCCACTTCCATTTCAGAATCTCAAGTGGTTGCAATGGACCCTTTGGCACTTGATGCTCTGCCTTTACACGTTGATAGGTTAAACACCTTGAGATAAACTCTGCGATCTCTCTCTTCATATTATTCCACCAAAATGTATGTCGAATATAATGATACATTTTGGTACTATCAGGATGGATTACAAACGGGGTGTTGTGTGCCTCCATCATGATTCTATGCTTCAAGTCAGAATCGCTAGGAACACAAAGTCTGGAGTTGAATCTAAGTATTCCTTCTTCATCGATTCTTGCTTTCGGAATAGCTCCTTCTTGCACTTTCTTCTTCATACGCATCAACTCCAGGTCTGTAGCTTGAGCAGCTTTAACTTTATCGATTAAAGTCGGTTCTACTCGTATATTTGCCATCATCACATGGGTCCCTGGAGTCTTTAACTCTATCTCCATCCTTTACAAGTCACACAAAATGGGCCTTTGTGTTAACAATATCGCACTCGTACTTCCATATGATCTTCTACTCAATGCATCAGCTACCACGTTCACTTTTTCAGGATGGTATTGGATGGTACGATCGTAATCTTTAACAGCTCGAGCCAACGTCTTTGGCGCATGATATGTTTGTTTTAAGTAAAGACATATTTGAGGGTTTAAGAAATGGGTTTTGTACTGGGGTCAATACAAAATTCGATTTCACGCTCTGGGGTAGGCTAAGAAGTCTTCAAGAATACGTCAGGAAATTTATTAACAATAGAAATATCGTTCAAAACTGTGACCCTCATCCAAGACTTGGATAACACGTCACATTGATACCTATCAACTTGCCATCGTCATTCACGACGTTGCCTATAGAAAGTCTGGCTTCGGTGCATTCCACACAAGGAAGTCACCAGATAATGGCTCAGGGCTCTTTACTTATGGCTTGATATGATAATGATTGACTTTAGTGGTTTGGTTACTTTGAATTCGCATAACAGGTTGGTTAGGAGTATGAAAGCTAACAACCTTACAAAAAAAAACATGATGAGTAGTTAACCAATCGATTCCTAAAATCACATCAAATGCAAGTATTTTCAAAGAGATACGATCGACAGGTAACGTGAAAGTGTTGATTTGAATCAAACAAGATTTATAAATAGTGGAGGTAACGAAGGTTTCGTCTAATAGAGTTTCAACAGATAAGTCAAAGTCTAATTTCTTAAGAGTCAAGTTTAAACGTTGAACACAACTAGGTGAAATACAAGAGTGGGTGGAATCGGTATCGAATAAGGTACAAACTTCGAAAGGGTTTTTGATTAGCTTACCCGCGATAACTTCATTTGGGTTCCTCATCACTTGTTGGGAAGTCATGACAACCGCTCTCCCTTGAACTACCCGGCTTTGACTCGTCTGGGGCAGTATTTTGTGTCATCACTACCGTTGGAATTAACTTTTCTATAGGACATATTCCACCATCAACTGCTTCATCGTACTCCTAATTCATGATCTGAATCATCAATCTTCGATCCATATCGAATTGAGATTGACCACTCTGTAGAGGGTAATTCAAAACTCGATGTTGGGTTCTTCCAATTGCTGTCCAAAAAAAGAAATACATATCATCTATTTTAGCCTTTTTGGATCGGACGTCTCTTTCTACAATATAAACATGTCGTGCGGCTTTTACCCACGCATCCTTCATTCTCACTTGTTTAGTTGTTTCTTCTTTCAGCTGATCCTTGATATTTGAATTCTCAGATTCCAACCTTAATATCTTACACTCTGCCAAAGCGTGATTTTGTTCGAGCATCACATATCGGGTAACACAATTTTGAATTGTTGCATCCCTTTGTTCCACGACCGCTTGCCGTTCTTCAACCTGTTCTTCTAACTCATGAACACGATTTTGTAATTCTAAGTTTTGATCATAAACTTCTTCTAACCAATTCTCCTCAGGTTCCTCTTCTTCCTCTTCTTCCTCACTCTCAGCTGCTACCTCTGCAACTAGCTCGGGTGCAACTATTAGTTCCTCACTTACCACATAGATATCTCTAATTTCTTCTTCGTCTGATATTACATTATCCTGGTTGGTGATTAGAGGTGTCTCCACGGTCTCATACACTCCATTATTAACGTTCTCAGCAACCATTCTTAAATACCGCCATAAAACAAGGGTTAATTAAACAAATTAACATATAAAATATTAACCATATACTTCGACTGACCAACAAATAAGCTTAGGTATGACACACTAGCGAAGGATTACTCGTCTCTCTCCTCCTAGTTCTATTCCCCGATCTCCGCCAGAGACCATATCCCTAAGCTCTGATACCAACTGTGACGCCCCCAAAATAGGTATACAACACCCATTCTGAGTCGCCAAATACATGGTACGAAAAGTAAACTACAACTTCAATAATACAAATGTCGTGTGAAATACGACACTACATACTGTGAGTTTAAATACAAATATTATCTTCTAGACAGTATCCCCACTCAAATAAGTCCTCATTACAATTATTCAAACACTATTTTACAGAAATAGTGAGGACTGCTAAAACATCTTTCTAGAACCATTACTCCATACCCCGACTCGATCCTGCTATGTTCTCACCTCCTGAGAAGAAAAATGGAACAAAAAGGAAAAGGGTGAGCTCAACTAGCCCAGTAAAGAATATTATGACTAAGATAATATACAACAAAATATCGTTAGTCCTCAACAGAGAAAAATCTAATCAAATATAATAGACAACAAGTTTTAGATCAATATTCTGTAGCGAAAACAACAAACCATTAGAAGAGTCAAGTAGAGAATGAGTTCTACTATCTTCTAAGATTTAAAAGTTCATCATCAATATTTTAGCCCTGTAACAATAATCAATAACCATCTTTAAACAAATATTCATCTTTGCACTACAGGCCAAAGATATTCATTAGTATCACCAGTCGGTCATATTCATCTCAACACCTGTTCATCTTTGCACTACGGGCCAAAGATATTCATCAGTTAATCATTTATCTTTGCACTACGGGCCAAAGATATTCAGTAATATCATCATTTGGGACTGAGGATGATGAAAAATATTTTAAAGAACGAATCCAGTGAGACAGAAAGACAAATATTAAGGATTCATATTTCAGTCTATCCAAGTTCAATAATACTCCATAATAAACTATAGTGGAGTAAAATTCAAGAATGAAGATCAAAACACAGATTAAATTTCAAGAATAAGGGTCACAACAGATAACTGGGAAGGAAATAATTTTTTTTTCTTTTGTGAACAGTACCCGTGAACAGTACCCGTGAACAATACCCATGAACAGTACCTATGAACAGTTCCCATGAACAGTAACTGTAAACAGTACCCGTGAACAGTACCCATGAATAGTAACTGTGAACAGTACCCGTGAACAGTAACTATGAACAGTACCCGTGAATAGTACCCGGTCATGAAAAGTTCAAAATTTGATAAAAAGTTCAGACCAATATTCCTATGAAATGATATTTGATGAAACGAAATTTCTAACCATTTCAGGAATTATAGAAGCAATACTTACTATAGTAAGTTCAAATTTAGAGAATATGAAATAAAATAATATCCCTTCCATACTATGGGTATGAAAGAAAATATTATTTCTTACGAGTATTGAAATAAATAATATCCTTTACCTTAGTAGAAACTGGATTTGACTGGAATATCGGATATTATTCTGAGAAAATCTTGCAGAAAAACTTCGCTCAAAATATTCTTATACTCAAGAAAAATACTCACAATACTCTAGAATAAAAATTTCTGATTATCAATTGGTGTGTTGAGGAAGGAGGGTTATCCCTCTATTTATAGTGCAGGACGGAGGAAAAATCCACGTGCTGCTACTTAGCTTTGCTCATTTTTCTTCGCCTAGCCTAACTTCATACATTTTCCACATGGGTGGGTGCCACCCTTTGAAAAACCATCTCTGCAGGAAACAAGATATAATTGGCCTAACATTTCATCTCTTTTCCTGCATAACCACCCAATTCAAAGATTGAGGCCCACCTTTGAAAATAAAACTTTGCAGACCTAAATATTCACCCACCAATTCCACCTATCAAAGTAATGATCCAAACTACTTTTTGAAAACAAGTATTCATAAGCATTTTGTTTACTTCCGTTCGAAATAAACACATGCTTATATATTATAATAATGTTATTATTAAACAATTATAATATATTATAATAATGTATGTGAATGAATATATTATCGGAGATAATAGTTGCCAACTTTCAACAACTAATTCCTGCATAATTTCCTTCAATTAAATCCATATAAAAAAAATAAATCCATCATTTATAACCACATAAAATAAATATTTCCTTATCATATAAATCAATAATTAATTATTCACAAATAATATTACAGAATCACAATTATGACAACCAGGCCGTTCCCAGGAAAGAGGGGGCTTTCCAATAAGGATTTCTCCTTACTGGCGCGCAATTAGGTGACCAAACCTATCCTTAGACAGAACTTTCTAGACATTGCCAATAATGCTATCTAATAATATTATTTAAATAATATGAATTATTGATCTGATAATAGAAAATACTGTGCAGTGACAATTATTGAAACAACAATAATATAAAATATCAACGCAGCAATTATTGAATCAATAAAATAAAATATTGAACAATAACTACTGTACCAATTATTGAGTAGTGTCTTCTTACGTACGAATCAATAATTCAACTATACTGTGCAATACCGTGTGCTACTATGCAACTACGCGTATTACTGTATTTTAACCAATGGGTAACTCAACAGTGTTAACGATAACAATTTACGCCGTTATTTTTAAAAACTCAAACTTGTCGTTTTCTTCATCCGACAGTTATTCTATTATGGGGCCCACAAAAGACTACGCCGTCGTACGAATATTCCCCGATAGCAAGAATATTCCACGACCAAACGAATATTCCCTGACAACAATGAATATTTTATAACCACCTGCTTATTTAAAAAAAATATTTGTGCATTTTACCCATAACTAACCACATTAATCAAATAAACCCTTACTATTTCAAAATAATAAATAAAGGAAATTCCATTTTATAAAAAAATTTCGGGGTCTTACAACCTCCCCTCCTTATGAAATTTCCTCGAAATTGACGTACGTACCTGGTGTTTCGAAAAGGTGAGGATACATCGCTTTCATTTCTGATTCTAACTCCCAAGTTATTTCTTCAATAGCATGGTTTCTCCACAAAATCTTAACTTGTGGTATAACCTTCGTGCGTAGGACATTCTCTTTCCTATCCAAGATCTTAACAGGTACCTCTTCGTACGTTAAATCTTCGGCTATCTCGTCTGGTTCTAATTCAATAATATGGTTCGGGTCTTTCAGATATTTACGAAGCATGGATAGATGTAAAATATTATGAACACGAGACATACTCGGAGGTAATGCTAGTCTATAGGCCACATTTCCTATTCAGTCAAGAATCTCAAATGGAACAACAAATCTTGGATTGAGCTTTCCTCTCTTTCCAAATCTTGTAACTCCCTTCCATGGTGCAACACGTAACAGTACATGATCTCCAATATTAAACTCCACGTCCTTTCTATGAAGATCAGCATAACTCTTTTGTCGATCTTGTGAGGTTTGAATACGTTTTCGAATCATTTGGATCTTTTCTGTAGTCATGCGTACTAATTCTGGTCCCAACAACGTTACTTCTCCCACCTCGTCCCAGCATACTGGAGAGCGACATTTTCTTCCATGCAACGCCTCGAATGGAGCCATGCTTATACTTGCTTGATAACTGTTGTTGTAGGAGAATTCCACCAGTGGTAGGTACTTATCCCCACTCCCTTTAAAATCTAGGATACAGAGTCTTAATAGTTCTTAAAGAGTTTGAATAGTCCTCTCTGATTATCCGTCCGTTTGAGGATGGTATGCTGAACTGAATCGTAAATTCGTGCCCATAGCTTTCTACAAGCTAACCCAAAATCTTGAAGTGAATCTTATGTCACGATCCGAAACTATGGATACTGGCATGTCATGCAATCTCTTAATCTCATTCACGTACATACGAGCAAGACGTTCAAGGGAATAAGTCTCACGTATCGGTAAGAAATGAGAAGACTTGGTTAATCTATCAACAATAACCCAAATTGCATCTATACCTTGAGAAACATTGTGAAGACCTGTAACAAAATCCATGGTAATGTGTTCCTACTTCCATTTCAGAATCTCAAGTGGTTGCAATGGACCCTTTGGCACTTGATGCTCTGCCTTTACACGTTGACAGGTTAAACACCTCGAGATAAACTCTGCGATCTCTCTCTTCATATTATTCCACCAAAATATATGTCGAATATAATGATACATTTTGGTACTATCAGGATGGATTGCAAACGGGGTGTTGTGTGCCTCCGTCATGATTCTATGCTTTAAGTCAGAATCGCTAGGAACACAAAGTCTGGAGTTGAATCTAAGTATTCCTTCTTCATCGATTCTTGCTTCTGGAATAGCTCCTTCTTGCACTTTCTTCTTCATACGCATCAACTCTAGGTCTGTAGCTTGAGCAGCTTTAACTTTATCGATTAAAGTCAGTTCTACTCATATATTTTCCATCATCACATGGGTCTCTGGAGTTTTTAACTCTATCTCCATCCTTTGCAAGTCACATAAAATGGGCCTTTGTGTTGACAATATCACACTCGTACTTGCATATGATCTTCTACTCAATGCGTCAGCTACCACGTTAGCTTTTCCAGGATGGTATTGGATGGTACGATCGTAATCTTTAACAGCTCGAGCCAACGTCTTTGGCATATGATATGTTCGTTTTAAGTAAAGACATATTTGTGGGTTTAAGAAATCGGTTTTGTACTGGGATCAATACAAAATTCGATTTCACGCTCTGGGGTAGGCTAAGAAGTCTTCAAGAATACGTCAGAAAATTTATTAACAATAGAAATATCGTTCAAAACTGTGACCCTCATCCAAGACTTGGATAACACGTCACATTGATACCTATCAACTTGCCATCGTCATTCACGACGTTGCCTATAGAAAGTCTGGCTTCGGTGCATTCCACATAAGGAAGTCACCAGATAAAGGCTCAGGGCTCTTTACTTATGGCTTGATATGAAAATGATTGACTTTAGTGGTTTGGTTACTTTAAATTCGCATAACAGGTTGGTTAGGAGTATGAAAGCTAACAACCTTACAAAAAAAAACATGATGAGTAGTTAACCAATTGATTCCTAAAATCACATCAAAGGCAAGTATTTTCAAAGAGATACGATCGACAGGTAACGTGAAAGTGTTGATTTGAATCAAACAAGATTAATAAATAGTGGAGGTAACGAAGGTTTCGTCTAATAGAGTTTCAACAGATAAGTCAAAGTCTAATTTCTTAAGAGTCAAGTTTAAACGTTGAACACAACTAGGTGAAATACAAGAGTGGGTGGAATCGGTATCGAATAAGGTACAAACTTCGTAAGGGTTTATGATTAGCTTACCCGCAATAACTTCATTTGGGTTCCTCATCACTTGTTGGGAAGTCATGACAACCGCTCTCCCTTGAACTACCCGGCTTTGACTCGTCTGGGGCAGTATTTGGTGTCATCACTACCGTTGGAATTAACTTTTCTATAGGACATATTCCACCATTAACTGCTTCATCGTACTCCTGATTCATGATCTGAATCATCAATCTTCGATCCATATCAAATTGAGATTGACCACTCTGTACAGGGTAATTCAAAACTCGATGTTGGGTTCTTCCAATTGCTGTCCAAAAAGAGAAATGTATATCATCTATTTTAGCCTTTTTGGATCGGAAGTCTCTTTCTACAATATCAACATGTCGTGCGGCTTTTACCCACGCATCCTTCATTCTCACTCGTTCAGTTGTTTCTTCTTTCAGCTGATCCTTGATATTTGAATTCTCAGATTCTAACCTTAATATCTTACACTATGCCAAAGCGTGATTTTGTTCGAGCATCACATATCGGGTAACACAATTTTGAATTGTTGCATCCCTTTGTTCCACGACCGCTTGCCGTTCTTCAACCTGTTCTTCTAACTCATGAACACGATTTTATAATTCTCTTCTTCTTCTTCTTCCTCACTCTCAGCTGCTACCTCTGCAACTAGCTCGAGTGCAATTATTAGTTCCTCACTTACCACATAGATATCTCTAATTTCTTCTTCGTCTGATATTATGTTATCCTGATTGGTGATTAGAGGTGTCTCCACAGTCTCATACACTCAATTATTAACGTTCTCAGCAGCCATTCTTAAATACTGCCATAAAACAAGGGTTAATTAAACAAATTAACATATCACATGTTAACCATATACTTCGACTGACCAATAAATAAGCTTAGGTATGACACGCTAGCGAAGGATTACTCGTCTCTCCCCTCCTAGTTCTATTCCCCGATCTCCGCCAGAGACCATATCCCTAAGCTCTGATACCAACTGTGACGCCCCCAAAATAGGTATACAACACCCATTCTGAGTCGCCAAATACATGGTACGAAAAGTAAACTACAACTTCAATAATACAAATGTCGTGTGAAATACGACACTACATACTGTGAGTTTAAATACAAATATTATCTTCTAGACAGTATCCCCACTCAAATAAGTCCTCATTACAATTATTCAAACACTATTTTACAGAAATAGTAAGGACTGCTAAAACATCTTTCTAGAACCGTTACTCCATACCCTGACTGGATCCTGCTATGTTCTCACCTCCTGAGAAGAAAAATGGAACAAAAAGGAAAAGGGTGAGCTCAACTAGCCCAGTAAAGAATATTATGACTAAGATAATATACAACAAATTATCGTTAGTCCTCAACAGGGAAAAATCTGATCAAATATAATAGACAACAAGTTTTAGATCAATATTCTGCAGCGAAAATAACAAACCATTAGAAGAGTCAAGTAGAGAATGAGTTCTACGATCTTCTAAGATTTAAAAGTCCATCATCAATATTTTATCCTTGTAACAATAATCAATAACCATCTTTAATCAAATATTCATCTTTGCACTACAGGTCAAAGATATTCATTTGTATCACCAGTCGGTCATATTCATCTCAAAACCTGTTCATCTTTGAACTACGGGCCAAAGATATTCATCAGTTAATCATTCATCTTTGCACTACGGGCCAAAGATATTCAGTAATATCATCATTTGGGACTGAGGATGATGAAAAATATTTTAAAGAACGAATCCAGTGAGACAGAAAGACAAATATTAAGGATTCATATTTCAGTCTATCCAAGTTCAATAATACTCCATAATAAACTATAGTGGAGTAAAATTCAAGAATGAAGATCAAAATACGGATTAAATTTCAAGAATAAGGGTCACAACAGATAACCGGGAAGGAAAGAATTTTTTTTCTTTTGTGAACAGTACCCGTGAACAGTACCTGTGAACAGTACCCGTGAATAGTACCCGTGAACAGTACCCATGAACAGTAACTATAAACAGTACCGTGAACAGTACCCGTGAACAGTAACTGTGAACAGTACCCGTGAACAATAACTATGAACAGTACCCGTGAATAGTACCCGGTCATGAAAAGTTTCAAATTTGATAAAAAGTTGAGACCAATATTCCTATGAAATGATATTAGATGAAACGAAATTTCTAACCATTTCAAGAATTATAGAAGCAATACTTACCATAGTAAGTTCAAATTTAGAGAATATGAAATAAAATAATATCCCTTCCATACTATGGGTATGAAAGAAAATAATATTTCTTACAAGTATTGAAATAAAATAATATCCTTTACCTTAGTAGAAACTAGATTTGACTGGAATATCGGATATTATTCTGAGAAAATCTTGCAGAAAAACTTCGCTCAAAATATTCTTATACTCAAGAAAAATACTCACAATACTCTAGAATAAAAATTTCTGATTATCAATTGGTGTGTTGTGGAAGGAGGGTTATCCCTCTATTTATAGTGCAGGACGGAGGAAAAATCCACGTGCTGCTGCCTAACTTTGCTCATTTTTCTCTGCCTAGCCTAACTTCATACATTTTCCACAAGGGTGGGTGCCACCCTTTGAAAAACCATCTCTACAGGAAACAAGAAATAATTAGCCTAATATTTCATCTCTTTCTCTACATAACCACCCAATTCAAAGATTGAGGCCCACCTTTGAAAACAAAACTTTGCAGACCTAAATATTCACCCACCAATTCCACCAACCAATTCCACCAATCAAAGTAATGATCCAAACTACTTTTTGAAAACAAGTATTCATAAGCATTTTGTTTACTTCCGTTCTAAATAAACATATTCTTATATATATTATAATAATGTTATATTAAACAATTATAATATATTATAATAATGTATGTGAATGAATATATTATCGGAGATAATAATTGCCAACTTTCAACAACTAATTCCTGCATAATTTCCTTCAATTAAATCCACATAAAAAAATAAATCTAGCATTTATAACCACATCAAATAAATATTTTCTTATCATATAAATCAATAATTAATTATTCATAAATAATATTACAGAATCACAATTATGACAACCAGGCCGTTCCTAGGAAAGTGGGGGCTTTCCAATAAGGATTTCTCCTTACTGGCGCGCAATTAGGTGACCAAACCTCTCCTTAGACAGAACTTTCTAGACATTGCCAATAATGCTATCTAATAATATTATTCAAATAATATGAATTATTTATCTGATAATGGAAAATACTGTGCAGTGACAATTATTGAAACAACAATAATATAAAATATCAACGCAGTAATTATTGAATCAATAAAATAAAATATTAAACAGTAACTACTGTAACAATTATTGAGTAGTGCCTTCTTACGTACGAATCAATAATTCAACTATACTGTGCAATACCTTGTGCTACTGTGCAACTACGCGTATTACTGTATTTTAACCACTGGATAACTCAACAGTGTTAACGGTAACAATTTACGTCGTTATTTATAAAAACTCAAACTTGTCGTTTTCTTCATCCGACAGTTATTCTGTTATGAGGCCCACAAAAGACTGTGCCGTCATACGAATATTCCCCGACAGTAAGAATATTCTACGACCAAACGAATATTCCCCGACAACAATAAATATTTTATAACCACCTGCTTATTTAAAAAAATATTTGTGTATTTTACCCATAACTAACCACATTAATCAAATAAACCCTTACTATTTCAAAATAATAAATAATGGAAATTCCATTTTCTAAAAAAATTTCGGGGTCTTACAATTATTATATTATAATAATATAATAAAATATTATTTTATCAGAAAAGATAAAATATCGATTTTCAACAATTGTCACTTTAAATTTTTTTTCCATCTATATCCACATAAAATGAATATTTTCCTCATCATATAAATTAATAATTAATTATTCACAAATAATATTACCGAATCACAATACTAACAACCAGACAGTTCTCAGGAAAGAGGGGGCTTTCCAATAAGAATTTTTCCTTACTGGCGCGCAATTAGGTGACCAAACCTCTCTTTAGATAGAACTTTCTAGACATTGCCACTTTTGTTATCTAATAATATCATTCAGTTAATATGAATTATTGCTTCGATAATAAAAAATACTGTGTATTGACAATTATTGAAACAACAATAATATAAAATATCAACGTAAGAATTATTGAATCAATAAAATAAAATACTGAACAGTAATTACTATAACAATTATTGAGTAGTGCCTTCTTACGTAAGAATCAATAATTGGTGCAATACCGTGTACTACTGTGCAACAACGCGTATTACTGTGTTTTAACCACTGGGTATTCCAACAGTATTAACGGTAACAACTACGCCGTTATTTATAAACAACTTATACTTGTCGTTTTCTTCATCCAATCGCTTTTCGTTATGGGCCCACAAATGACTGCGCCGTCGTACGAATATTTTCCGATAGCAAGAATATTCCATGACCAAACGAATATTTCCCGACAACAATGAATATTTTATAACCAGCTATTTTTTTTAAAATATTTACGCATTTTACCTATAATTAACCTCATTAATCAATTCAACCCTTACTATTTTAAAATAATTAATAGAGAAAATTAAATTTCATTTATTAATAATTTGGGGTCTCACACCGGTTACGGCTCCCGCTCCTGCTGTTCATGCTCTATTAATTTGATGATTCTAGAGCTTCTGGATGATTTAAGTTGCCACCCCTCGGTTTATTTATAGGCAAACGAGGTAAAAGCTGGATTTGATCTCCTTTTTTCCAATTGATGAGGAGAAAGGATTCTAATGTTGATTTGCTTTGTGATGTAGGTTCCCGACTTTACGCAGCCTCGAGGGAACTGGTTCAGTATACACTCTCTATACCAGGCTTTGCATCCAGATTAACGAGAGATTATGTATGGTTGGGGCTTTGAGGCGTTCTTTTTCATCCTCCCCCGTCGTTGTCCTTGGGGTTATCTCAGGACGTTGTCTGAGCGCTGGTTTCACCAGACTCAGTCTCTTCATTTTTTAGATTGCGAGGTGATGATGACGCCGATGGATTGACAATTTATCACCAGTATGGAGTTTGTAGGGGTGCCAGTGCCTTGTACTGCGAACATTACCCCGATTGCTGTCGGATCCTTGCTAGGAGTCCCGACTGAGGCGTTCAAGGGAAGAACAGTTCGTACAGGTCCTTTGAGCATAGATGCTATGAGTGGGCTTTTGAGTGAGCCTATACCTGCTGATGTGAGAGTCAGGGATCACATTCTTCAGTGATTGTTCCTGATCATCCTTCGGGGTTGTTTTATAGTAGATAACTCTTCCATGGTGTCATTCCCTTTGGTCAGCGCTACTCAGGAGGTGGACCGTATTGAAAAGTATGACTGGGGCTCCTATACCTTTTCCTATTTCCTCAGGGGAATGCGCATAAGTTCGCAGGGCTTGACAGAGGCTTGGCTAGGATTTTACCCATTTCTGCTGATGAGTATTTCTCTTTTGATTTCCTATGTACAGGTTAAGAGTGTTGACTAACAACAGATGTTTGCCTTTGTGTTGACAGTTTTGGGCCTATGAGAGGCTTCCATGCTTGCATCCTATTAGTGTGTTAGGTTTAGATACCTACCCACGAGGACGATGATGGCATCACTCCACGTTTGCGAAGGTTCCTGTAGCTGAGGGTTTCAACCATTATCGTCTATAGTTGGAGTTATTGACAGTCAATGTCATCACGTGGATTCCTTATTCTAGGGACCATTTGACAGTTGGCTTTGAGGATGGATTCCCGTCTGGTGTCGAGTACGTGATATCCATTCATAGGATTCCCCTCATGCTATGTGTTATTGGCCTGTGTCGCAGTCCCCTGTCAGTGATATCTCGTTGATGGGCGTTGACGACTTTACTTTGTTAGAGGGTCCATTTACTCAAGAGGCATTATACCGCTGGTGGTCCCGTAGTATCATTGGAGCCCAGACCCGCACCACTCAATTCATTGGAGATATGGTTCCTGGATTCGTGATGATGACGGATTAGATGGCCTGCATCCGAGATCCAACTCATTTGATGTAGATTGATAACTTGACCCGGCAGTTGGACCATGCACATTTTTTCATCCGGCATTTGGGCAGAGATCCTTCTGAGGCAGATACTTTTGATCCTTCCAGCTCAGGGGCTAGCCCTTTAGGTGGCCTATATGGTTTTGCCGGCACAGATCCTCCATTATATCAGCCTGACATCCCTCATGATTGAGATCCAGTGACTCAGGAGGAGTTACATCAGATGGATAGGATATATGATGTATACATCAACACCATTGACTTCTTCTGATGTATTTCTCACTATATCTTTTGATAGGCCTCTGTTGGATACTGGGTGGTTATGCTCCATTCTCGTTATATCTTTTGATAGGCCTTTGTTAGTTGTTTGGCAGTTGTGCCCCATTTCCTTATATTTTCCAGCTGTACAGAGATGATGTATTTAGATGATGATGTACTTAGGAATGTATGTACTATTTTCCATTCCCTACATCATATTGCAATCTATTCTTTGTCATGCATGTACCACGTTATGCATATACACGTCCAGAGATATCTAACATTGACCCCTAGATGATTTTATGATAGGGCCCACACAGATGTCTTCCTCGATAATTAGACGCATTGATCACACCCCACCAGTATTGGTAGTCACATGTTGGAGATCATGGTATGATAGTTTATCACCTCCAAATCGGGTGATTATAGATCAGTTGTTGCCTCATTCTATGACCCTCCTGATGTTCCAGGTTCCATTAGGCTTTGTAGAGGGCATGCTAGAGCATTGGATACCGGATAGGCAGGTTTTTCGGTTTGAGACCAAGGAGTTGACTCCTACCTTAGAGGAGTATGAGCGATTGACGGCTTTGCCACTGGATATGCCATGCACTCATATGGCTGTTGGGGATATGAGCTGGCAGTTCATGACCATCACCAGGTTGAGGCGTAGAGTAGCCCATGATGAGATTACCTCCGGGCATATAATGCATTTCCTGATAGACAGATTTGGCACACTGGACAGTTATGCACAGCACTCCGGGGATTTCACCATGTCGGAGGATCAGTGTCGTATTTCCAGAGTAGATATACTCGTGATGTGCGTAGTGGCTTATTTGTACATGCCATTATACATGGATCATCTGGACATCAGTATCGTTAAGGCAGTGAGAGCTCTCAAGGAGGGTCATACCATTGTACCGATGATTATGGCAGAGACATTGAGGTCAGCCACGTATTGCCACACCCATTCTGCAGGGGTATTTACAAGCAGGTCGATCTTGCTGTATGTGTGGTTCATGTCACACCTGAGACCGATTGTCAGCTTTTGATGGCATGGGTACTGCTTCTCCCATGAGATAGCCATGTCTTACTCCTTTCAGCCGATGGAGTGTACAGACGTTGAATCTTGGTTGGTGTTTTTGGCAGGGATCGAGGATCCATTTGACATTTTACCGTGTACAGGGCTTAACTCTCCTACAACTTCATTACTCATGCACCTGACATGGATTATCTCCTTCTGGCTGGTTTGAGGGGAATGACCACGTATCACCCTCTAGTTTTAATGGCACAGTTTAACCAGTTTTAGGATGTCCATCCTTTTAAGGGGGCATTGGGTCAGCGTTTGTCTTTTTGACATTTGTCAGCAGAGGATAGATCCAGGGTGTATGCCTGTTGGACTCAGTGTGAGAGGGATGAGTTTACTGTTAGCCATTTGAGCCGTTCTATAGAGTATTCTATATGGATGGTGGCAGAGGTTATGTCAGCCGAGGCTGTATCCACCGTGTCGGGGATTGATTTTGACAATAGGGAGCTCATAGAGGACACTGATTTTCCCACCAAGGAGGAGCTATTTGCTGGGTTGCCAGTAACTCTTGTAGATTCTCCCAGTATGACTGCTACTGTGACCCCATATTCGGCAGAGTATTTAGAGCAGACTTTGCATCTGATGACATTTGAGAGAGATCAGACTAGCGCCATGATGTTGACCACTCTTACTGGGAGAGATGCCGCTCTATTAGGGAGAGATGATGCTTTTGCTCATAGATACACCGTTGTTGCTGAGCGGAATGAGTTCAGATCATCTAGAGATGTAGTGATTATTGAGCGAGATGGCGCTATATCTGCCCGAGATATCGCCGTTACAGATAGTATTATAGTGAGGTCCCTTACCACTGGCACTATTATAGAGATGAGCACATATATTAATGAGCATAGTATCACCATGCAGTTAGTTGTGGATCTATTGGCTCGTGTAGAGACCTTTGGGAATGAGCTCACAGCGTTACCTCCTTCTTCTGAGAGGGATGTCATGTTGGATTTGATAGCCCGCATATATATTGACTTGTAGACGGGCTTGTATTTTCCTGCACAGACTAGCTTAGCCATTTTTGTCATGTACAACCCATATTGTATATATCAAAAAGTATTATATATGGCAGGGAAATATATGTTGATTCACTTCCCTTTTAGTTATGCCTTATTACTTGCTTGATATTTGCTTGTTTCTCCAGGGCTTGTGATCTGGATGTATTCTGAACTCCCCCTTGATGGATGGACATTGAGATGTCTCAGGATCTTTCAGAATGGATCGTTGATCTGTGTGTATTCCCTACCATCTTTGGTGTCTTGGGACTGGTGTATGGAAAGGAGTGTGAATTTCCTCTCTGAGGTTGACCACATCACTGATGGTCGCCGGTACTCCTTTGTATAGGGGAACCCAGGTAATTCCATCTCTTATAGATTGGTGTTTCTCTTTGAGGAATCAACCGCAGCTTAGATGGTCACCGATTCTCCCATTTATGTGGGGAGACTAAGTAGTTCCATCTCTTTGGTCTGAAGCCAATGAAGTGTGGTGGATTGAAAGATGATCCCAGTACCACTGCCAAGTTTTTGTGTTTCGGCAGGGGGTAAGACCAAATTATGAATGGCTGCCTACGTACTCCTATTGAAGAGGAGATCATATCTGCGTAGTTCAAACCTGGTGTAAAGGTTCAAAGTTGTATGAGATAAAATGGGCGTATAGATGTGTTTTTTTTGTTTTTTCTCTATTGAGATCGGACCATAAAAATGGCTGCCTATGTACTCCCGTGTATTGGGGAGATCAGGTCTGCGTAGTTTGCCCTGTCTACAGGATAGACTGCAGATGAAAAGTTTGATCCCATGTATAGAATAAACTAAAATTGTGAAAGGTTTAATCCGTGGTGGGATAACCTGAGGTGAATGATGGATCTAATGATCCAAAACTAGGCTGCTGGTTGGAAGGTGTGTTTGTCCCTGATAGGGCAAACAGATGTGAAGAAGGGTTGTATGTAGTGAGGTTTAGAAAACCTGAATTGACTGGGGATCTGGTGATCCAAAACCAAGATGTTTTCTTAATGGTAACTTCAGATATAGTACCGTTTCACAGTGTCCGAGTTAATGAGTTGTGAAAATTCATCGCCATCCATTTCCTGTAATCTGAGAGCTCCTCCTGTCAATACCTCCTTGACAACAAACGGGCCTTCCCAGTTTTCCTTTGAATTGATCTTGGTTTTCAAGAATTTCATCAAGACCAAGTCATGCTCCTTGAATTGCCGTAGCCAAACTTTTCTATTATATGATCTGGTGATCCTCTGTTGGTATTACTGACCATGGAAGATAGCAGCGGCTTGCCTTTCATCTATTAGAGACAATTGGTGATACCTATCTTGTAACCATTGGTCTTCATTCAGCTGAGCGTCTATCAACACTCTGAGGGATTCCATTTCCACTTCTATGGGGAGCATTGCTTCCATTCCATAGGTTAATGACTAGGGGATTGCCCCAGTAGAAGTGCGCATTGACGTTCTGTAGCCTAATAGAGTCAGAGGCAATAAGTCAGGCCATCCTTTGTGATTGGCGGACATTTTTTGCATGATCTTTTTGATATTCTTGTTAGCCGCTTCAACAACACCATTCATCTTTGGACGGTAGATGACTTAGTTGAGAAGTTTGATGTGGAATTTACTGCATAACTCCTCCATTATTTGATTGTTAAGGATTTTGGCATTGTTTGACACAATCATCTCTGGTTGTCCATATCGACAAATGACATTGTTTCTGATGAAACCAATGATAACTTCTTTGGTAACGCTGGGGAAGGAGGCTATTTCTACCCACTTGGTGAAGTAGTCGATTATAGTGAAAATAAATCAATGACAATTACTGGCTTTGGGCTCGATGGGTCCGATCACGTCCATTCCCCACATTGAGAAGGGCCATGGCGAACTCATATTATGGAGCTCCTGTGGAGTGGCGTGGATTGCATTCCCATGAATTTGGCATTGGTAATATCTCTTGACGTGATCATCGCAGTCAGCTTTGAGAGAGAGCCAGTAATGCCCTGTTCTTAGGATCTTCTTAACAAGTAGAGGGCCACTCATGTGTGGGCCACATACTCCACTATGGATTTCATTCATAAGCCTCTGAGCTTGGTCTTTGTCCAGACATCTGAGGAGACCTAGTCTTACATCTCTTTTGTAGAGTGTGTCTCCGCTCAGGTAAAATTTCATAGCCATTCGATGGATCCACTTCGTGTCAGCCTGACTCGCCTCAACGGGTGTAGATCCATCTCACAGGTATTCCTTGATATGCTGATACCAAGGGTGTTGGATGGGAGGCAGTTCATTCGATACTTCTCCAATGTAGTTCCCGTATGCTGGAGCCTTTTGCCGAATAAAGGTGATGGTTGACATGTTTTCCGTGTCAAGTATGTTGATAAAGGAGGCCAAAGTTACTAGCGCATCTGCAAAGTCCTTCCTATTCTGAGAAATGTGGAGGAATGATATTTCTTAAAAATTCGAAGCCATCTGTAGAACCTGCCGATGATAAAAAATACAAATGTAGCTCTTTGGTGAGATAAATTCTCATGGTTTGTCTGATTACCAATTCAGAATCTCCAAAGATAGTTAACCGTCTGATGCCCATTGATTGGGCTAATTTCAACCCCATGATATAACCTTTATACTCAGCTGTGTTATTGGTGCTGGCAAACTGCAATTTGACCGTGACGGGATGCTGCTCCCCCGTAATGGATATTAGAACTACTCCGGCTTCAGAGCCTTCCATGTTTACGACTCCATCAAAATACATCTTCCATGATTTGTGTGTATCGTCCTGATGGTGTTGTTGAACTGTCATTACCCCCTTCATCGGGGAAGCATGTTTCCAAGGGTTTGAAATCCCCTGAAGGTGTGGTGACCAGTTGATCCGCAATTCCTTGACCCTTAATAGACTTTTGCGTCACATAGAAGATGTCAAATTGTTGTAGGATCAGCTTCCATCTGGACATTCAACAATTCAACATGGGTTTACTAAATACGTATTTAAGAGGATCCACGCGAGATATGAGATGGGTTGTGTGACCATAGAGATAATATTGTAGTCTCATGGAAGCCCATGCTAAAGCACAACAAGTTTTCTCAATCAGAGTGTACTTGTGTTCATTGCTGCTGAATCTTTTACTGAGGTAATAGATAGCTCTTTCTCGGCCTCTATTATCTTTCAATCCCATCATGCAGCCCATGGTATTGTTATTGATTGATAGGTACATAAACAGGGGAACATCATCCCTGGGAGGTACCAAAACAGAAGCTTTGACTAACTATTCTTTGATTATAAGGAAGACTTTCTGACACCCATCATTCCATTTCATGGAGGACTTCTTCCTTAATAACTTGAAGATAGGCTCACAGGTTGCTGTGAGTTGGGAGATGAATCGGTTGATGAAGTTGATTCTTCCCAAAAATCCCCGTATTTCCTTCTTTATCTGAGGTATGGGCATTTCCGTGATGGGCTGGATTTTTGTGGGATCCAATTCAATCCATTTGTGGCTTACTAGAAATCCTAGCAACTTGCCTGATTTAACGCCAAAGGCACACTTGGCTGGATTCAACTTCAAGTTGTACTTATGCAACCTATTGAAGAGCTTTTTGAGATGGTCTAGGTGGTATTCCTCCCTTCAGGACTTGACAATGATGTCATTCGCATAGATCTCTATCTCTGTGTGCATTAAATCATGGAAAAGACCCATCATGTCTCGTCGGTAGGTAGCTCCGACATTGATGAGGCCGAATGACAACCGTCTGTAGAAAAAGGTTCCTCAAGGAGTGATGAATGCAATTTTCTCACGATCCTCTTTAGCAACTATGATTTGATGGTACCCCACAAAACAATCAGCAAAGAAGTACATGTCATATCGAGCTGTATTGTCAATGAGTATGTGGATGAATGGCATGGGAAAACTATCTTTAAGGCAAGCTTTATTCAAATTCCTGTAATCCACACAAACTCGCACCTTTACTCCAGCTTTAGGCACGGGGACTATATTGGATAGCCACTCAGGGTATGTTGATACCATGATTATGCAGGCTTGAAATTGTTTCACAATTTCTTCTTTAACTTTTAAACTCCACTCAGATTTTTATTGCCCGAGCTTCTGCCTGACTGGTTTGAATCCCTCTTTGATGGGAAGGCGATGAATGACAATGTTAGTGGACAACCCGACCATGTCTTTGTGAGACCATGCAAAAACATCCTGGAATTGGGTCAATAGATTAACCATGCCATTCCTTTGGTTTGGAGTGAAGTCCGTACCAATCTGGATTTTTTTGAGGTTTTCTAAGGTTCCGAGGTTGAAAGAGGTGGTTTGATCAAGATTTGGTTTGGGTTTGTCTTCGACCCATTCTTTGATCTTTTGAGGTATGTCATAGTCCTCTTGTATTTCCATCAAGTCTGAGTCCAACTTTACATCAAAGTTACAGTCCTTGTGGAGAATAGGCACCTCATCAGCAAGTATAGGCACATCTAACTTTAGTCCTGAAACAAAATGCTTTCACTTAATATATGAAACCATTTAATCATACAAAGTGTTAGCATGTAATGACAAAAGTAACTGCTAATACTATACAAAAAAGTAAGCAGTTATTGCTATCTACAGGTCAGAGGGAATTTATGCCCTTTTTACCCTTGTCGACAAATGCAAGGAGTGCTGCTCCAATTGTCAAGGGTAAAGTCCTGATGGACAGCTATGATGAAGGGGCTGTTATCGCCCTCCTTCTCTTGAATGATGACCATGATGTTTGGACAATCATCATCCGGGATGTCTCTGTTCATACCCTCCGTATGGACTATGATGGGTATGTTTGATAACCGCCTTGTAATGTCCTGCTTACGCCTACGTTCCTTCTCCTCCACTTCGGGGTTGGGAATCAGGACTTCCTTTCCTTAGACCGATATCGGCGTAGGAAACAACATAGCTACCACACGGGCAGGAACCTATAATGAAGGCCGTATAGGCTCAGTCCCTATAAGTGTAAGCAATCATCGTATGGCTAAAGATGAAGGAACCTGTTTGTGTTTATGAGGATTCTTGTGTCTAGACCCAGGAGAATAGCCTAGTCCGGCTGTCCCTATTTGACTAGGAACTTGAATTGGGCCCTTAATGCCTTGACGATCCTTTCCTAGCCCTTGTCCAGGTTGAAAACCTAAGGATATCATCTCTTGACTTGGCGACATTACTTCGACAGACACTTTGGGTATCAAAGGTGGCGCCCCAATGGGTTGGTAGTGAGTTTTGCTCACCTCAAGGGCCTGGAAGCTGACAGGCTTAACTTCTGCATTAAAACTGATGAGTGGTATGTCACCTTGTATAGGACATTATGGTTCAACATTAATAGTGACTAGGCTACTATTAATGATGTATTTGAGCTGCTGATGAAGGGTGGAAGGGACAACTCCAGCTATGTGAATCCACAGTCTTCCCAAAAGTAGATTGTATCTTGTAGCTATTTTGAGCACATGAAAGGATACGCAAAATGTGTGTGGACCAATCTCCACAGGCAGTTCAATCTCTTTGACAACACTTCGTCGAGATCCATCAAAAGCTCTGATAATTGTATGGCTGCTTCGGATCCTGTTGAGATTGATGTTCATCTTCTCTAAGGTGGCATAAGGGCAAATGTTCAATGATGATCCTCCATCTATCAGAACTCCTCCCACCATATATCTGGAGGACATAATCGCTATGTGCAACAGTTTTCAATGACCCGTCCCTTCGGGAGGTATGTCATCATCAGTGAAGGATATCACATTATTGTTGAAGATGTGATCAACCAGATGATAGAACTTTTCAACATCCACTGATTTTGGTAAGTGGTCTTCTTCTAAGTCTCGCAGTAAGACCTTCCGGTGATCCTCTGAGGAGAAAACCAAGTCTAGTATAGAAATATGTTGTGGAGCTTCTTTCAAGCTTAAAACCACCTTGGCTTCATTGTGTCCCATAGTACGGAGGAATTCTTTAATCTTCTCCATGGAAACTGTCCCCTTTGACCTAATGGTAGGCTTCATCACCCGTTGGGGAAGATACAATGGATTCTCTTTCAATACTGCAATAGTTATATTGGATGTGGATCCTTTAGTCTCTCTATAATTCCATGACACTTTTTGTAGGCTGACAACAGGATACAGTGGCCTGAATGGCAATATGATTGGCTTTAGCGCAACAAATTTTAAAGGGTTTTTAACACCTTTGAGCTGAATTGGTTGTATTGTAAGTGGTGTGATATCCAAATCTCTCTCAGAGGATATAACTGCTACGACTTCCTTCCATTTGGTAGGAAATGTGTCCCCACTCTCAAGTAATACAACGTCATTATCTGTCATCTGTAGGACACCGCTGTCAATCAGGTTCTGAATAAGATGGCGGAGTGCCCAACATTCTTCAGTGTTGTGACCACGAGAGTGGGATTGGTATTGACATACTCCATTAAAATCACATCGTCTTGAACGTGGGCAGATTAAAGGTAGTAGAGTTGTGATTCTTCCCTCATTGATCAACATCTACAATATCTCTTCCATTGGTTGGCCTAAATAGGTGAATTCCTTTTTGTTGGCTAAATACTGATGGGCTTTGGCTTTTGCTCTTTTTACAATCTTATCCTCCAGTGTTTCAATTTCAGGAGTAAGTGGTGAAGTACTTGGAATAAGAGAAAGGAGGCTAGCCTGCTTGTAACTGAATAAATGACGTGTGACTTGGTGTTGATGAACCACCAGTTCTGCCAATTAATTGACCTGCTCGCAAAGAGCCTTCATTTTTCGTTCCATCATAAACTGGAACTGAGCATAATCCCATCTTTCAGCACTATCCTTGCTGGTTTGGGATGAACCACCCACATAGTTGGAGCTCTGTCCACTACTCCAGTTAATCATGTTAACATCTTCTTCTTAGTATTGAGGAAGAGGGTTGCCTTGAACGTGAGGCTAGTCGGGTTTGGTCACCACAATCTCACCATTGTCAATTAAATCCTGGATTTTATGCTTCAGGGCCCAACAATCTTGAGTATCATGTCCCGTAGCTCCAGTATGATAAGCACATGTCTTACTTGAATTAAAACCTTTTCCACTCGGGTTGGCTGGTGGAAGAAGATGGGTAATTTTGTTCTGTGTTATCAAAATATTGAGAATGTTCTCGAGTTAGTCCCCTAAGGGTGTGCAAACTCGAGTGCGTCTTCCTTCTCCACTCTTTGGCAATGGAGGGTTTGAAGATTGTGCTTGGAAAGGGGAGTAGTTTTTCCTCTGAATATGCATGTTCGGACTGCCTTTTTGTCCTTGTAGTATCAAGGAAACATCATCCTCTTTCTTCTTATGGACACTACGAGGGTTGTTTCCATAACTTCTGACTTTAATCCCATCTTAACCATTTCTCCATATTTGATCATTTAGGAGAATGGTTTGCCTATGCCAGCTAAAACTCTCTTATAGAAGGGAGCTTCTTGAATGTCTATGAAGGTCATCACTATTTTAGACTCAGTCATAGAGGGAATAACTTAAGCATCCATACACCTCTATCTTTGTGCATACTCTCTGAAGGACTCATTGGCTTATTTGTTGACCTTAGTAATTTGGTACCGGTCTGGAGCCATCTGAGTTTGGAAAATGTACTGACTGAGGAAAGCATGAGCTAGCTCCTCCCAGCTATAAATCTTGGAGTTGTCTAATCTGGTGTACCACGCTCGCGCTTCTTCAGTCAGACTTTTCTGAAATAACTTCATTCTGAGCTTTTCATCCTCGGCATAAGATCTGAGCTCTCCAATGAATACCTTCAAATGTGTGTAAGGATCTTCCAATCCATCATACTTTTCAAAATCGGGAGTTTTAAACTTTTCTGGATAATGAACCCTAGGGAAGATGCAAAGGTATGAATATGAAACACTCCCGTGTTCTCTAATCCCTTTGATAGACCGAATGGTCTCTTCCATTTGTAGGACTTTCTTCCTGATATCACCGGTGTCTGAATCTTCGTTAAGATAGGTAATTTCAGGGGTTTTGTTGGTTTTGTCCAATTGAGAATCAGGTACTGGAATTTATTTATGGACCCTGAGTGGACTTCTGTAGTTCTTTGAGCAAAACAACCAACTCTGTAATTTGGTTACTTAATCCTTTGAACTCCTCGCGAGAGACAGGAGTAGGATTAGACTGGCCAGATGTAGCCATGCTTGGCTGTAGGCTTGTTGCCTTTTTGGACTTTGAACGCGTAACATGACCAATTGTTTCCCTATAAAAAGACTTACGTAGTTTAGTCTTAGGGAATGTGGAAATGTTACATGCTATATGATGTGTCCGTTTAGGAGTATTATCCTAGAAAACGGATGTCAATTATTTGAAATAGCATGACAGGTTTTGATATGACAGGGAATGTATGTACACAATTCCTTTATACTTTCCATTACATTGAGATTAACATGGAAATGAAATTACAAGTATTTTGAAATTACAAGTATTTTGAAATGGGAAAGTATGAAGAGACTTCCCTTCACGTTTGGTTTATCAGAGGCTGAACTATCTAAAACTACTCTCGCGACTTTTTGGCATGAAGGTTCCCAGATCATCGCAATTTACTTGACGGGAAGTTAATCCGGTCTTTCAACTGGAGCGAATCTGGGTGGTGCCTTTCCTGAGCCTCATTGGAATTAGTTTCCCTATGAGTCCAATAATCAAACACCGACAGGATAGCCTCCTGGTGGAGGGACCACACAACATACATTCACATACATCACGTCTCACCGTATGGAAATGATGACATGTGAGAAGCACTAATATCACAGGCAGATATAGTACGAAGCACTAAGTGAAGTAAGTAAATGAATTAGTACACATTCATTCAAATGTATATGTAACATCCAAACACAAGCAGATAAACATTTTGAAAAGTTTTAATAGCAGCTTAAGCCCTCTTACTAGATGTCCCCAGCAGAGTCGCCACCTGTCGATGTCGGGATTTTTATTTGTCCCTTTTCTGTTCTTATCTTTTGGTGTTCTCATGATAGGTGAGATTTGTTTGAAAAAACAAGTTGTGAAAATGTCCGACATGTATATGTCGACGATTGTACTGTAAGAGTCGCCAGTTGGTATTTTTAAATGGTTGCACCAACTCAACCGAGAAAAGGTTTATACATTAACCTAGTGATGTAACACTGCTTAACTGGTTTATGAAACCAAGATTTGTTAGGGTCTGGGAGCTTGATTATGCGGAGGGAATGTGTTAGTCCTTGTGGGCATGAGATTCGTCTAAGCAAATTCAGACACCGCGAATAATTCACAAGCTGGTTGTAGCTGAAAATGTCCATCACGGGAACCGAATCTAGATTCAGGAATTGAATCTATGATCACATGATTCCTAGGCTCACATGATGATGCAGTATGTATGAAAGCTGTAAACAGTTATATATATATATATATATATATATATATATATATATATATATATCTCTCTGTGTGTGTGTGTGTGTGAGATCAACCGCCACGAAGTAAACTCTAGGTGGGACGAAAATATATATATATATATATATATATATATATATATATATATATAGTAGTAAACACATCGGATATATCGATCTAGGCTCGGTCGATAATTCGACGGATATAAATCCAGGCTAAATCGAGGCATAACTCGATAATAATATATATATAAAAGCAATAAACGCCACAGACCGACGATCCGGGTATACGCACACAACACGACTCTCAACGTGAATAAATGTGTGTGAATAAAAGTTGAGAAAGGCTTTAAGTAATGTGAGGTGTCTTACAGTGGGCTGCCAAGAAGACTTCAAATAGCTTTGAATGAATGAATACTTGGTTTTCATTGGTAAAATATAGCAAAACACAAGCTCACAAGTGTTTGGAAAGAGAAAGCACTCAGTTTAAAGTGTGCACAGAGCAAAATGGACAGGGCTTCCTCACCTTTTCTCTCTTCAAAATGGCCACCCAAGCCCTCTATTTATAGAGGGGGGGAGCCGTAGGTGTACCTGCGGCACCTGCGGTGCCCCGGGTTCTGTGGGCCCCACTATCTCGAAGTACGTGCATGTATACAGTGTGTTTGTTCGCTTGTAAACTTTCAATCTTTGCATCCAATTGAGGCATATAATACATTTCCAGAATGTTGTTGTCGAGAGCTACACAATGACATGAGATAAGAGGTTGTACGAAGTCGGGAAGATGGGTCCATGCCCAGATCTTCAGGTCTTCAAATTTTACCCGGTGTGATGTCTTGTGCAGTAGTCACTGGGAATTTTAGCTATGGTTCTTATAGGACACTTCTGTGTAGAATTAAGTGTAAAATGATGCTGAGACGGCGTGATTATGGAATTGAGGTGGCAAAATGACGATTTTAGCCCTCACAAGGGTTGTCTCTGGTTTTGGGCTAATTTAGCAGTTGTTGCTAAAGGTTATCTCTGAGATTGGGCTAGTGTAGGTACTAAATGTCCTCAGAGTTGTCTCTGAGGTGTGCCTGACCTCCCGTGTGATGCCCCCAAATTAGGTATACATCACCCATTCTAAGTCGCCAAATACATGGTACATAATACAAATAAAAACTTAAATATACAACATGAGCTATGAGTTTTAATACAAATATTGTCATCTAGACAGTTTTCAAACTTAAAATAAGTCCTAAATACATTTATTATCACACTATTTCACAGAATAGTGAGGACTACTAATGCAAACATCTGGACTGTCACTCCGTTCCCCCACTAGTCCCAGCTATATTCTCATTTCCTAAAGAGAACAATGAAAGCAAAGGGTGAGCTCAAATAGCCCAGTAAGAAATATTATGACTAAGATAATGTAGAATAAATTATCGTTAGCCTTCAACAGTGTTAAACTGATAAAATACAATAGACATCAAGTTTTACTGCAGCGGAACAAGAAATCCATTACAAGAGTCATGTAGAGCATGATATTTACTATCTTCTATGATTTAAAAGAATTTATCATCAATTTTATCGCTGAGACTCAACTTAATAAATAATCCACATCATTGAATCACCCCTGCACTACGGCCAAGGATATTCATTAGTATCACGACCACAAATTATCCATGTACTACGGGCCAAGGATATTTGTGTTTTCATTAATGGTCATGATCATGCCAACAACTGTCCATCAATGCACTACGGGCCAATGAGGACTTTTATCACATCATTTGAAACATTACGGTCATGATTATACAGAAAAATCCCTGGTTATAATCATACCAAGTCCCTCTATGCACTACGAGCCAAAGTTGACTTTCATAACAATATAAGCATGAGGATGATGACAATGATATAAGAATTCAATTAAATGAAAGTAATGGAAAAATTTTAAAGATTTATAATTTAATTTATCCAGAATTCAATAATGTCCAAATTGTCAACATGATACTGCTTTGTGGAGTAAAATTCAAGAATAATATTGTATCAAAAATGATTTGGACCGAAAAGAAATCATTTTTTGTCAAGAATAGTATCCCGGGTGAATAGTAACTAAGTGAATAGTACCCCATGAATAGTACTTTAGGAATAGTAATCCCGTGAATAGTACTCCTGTGACGCCCCCAAATTTTGAACTCCACTTGGTCACCCAAATTCGGTTCGTCACTTTCTCAAAGGATTACCATAATAGCTAAAATCATACATTTGCAACAAAATATCTAATTTAGAATAATATACAACAATTTATTATAATTATTCCCCCAAGTCCCGCAACCTACAATACTTAATAGATTACATAATAATATCGAATAAAGACTTATTACATAATCCTACTTAAGTTTAAACATAGTCTGCAGATAGTCTTAATACAACATGATTAATTTAAACATAAAGGGACAAGCTAGTAGGTAGCCTTGCCCTTGCCCTTGTCCTTCCCAGATACACCTCTCTGTTCTGCCTTAACTGAAAGGTTTTAAATAAGTAAGGATGAACACAAATTACCCAGCAAGTAATATACAACAAGGGTATAGGATATATATATCACAAGGTTTGAAATATCGAAGGTTTATTTCTAGGATAGTTTAAAGTGTCAGAATAACATCATGAATATGGAATATGACAATTCAATATAAATCAACAGATATATATGAATTCAACGGCTAACAATATATCCAACTGGATAAGCAATTTATACTGAGCAATCACTAAGGACTATTGAACTTTGATTAGAGTTACCAATATTAAACTGATAACCAAAAATATTAAGTATTATAGATGATCAATCTACAATACCATATGTTATGCATAACACCACAATAATATTTATTCATGTGTTGGGGTTTCCAACGACATACATTCCCCTTACCAAAAAGGGTTGTTCAACTTAGTTATCAAGATTTCCGCACCAATCAATTGGTTTGGACAGTTTTTATAAACATACATATAGTCTAGCCGAATCTAATGGCATCGACTCTTTCACAATATTCAAGGACAATACTAATTTCAACATAAATAATAGCTTTTCACAAGGGTTTAACATACTAGCTCATTTGAACGAAAAAGTAATATAACTTGTATTCAAAGGGATAAGCTTACGGTATTTGTCGAATAAAATAATGCAATGATATTGCAGAACAATAATAGTAAGGTTCGGATACTTGCACAACCTAAATTTGAGTAAGGTTAGAGAAACTTGCTAAAAGTAATAAGATAGGATTAGAAACTTGCCTTAAGCGTAGTTTATCCACATTAATAACTCAACCTTTCGAATCCTATTTATAGCGTATTATATGTATACAAGGTTAATTAGCTAACACAACCCTTAATCAAGCTTGACACGATACAAGTGCGCACATATGGTACAAAATCAGTTTATAAGTCATCATGAATCAAATACTTAGTTACTTTATAAACAAATCAAGAATGCTCAAGGTTAAGACCTCCTCTACTCATGGACTTTCCATTTTAATACAACACCAACTTAACAACTAAACATCACATATATATATGTACATCAGTAGGTTTTAGATCACATTTAGCATCATAGGCATCATGCAAGTTGCTGTCCAAAAGTCAGAATTCACTAACTGTGATTCCAGACTGGCGCAGCTATGCCATGGCTAAGCCTAGGACCGGCGCAGCTGCGCCGTCCTCTGGCCAAGCCAAAATCCAGCTGCTGCCTTGTGGTTCTTGTCCGGCTTGACCAAAATAATCACACGAATATATATTTGTCATGTTTAGGGTCTTTTCATACTCCTCAAGTCAATCTAGGCTCCCTTTTATAACATATTTCTAAATTAAACACTTAAACCATTTAAGGCCATTCGAGGTTATGAATTTTCAAGGTCTAGAATGCTTGTTTTCTAATCATACAAGATATTTCTAAAACTTATATTAGGCATGTTTATGTGTATTCATAACACATACGTGAAACTAACACCGCTTTAGTTGAAAATAGGCTTCGTTTATGCTTTTCTTGAAATGTGATACACAAGCATGGTATATATATGTTTATGCTACATGAGCGAGTCTAAGAGTGTCATCAAAGATGCTCATAAATGTCAGATTTTAGTCCTCATGGTATCTTGACAATATTCATATTCAAAGCTTACTAGTAAGTTCAACTTATTCATGCTTCCTTGCTAATCACATAAACACAAGCTAAAGGTTTATTCATGCATTTTCAAGTTATGCTAACATACTTTCAAAGTCAGAATGTAAACCATGTAGAAATCATGCATGTTAGCTCACTAGGCTAAGCTTTTTCTTGAAAACATTTCTAACATAAGGCTTAACAAGTTTGATCATGCTCAAAGGACTATGTACACTACAACATGCTCATATATGTGCCAAATCAGTCATGTATAGCTTCCTAGGTTCATAATTTCTAGAACATGATCTTTACATAGTTTATTTTTAAAAATTAGTCCAAATCTCCATGTAAACCATACGCCTTCATTTAATCATGTAAATCTATCAAAACATGCTCAACTTAGGTTCATATACTTACATATACATCTTAAACATGCTTTCGTACTAGTTTAAGCCATAGCACTATATCAGATTGCAAAACAGAAATTAAAAACTGATTTCAACAATCGGCGCAGCTGCGCTGCGCCTCAGTGTAATTACGGCGCAGCTGTGATGTGCCTGGTTCAGGCACAGAAACAGTAACCTCGGCAACTGTTTAGCCCAAACACAAAATTTACTCATGAAATCATTTTCAAACACTTATTTATCAGTTTAAACATGCATGTAAGGCCACATAATAACTATATGAACATTACTGCACCATATTAACATTCACTTCCATGAATTCAAGAAATTTAATTTTTAACACTTATGAACTTTGTTAACAGAAACGGAAATGGAAGGCAAGAAATGGAATTATACCTTCGTAATATGCAATGCACTTGCTCTAACTGAACTCCTAAGCTCTTAGATTTCTTGTATGCTCTCAACTCTTACTTAGCAAAATCTCAGACAATTTCCAAACAACACCACTGATAACATGGCTGCCATTTATAGAAGGAGTGTGGACTGGACATTTGTGTTACACAGAACTTGAATTCATAGTGCAATGCCAAGAAACAATAGTTGCTCAAGGGTTGGCCAACCACCCTCAAGCTCAGCCATCATCACCTAGCTCTTCGCCTTTTTGGAGAATACGTATTATAGCCTTGGGTCACTATTCATGTACTTGGTGACACTAAAATTGGGACAAGAAGAAATTCTCAGCAACACTTAGCCCTACACTTGTACACATTTAGTTACTTTATCATAAAAATGGTTTCAATGTCCAAGTGTTACCATATAAGGAGAATTTAGGGATTAATTATACATTCACATCATATAGTCCATGTACATTAAATATAAGCAACAAAATAATGCAGTCAGGTATTATTGTTCGGTTAGTTCCATAATTATCTCTACCATTCCTATAACCATATTATCATCTTATTATATTATTAACTTATTTATTTATGTCAATTAAATAATTTATTCACTTCCTTGATTAATTATCATTTAAGATACTATAGTTTAATATATAGTCACACAATGTCACACTACACTATATATAATAGTTGTATTCTCACTCATATGCATATAATGGTGAATATCATATTATTATTATATCCCTAACTTACTTATTAATGTTAAATAAATAAATCATGCACTTCCTTAATTAATTAACATCAATATTAATTAGTCCAACCATTAATTAATATATTTATGGGTTTCTATAATCATTATTCATTGATAATATTCTCATTACATTTATAGGTATATGGCAAATAATAATAATCGTATATTATGAACGAATTATCAAGTAATCCATATTTGACCACAATTAATTAATATTAATTAATGGGTTAACAATTCCGTTATCGAAAATAATATACTTTAATTACAATATACTCCTATCCTATGGTTTCACCTATGTTACACATATAATATTAATGTCCCCCAATTCAGTGCTACAGTAGAAAGTAACTAACTCAAACTGACTGATGGCGCAGCTGCGCCAGTTTGTACTGCTGGGACGGCGCAGCTGCACTATGTCCTGACATTGCCAAGACTGGTGCAGTTTCTGCCCGTGCTAGTTTTTGACGCTAACTTGTTTTGTATGACATGAAATGATGTCCACACGAGTGTTGGTACGAGTCTACGAGCGTATTGATTATTTATATAGAATCTCATGATCACACCCGATTAATCTTTCTAATTCCTGGGTTAACTTACTTAGCGAATTTTCTCGTTTTGCATTAGGCCACACAAGGCATTTCGCAAATCAATTTGTCACTTCACACATCTTAATATGCATCGATCGAATACAATCAATTGTATTATCCAACTCATAAATTAATAACACTTATTTTTTACATAAATAATATTTCCATTAATATATTCATTTAATATTACGTGGAAATTCTCGGGTATTACATCCTTCCCCCCTTATAAAAATTCCGTCCCGGAATTGCTACAAGGTTACACAAATAGATGGGGATAATCCCCAATCATCCTATCTTCTAACTCCCACATTGCCTCCTCGACATCATGGTTACGCCAAAGTACTTTTACAAAGGAAATAACTTTATTTCTTAGGGTTTGCTCTTTCCTATCAAGAATTTGGACAGGAATTTCTTCGTACGCTAAGTTCTTCTCCACTTGTATGGGTTCATAAGAAATCACGTGCTTGTAGTCAGGCTTGTATGGACGCAACACGGATATGTGAAACACGTTATAGATGTGTTCCAACTCAGGTGGTAGTGTAACTCTGTATGCTACTTCACCCACTCGATTGAGTATCTCGAACGACCCTATGAATCTTGGACTCAGTTTCCCTTTCTTGCCGAAACGGATCTTTCCCTTCCATGGAGATACCTTCAAGAATATAAAACTGTCGACTTCAAAATCTCATTCTTGCCAATGCAAATCTTCATACTTTTTCTGGCGATCTTGAGCAGCAACAAGTCTAGCCCTTATTACTGTCACCACGTCCACGATTTGTTGTACTAACTCTGGTCCGAGTATTCGTCTTTCTCCCACTTCATCCTAATATAATGGCGTTCTGCACTTTTTTTCGTAAAGAGCTTCGTACGGTGGCATGCCGATACTCGCATGATAACTATTATTATATGCAAATTCGACTAAGGGTAGGTGGTCGTCCCAATTCCCTTTAAAGTCCATCACGCAAGTTCTAAGCATATCCTCTAGTGTTTGTATTGTTCGCTCACTTTATCCGTCTGTCTGAGGATGATAAGCAGTACTTAACCTTAACTGTGTTCCAATCCTCTCTTGCAAGTTTTCCAGAATTTTGACGTGAAACGCGGGTCTCAGTCAGAAACAATTGATACCGGCACTCCATGTCGTGAAACAATCTCCTTTACGTACAGACTCGCTAACTGATTCAAACTGTAGCGGATCTTGATTGGTAGAAAATGTGCAGTCTTCATAAGTCGGTCCACGATAACCCAAATTGCATCCAATCCTTTCTATGTGACCAGAACTCCTACCATGAAGTCCATCGTAATATGTTCCCATTTTCACTCTGGTATTTCCAATGGTTGTAGCAACCCACTCGGCCGCTGATGCTCTACTTTTACGCGTTGACAAGTTAAACATCTACTAACGCACTCTGCGACTTCCCGTTTCAAATTGGGCCACCAAAAATGTTGCTTCAAGTCTCGATACATCTTAGTGCCTCCCAGATGAACGGAATATGTCGTATTGTGTGCCTCTTATAAAATCTCTTCTCTCAACTCGGTTACCACCGATACCCATACTCTCTCTTCGAATCTTAAAATACCGTCTTTATCTATTCGAAATTTTTCTTCCTCATTTTTCGTAATCCTTTTCCTGATTTTCTCGCATTCTTCATCTTTCTCCTGTGCATCCTTTACTCCATCCAACAATGTCGGACGAGCTTCTAAAACAAATAATTTCTCCTCAGACCCCTCGGGTCCCTTCACTTGTATTTTCAACTTCTCCATATCTCTTATTAATTCCTCCTGAGTTGTCAGTTGAAACAATTTCTCCCTTCCCTTCCTGCTCAGAGCGTCGGCAACTACGTTTGCCTTCCCTGGGTGATAAAGAATCTCACAGTCATAATCTTTTATTAGTTTTAACCACATCCTCTGACGCATATTCAACTCCTTTAGTGTGAAGATATATTTTAGACTTTTGTGGTCCGTGTATATCTCACATTTCTCTCTATACAAATAATGTCTCCAGATCTTTAACGCAAAAACTACTGCC
The DNA here is from genome assembly GCA_016801055.1 of Panax notoginseng. Taxonomy (NCBI): domain Eukaryota; kingdom Viridiplantae; phylum Streptophyta; class Magnoliopsida; order Apiales; family Araliaceae; genus Panax; species Panax notoginseng. The sequence goes on along the minus strand of CM029017.1, from coordinate 95,149,482 downwards.
GCTAACTCCAAGTCATGAGTAGGGTATCATTTTTCGTAATCCTTTAATTACCGTGACACATACACAATGACTTTGCCATGCTGCATTAGTACATAGCCCAGTCCTCTATGTGATGCATCACTATACACCACAAATCCTCCCGTATCATCTGGTAAGGATAATACAGGCGCCTCACTTAACCTCTTCTTCAACTTTTGAAAACTTTCTTTGTATTTGTCAGTCCATACGAATTTCACCGTCTTCCTTGTCAGATTAGTCAACGGGGTCACTATCTTAGAAAAATCTTGAATGAATCTTCGATAGTACCCTGCTAACCCTAGGAAACTCCTCATCTCCGTCGGTGTTCTCGGTTGTTCCCAACTACTTACTGCTTCAACCTTTTCGGGGTCTACTGAGATTCCATTCTCATCCACCACGTGGCCTAAGAATTGAACCCTCTTCATCAAAAACTTGTATTTTGAAAACTTCGCATACATCTCCTCCGTTTGCAGTGCCTCCAAAACAATTTTCAAATGTTCAGCGTGTTCTTCCTCTATCTTTGAGTAGATCAAAATGTCGTCGATGAAAACTACTACGAATTTATCTAAGTATGGCTTGAAAACTCGATTCATCAAGTCCATGAATGCTGCCGGAGCATTAGTTAAACCGAATGACATTACCAAAAACTTGTAATGTCCATAACGGGTTCGAAACGCAGTCTTTGGTATGTCCTCATCCTGCACTTTCAGTTGATGATATCCTGTCCGTAAGTCAATTTTCAAGAAAAATTTTGCTCCCTTCAGTTGATCAAACAAGTCTTCTATCCTCGGTAATGGATATCGATTCTTGATCGTTACTCTGTTCAATTCTCGATAATCGATACAGAGCTTCATCGATCCATCCTTTTTCTTCATAAATAACACTAGTGCTCCCCAAGGAGACACACTCGGTCGAATGTAACCCTTATCTAATAGCTCTTGAAGTTGTATCATCAATTCTTTCATTTCTACTGGTGCCATACGATATGGAGCCTTCGAAATCGGTGCCATTCCTGGTGCTAAGTCTATTACGAATTCGATTTCTCTGTCTGGCAGAAGTCCAGGCAAATCGTTTGGAAACACGTCTTGAAATTCATTTACTACGGGTATATCTTTAATCTCTACTCCCTTTTTCTGAGTATCTACGATGTAAGCTAAGTAACCGACACATCCTTTCCTTAACAACTTCTTGGCCTGCATCATCGTAAAGCAACACGATTGCTTAAGTGATGAGCTACCATGAAACACTACCTTAGACTTACTCGGAGTCTGAAGGTTCACACACTTGTTCTGACAGTCAATTATCGCTGCATGGTTATATAACCAATCCATTCCCAATATTACGTCAAATTCTCCTAGTCTAATAGGAATCAAGTCCACGCTCAATTCATGTTCTCTAATGTTTGCGCGATAATTTCGATAAACGTATTCTGTAAAGCCCCCAAACTCGGGTACTTGAAACCCGAACTCGGTGCTTCACGATACCATTTCTATGAGCGGAATAATACTAATAATAATAACAATAATACAAAAATCTAACTTAACTTACATTTATCAGAGTCTAATTCCACGTACGTAACCTTTACTATATTCTTTACATGATATATAATACATATCATTATCTTAATACAGTCTAACTATTACAAAAGACACCATTAAACATGTTCTGTTTGCTTTCCTTTTCACTTGTTCTTGTCTGAACCTTCGGGTTGATCATGCCCAGCTGAAAACATTTAAATTTAAGCAAGGATGAGTATTTGGGTGCCCAGCAAGTAATAACAATTACGAATATAATTAGCTGAGAGAAATAAATATTTTCTTTGTACATCACTTCTACAACGAATTTATAGTTGTGAAGTAAACCGAACCGATAATAACAACATAACAATTCTATCTCAAAATTTTGAAACTACGTATTGACTATATATAGGTATTAGTCGACAGATTATGAACATTATTTTTAATTTTCGCTAAGGTTTAGCAGAACTTCATCTGCAAACTGTCATAACTTACGGGCGTTAGGTTGTACTTCCCATGGGCCCTGTATCGATCAATACTATATTACAAGAACGATAGGATCGTTCACTCTGTCCGCCTTAGGCACATAAAAGTTTTCCTGTGAACGGGATGTTCATACTTAGTCTGGAATCCGAACCAAAACAATTTGATTGGATACAAAAAGGTTTTATCATATTCAACGATATTTCAAAATTTGTGTCTAGCTGGTCAATTAGCTGGGACATATATATATATATATATATATATATATATATATATATATATATATATTATATATATATATAATATCATGTTGATAAACAATGATCGGATATAATATATACGACAATAAGGTTAATAATTTAGTACAATAATAATACAATTCTGAAACTTTTTACTCATGTCCATTGCATAAAGGAAATGCAAATGTAAGATACTTGCCTAATGCGCTGCTTATAGTTCGTAACTTAGTTCTATCTTTATATAACACCTATCAGTAATATGATCATTTGTTCGATTAGAATAACATACTATAACACATAGCACTGCTTATTGCAGTCAACACATAACCTAATCACATTGTCACATATGTTTCACAACCATTGAATCACAAATAAACACATATCTAATTAAATTATCTAAGTCCAGATTAATTTTTGAAACATGTCGGTGTATCGACGGCTTTATTTGGTAATTATCGAGTCTAAGACTCTATCCTGTAGTTCAATATCTGTAAGTATCAGTCATATTATTTTTAAATGACTTATAATAATTTTTATAAATATTTATTATAATTAATCATGAATTTTCAAACATCGGAATCATTATTAAATAATTTAAATATTAAACAATTCTATTATCATTAATATTTAATTAATAATAAACTATTAATGAGACCATTGCCAAAATGTTAAAGTTATTTATAATAACTCAAAATACTTTTAAAGTATTAATATTATAGTTAAATAATTTTTAAAAGAATTAAAATTATTTTTAAATAATTATCATTAATATTAAAGTATTAATGTATTATTTATGAAAATATTAAAAGTCATTAATTATAACTTAAAATATTTTTAATTTATTTATATCCTTTTTAAATAATTTTTAAATAAATAAAACTATTTATCTAATATAATTATTAAATAAACTTAATATCATTTATTATTAAATTAATATCATTAATATTAAATTATTAATGAAATTATCCTTTAAATATTAAAAGTTATATTTTATAACTTAAAATATCTTTAAACAATTTATTATCATTTAAAATGATTTTTATAATATTAAAATCATTTTTAAACTAATTTATTTAATATAATTATTAAATAACTTTAACATCATTAATAGTAAATAATTAATGAGTTTTATCTTTAAATATTTAAAGTTATATTTTATAACTTCAAATATTTTTAAAATCTTTATTTTCATTTAAAATAATTTTTCTAATATAAAAATCATTTTTAAACTAATTTATAAGTATTAAATAAACTTAATATCATTAATATTAAATAATTAATATTTTTTCATGACAAAATATCAAAAGTTATATTTTATAACATAAAATATTTTTTATAACCTTTAAATAATTTTTAAATCATTAATTATATTTTTCATCGTTTATTTAATACATTTATTAAATAACTTAAAAATTATTAATATTAATTAATTAATGAAATTCATCACCAAAATATTAAAAGTTATCAAAAATAACTTAAATTATTTTCTTATACCATAATATAATTTTAAATAATTTTTCATGTATTAAAATCATTTTTAAATAATTTATTTAATATTATAATTAAATAAATTAAATACTTTTAATCTTCCAAAAATATTAAATATTTATGAAATATATTCAAAATAAATAAAAACTAATTTTTGGACTCTAAAATAATTTTTAATAATTTAGTTTATATTTTTAATAATTTGAAACTATTTAATACTAATTATTTAATAAAAATAATTAATTTATAAAGTAACTGTCGCTAAAGACCGCCTATAGGGACGAAACTGTCGCTATAGGTGGTCTTCCCGTTCTTGAGCTTGCCCAGAAATTCATAGACAGTCACCGAGTAGGCAAGTTTGACCACCAATAATTGTTATTCTGTGATGGTTCTTGGAACGATAAAGCCTAGATGTTTTAGTACTCATGTAAAAGAACAATATCCAACAACAAGTAAAGCTATAACCAGCATTAACTGCAAGCTAGAAGCCTTCAAAGAGACTGTCAGACGTGTTCTTCATTTCTGGGTTACCTAGAAATGAAGAACAGTTGGACTGCCTTACTTTGGGCTGCTACAACGTGTGATTCTGGTAATGGTTTAGTGATCTATAAGCTTCATTATGTAGCCAACATGTACGGATAGATATCCAGTACATAAAACCGATAAAACAACAACAAAATCAAAATATATATGCTGGTCAAACCTTGTCAAAGATCATGCTCTTAAGTTTTCTAGGTTACCTTGAAAACTAAGTTCGTGATCTTCTGACCTAGTTTGACCTTTCACTGACTTCGATCAGTTTGATATTTAGGCGATATAAAAGTTTAATCTTAAAGTCTATATACTAGAGTACAAATCTATTACAAGAAAAACAACAAAACAACAACCTGCATCAAGATCCAGGCTCATCAATATCTTGTCAGACGCTGCAAACTACTTTCTGGGTTGCCTAGATTTTCTCTGGTGATGCCCGGTCAACGGGTTTTGACCAAGAATAACTTACGATCTAGACATATAATCACGGTGTTTTCACTTCCAGATTAAAGAACACATACCAAGCTACATATTACAACTTTAAAATATCAAAAATCAAAAATCTACAGAGATCTACAGCTACTGACATTCATTGTCAGACCACAGATGAACTTTTTTCCAGATTTGGCAAATCTTCAAATTCGAGCCTCTAGATGTTATGGATCTAACATCTAGCAACCCAGATCATCTATTGACACCATAACCAACATGTTTAACACAAAAAAATAACATCTAACAAAGGATCAAAGTCAGATTTTAAATTAGGGTTCTACCTCTTTACACCTTGATCCTTGGTTCTGTTCTTGTGATTTGTTAATGATAAACGTGGGGTTGTGTTTTGGGACTGGTATGCAATATAATTTCGTGGGTTTGGGTGAGAGAGGGTCTAGTTGGATGTTTATGCAAAAATGGCCTAACAAATGATCATTTCTCTTTCTTAAATCTATTTATAGTGCTTGTATGCAATGTATTCAGCTGAAAAGAGTTGATTTGCTGGAGTTTTCTAGCACATGGGGTAGTTGGGTTTGGTCACCAACTCACCTAAAGTCAAAATCTACAAACTAGCTTCAATTATGCAAGAGGGGCAATTTAGTCTTTTCGTTTTTATTTTTAATGGCAATCTTGTAAACATGACAAACCCTTAGGGTTTGTCCCTTAGGGTTTAACCCTTAGGGTTTAACACTAAGGTTAGTACAAATTTGAAATTCTAGGATTTTTATTTAGGGTTTGTGCAAAATTTTAGTTTCAAAAAAAAAATTAGGGGTTTCCTTAAGTAGATTAGATTTCTAATTATCTAAACTTGAAAATTAAATTAAGAATTTACTAATTATAATTAACCTCGCTAATTTAGCAATTAGGGCACCAATTAGCAAATTAGGGTTTATAATATAAATATTAGGATTTCTAGAAATTTAATATTTCTAAATATTAATTAGGGTTTACCTAAGTAATCAAAGAATTTTATAATACTTCACCATAATCGTAATCACACAGTCACGTAGCAGTTTCGTACTCAAATTGAGTTTTAAACTAGGGTTTCTAATTAAGGTTCCTAACTTTTAGAAATTAGGGTTTTTAAGTTTAGAAATTAGGTTTTTCCTAATTATTATATAAATGTATAATAACTGTCATTAGACACATTAACATAGTATTATAACTACAAAATGACTGAACAACTTCTTCAACGTCATAATTGACTTTCGAATTAGGGTTTTTAATCAATTAGAGTCCATAAATATTAATTAGGGTTCATAAATATTAATTAGGGTTCAAAATAATTACGGTTTTCCCTAATTAAAAATTATATTCTATCATACATGTCATTATTCATATAACACAGTGACTTAACAGATTTTAAAGTCTTATTTGACTGTAAAACTAGGGTTATAAGTAACACTAGGGTTTGGTCATAATACACAATGATTGACCAACCATTATCAATGCGTACTTACAGTACATATCTATAGCACTAAAAAATTAAAATATAATATTATTATATTATTATTCTCATCCCTTGATAAAAATCCAAAATTAAGGTTTGGATTCCATATCTGATTTATTCTTCATATATAACATTATTAATCAAGAAAAAAAATGATTAACTTAATTATTCTAACATAAATTCATATAATAAAATAAATAATTATTATAGTAATTCTAAAAATCATTTCATATATTATTTAAATAATATAATTATATTTTCATGGAAAATCAATAATAAAAACATTTTCACCATACAATTAATTATTAAAAGAATATAATTTATAATAATTAATAATTCTAAAATAAAATTATTAGTAAATATTCATGTAATAAATATATTTTTATTTATCACATAAATACATATACACCTTATCTTGTACAAATCCTCATCCTTAAAATAAAAAAATATTTATACGCAAAATTTCTGATTTAATTGTATAGAAAATATCGGGTTGTTATATTCACCCTCCCTTATAAAGATTCCGTCCCCGGAATCACCGTTTTAAAACCTATACATACAAGGGTACATAACATATACAGTCATTGCGATTAGATCTCGATCATATTTGATCGAACTGATCTCTTAACTATTCAGCATAAATCTTATCTATCTGCTTATGCGAAAAATTGATTTTTAATAGAACTCAATTTCCTCCTTCAAAAATAATTTATAAAATAATTTACTATATATAAGAAAATAGTATATAAGAAAATAAAATTTGTTAGAATAATACCTGGAGTTGCATCCCCGGCTGCTATAATTTCTTGAACGGTCATGTTGAAGACACTTGTAGTTGAGTTCGTTGGTTTGATTGTTGATGTTGGTCCCGTCGTTGCCAATGTCCTGCTGCCTTTTCCCGTATTCGCATTCGTTGCCTCCTTTCTCCTTCTTGGACAGTCTTCCACCTTATACTCCATTGATTCACACTTAAAACACACAGACTTGCCCTTTATCTCCTTTCCTTTTATCATATAGGTGACAAAACTATCTTTTGCCCCTTCGTTATCCTAGCTATCACAAACGTTGCTATAGGGTCAGTTGATCCTCTAAATCTTGGCAGTCTGATTGCCTTGAAGTCTTTGACATTCGTCGATCGATTATCTGGCTGATCTTCCGGCGGCTGGTATTCCGTTCTGCATAGCTTGATCGTCCATATTCGCAAAATTCTGTATCGGGTCTGGTTGTCTTCCAGCTTTGTTGACAGGTTCTTCTGTCCGTGTATTTCATTTTTGTCTTGGCGGCATTATCGTAAATTATTCTTATTAACGTATCGTATACGCGCAATTTTCTATTCAAATAGTCATGTACTCAAAATATTAAATTTTGAAAACTGGGTTTACTATATTAACATGTGTTCAGATAAATATCTACTATCTTTATACCAACTTATTTCATTAATCCCACATAGATTCATACTCATATCACTTGATATACCATAGCACATACTGCTTTAAACATTCGTTATCCCTTTGTGACTCAAAAGTCGGGAATCGCTGCCACAACTTATACAAAATTTGAAAAATATTACCTTATACAAAAATTTCTATCATATACTTAACATAGAATCATAACTATTCAAGTAATACTAGTACTACTTATTTCTTACGCCTCCAGTAATAATCAATTGCTTAGTAATCTATATAGTCCCATTATCCTCAATAATCCCTTCACACCTAACAACACCTAGTTCGTCCAACTTACCATACATTATGAGTTTAAGAACTCACCACAAACATATGAGTTTAAGAACTCGACATTGACCACATATTCTTTAACTATACTTTACCTATCAGTTATACTATCGTTTCATGGTCCGGTACTATACTTTTCAAAACAACCACCTCATTGAGGTAGGTTTCAATGTGAGCCTCTATTTCAGCTATTAACTTTGATATTGGCTCGGTTATGGAGGTTGACTTCTTCTTTACAATCTGAGGGTATTCTAATTCTTTTCTATCTTACATCTACACACCTAAGTTATCCTGATTATCAACTAATATATACACACATCAAATAATAGTTCTATACAAGTTATCTTTTATTTTGTTTGACGATAAATTTATCTAATTTATCTCTTTTTAAACTCTATATGAGTTATTTATATTTTTAACGTTTCCCTCTGTTCTAAGGTTATAGCCTAAGGTCTAGCCCACCTAAGGTTTTTAACCCTAAGCTCTGATACCAACTTATAAAGCCCCCAAACTTGGTTACTTGAAACCCGAACTCGGTGCTTCACGGTACCATTTTTATGAGCGAAATAATACTAATAATAATAACAATAATATAAAAATCCAACTTAACTTACATTTATCAGAGTCTAACCCCAAGTACGTAACCTTTACTATATTCTTTACATGATATATAATACATATCATTATCTTAATACAATCTAACTATTATAAAAGACACCGTTAAACCTGTTCTATTTGCTTTCTTTTTCATTTGTTCTTGTCTAAACCTTCAGATTGATTATGCCAAGCTGAAAATATTTAAATTTAAGCAAGGATGAGCATTTGGGTGCCCAGCAAGTAATAACAATTATGAATATAATTAGCTGAAAGAAATAAATATTTTCTTTGTACATCACTTCTACAACGAATTTATAGTTGTGAAGTAAACTGAACCGATAATAACAACATAACAATTCTATCTCAAAATTTTGAAACTACGTATTGACTATATATATAGGTATTAGTCGACAGATTATGAACATTGTTTTTAGTTTTCGCTAAGGTTTTGCAGAACTTCATCTGCAAACCGGCATAACTTACGGGCGTTAGGTTGTACTTCCCATGGGCCTTGTATTGATCAATACTACATTACAAGAACGACATGATCTTTCACTATGTCCGCCTTGGGCTCATAAAAGGTTTCCCGTGATCAGGATGTTCATACTTAGTTTAGAATCCGAACCAAAACAATTTGATTGGATACAAAATGATTTTATCATATTCAACGATATTTCGAAATTTGTGTCTAGCTGGTCAATTAATTAGGACACACACACACACACACATATATATATATATATGAGTTATATAATATAATATCATGTTGATAAACAATGATTGGATATAATATATACGAGAATAAGGTTAATAATTTAGTACAATAATAATATAATTCTGAAACTTCTTACTCATGTCCATTACATAAAGGAAATGCAAAGGTAAGATACTTGCCTGATGCGCTGCTTATAGTTCGTAACTTAGTTCTATCTTTATATAACACCTATCAGTAATAAGATCATTTGATCGATTAGAATAACATACTATAACACATAGCAATGCTTATTGCAGTCAGCACATAACCTAATCACATTGTCACATATGTTCCACAACCATTGAATCACAAATAAACACATATCTAATCAAATTATCTAAGTCCAGATCAATTTCTAAAATATGTCGGTGTACCGACGACTTTATCGGGTAATTATCGAGTCTAAGACTCTATCCTGTAGTTCAATATCTGTAAGTATCAGTCATATTATTTTTAAATGACTTATAATAATTTTTTTAAACATTTATTATAATTAATCATGAATTTTCAAACACCGGAATCTTTATTAAATGATTTAAATATTAAACAATTCTATTATCATTAATATTCAATTAATATTAAACTATTAATGAAACCATTGCCAAAATGTTAAAGTTATTTATAATAACTTAAAATACTTTTAAAGTATTAATATTACACTTAAATGATTTTTAAAAGAATTAAAATTATTTTTAAATAATTATCATTAATATTAAAGTATTAATGTATTATTTATTAAAATATTAAAAGTCATTAATTATAACTTAAAATATTTTTAATTTATTTATATCCTTTTTAAATAATTTTTAAATAAATAAAACCATTTTAAAATTATTTATCTAATATAATTATTAAATAAACTTAAATATCATTTATTATTAAATTAATATCATTAATATTAAATTATTAATAAAATTATCCTTTAAATATTAAAAGTTATATTTTATAACTTAAAATATCTTTAAACAATTTATTATCGTTTAAAATGATTTTTATAATATTAAAATTATTTTTAAACTAATTTATTTAATATAATTATTAAATAACTTTAACATCATTAATAGTAAATAATTAATGAGTTTTATCTTTAAATATTGAAAGTTATATTTTATAACTTCAAATATTTTTAAAATCTTTATTTTCATTTAAAATAATTTTTCTAATATAAAAATTATTTTTAAACTAATTTATAAGTATTAAATAAACCTAATATCATTAATATTAAATAATTAATATTTTTTCATGACAAAATATCGAAAGTTATATTTTATAACTTAAAATATTTTGTATAACCGTTATATAATTTTAATATCATTAATTTTATTTTTCATCATTTATTTAATACATTTATTAAATAACTTAAAAATTATTAATATTAATTAATTAATGAAATTCATCACCAAAAAATTAAAAGTTATAAAAAATAACTTAAATTATTTTCTTATACCATAATATAATTTTAAATGATTTTTCATGTATTAAAATCATTTTTAAATAATTAATTTAATATCATAATTAAATAAATTAAGTACTTTTAATCTTCCAAATATTTATGAAATATATTCAAAATAATTAAAAACTAATTTTTGGATTTTAAAATAATTTTTAATAATTTATTTTGTATTTTTAATAATTTAAAATTATTTAATACTAATTATTTAATAAAAATAATTAATTTATAAAGTAACTGTTGCTAAAGACCGCCTATAGTGACGAAACTGTCGCTATAGGTGTTCTTCGCGTTCTTGAGCCTGCCCAGAAATTCATAGACAACCACCGAGTAGTCAAGTTTGACCACCAATAATTGTTATTCTGTGATGGTTCTTGGATCGATAAAGGCTAGATGTTGTAGTACTCATGTAAAAGAACAATATCCAACAAGTAAAGCTATAACAAGCACTAACTGCAAGCTAGAAGCCTTTAAAGATACTATCAGACGTGTTCTTCATTTCTGGGATACCTAGAAATGAAGAACAGTTCGACTGCCTTACTTTGGGCTGCTACAACGTGTGATTCTGGTAATGGTTTAGTGATCTATAAGTTTCATTATGTAGCCAACATGTACGGATAGATATCCAGTACATAAAACCGATAAAACAACAACAAAATCAAAATATATATGCTGGTCAAACCTTGTCAAAGATCATGCTCTTAAGTTTTCTAGTTTACCTTGAAAACTAAGTTCGTGATCTTCTGACCTGGTTTGACCTTCCACTGACTTCGATCAGTTTGATATTTAGGCGATATAAAAGTTTAATCTTAAAGTCTATATACTAGAGTACAAATCTATTACAAGAAAAACAACAAAACAACAACCAACATCAAGATCCAGGCTCATCGATATCTTGTCAGACGATGCAAACTACATTTTGGGTTGCCTAGATTTTCTCTGGTCATACCCGGTCAACGGGTTTTGACCAAGAATAACTTACGATCTAGACATGTAATCACAGTATTTTCACTTCCAGATTAAAGAACACATACCAAGCTACATATTACAACTTTAAAAAATCAAAAATCAAAAATCTACAGAGATCTACAGCTACTGACATTCATTGTCAGACCACAGATGAACATTTTTCCAGATTTGGCAAATCTTCAAATTCTAGCCTCTAGATGTTATGGATCTAACATCTAGCAAACCTGATCATCTATTGACACCATAACCAACATGTTTAACACAAAAAAATTAACATCTAACAAAGGATCAAAGTTAGATTTTAAAATTAGGGTTCTACCTCTTTACACCTTGATCCTTGATTCTGATCTTGTGATTTGTTAATGATAAACACGGGGCTGTGTTTTGGAACTGGTATGCAATATAATTTCGTGGGTTTGGGAGAGAGAAGGTCTAGTTGGGTGTTTGTGCAAAAATGGCCTAACAAATGATCATTTCTCTCTCTTAAATCTATTTATAGTGCTTGTATGCAATGTATTCAGCTGAAAAGAGTTGATTTGCTGGAGTTTTCTAGCACATGGGGTAGTTGGGTTTGGTCACCAACTCACCTAAAGTCAAAATCTGCAAACTAGCTTCAATTATGCAAGAGGGGCAATTTGGTCTTTTCACTTTTCTATTTAATGGCAATCTTGTAAACATGACAAACCCTTAAGGTTTGACCTTTAAGGTTTAACCCTTAGGGTTTAACCCTAAGGTTAGCACAAATTTGAAATTTTAGGATTTTTATTTAGGGTTTGTGCAAAATTTTAGTTTCTAAAAAATAAAATAAAAATTAGGGTTTTCCTTAAGTAGATTAGATTTCTAATTATCTAAACTTGAAAATTAAATTAAGAATTTACTAATTATAATTAACCTCGTTAATTTAGCAATTAGGGCACCAATTAGCAAATTAGGGTTTGTAATATAAATATTAGGATTTCTTGAAATTTAATATTTCTAAATATTAATTAGGGTTTACCTAATTAATCATAGAATTTTATAATACTTCACCATAATTGTAATCAAACAGTCACGTAGCAGTTTCGAACTCAAATTGAGTTTTAAACTAGGGTTTCTAATTAAGGTTCCTAACTTTTAGAAATTAGGGTTTTTAAGTTTAGAAATTAGGTTTTTCCTAATTATTATATAAATGTATAATAACTGTCATTAGACACATTAACATAGTATTATAACTACAAAATAACTTAACAACTTCTTTAAAGTCGTAATTAACTTTCGAATTAGGGACGTTTCTAATCAATTAGAGTCCATAAATATTAATTAGGGTTCAAAATAATTAGGGTTTTCCCTAATTAAAAATTATATTATATCATACATGTCATTATTCATTTAACACAGTGACTTAACAGATTTTAAAGTCTTATTTGACTGCAAAACTAGGGTTATCAGTAACACTAGGGTTTGGTCATAATACACCATACTTGACCAACCATTATCAATGCGTACTTACAGTACATATCTATAGTACTGAAAAATCAAAATATAATATTATTATATTATTATTCTCTTCCCTTCATAAAAATCCAAAATTAGGGTTTGGATTCCATATCTGATTTATTCTTCATATATAACATTATTAATCAAGAAAAAAATGATTAACTTAATTATTCTAACATAAATTCATATAATAAAATAAATAATTATTATAATAATTATAAAAATCATTTCATATATTATTTAAATAATATAATTATATTTTCATAGAAAATAAATAATAAAAACATTTTCACCATACAATTAATTATTAAAAGAATATAATTTATAATAATCAATAATTCTAAAATAAAATTATTTGTAAATATTCATGTAATAAATATATTTTTATTTATCACATAAATACATATACACCTTATCTTGTACAAATCCTCATCCTTAAAATAAAAAAAAAGTATACGCAAAATTTTTGATTTAATTATATAGAAAATATCGGGTTGTTATATATTCTACACGGATCATTTCCTTATTTGCAACCTCTATGTTCAAGGAATCTTCTAAACGTTCTCGGGGTGTACTAAATTTACTAGCAAATTATTCAGATACAAAAGAACAGGTGGCACCCGAATCAAATAATACATAACCATTTATATTATTGATTGGGATTATACCTGACACTACGTCCTCCGCAGCCACTGCGTCCTGGACAGTCATGTTAAAGGTTCGAGCAGCCGATCGGTTGGGCTGTGCAGGTCCACCAATCATTAACTTACTTCCTCCTCCCTGGCTTCCGCCAGCTCCACCGCTTCCTTTCTTCGGGCATTCCTTTATCTGGTGCTCTATTGATCCACAAGCAAAACATCCTCTGATCTTCTTCGGCTTCGGGCAACTTGGCGAGATGTGCCCCTCTTGGCCGCAGTAGGTTCTTTTCCTCTTCCAGCATTCTCCCTGATGACTTCTCCCACATTTGTTGCAAGCTTCGGTCCTCTTCTTGAAGTTTCCTTGGTGATTACCACCTTGATTGTTGCTTCTGTTGTTGTTATTGTTTTCCCATTTCCTTTTTTCGAAGTTACTTCCTCCACTGCTGCTTCCTCCACGATACTCATTACCAGTGTTCTTATTCTTCTTCTCCTTATGATACAGACTTAAGGCCTCACTGCCACCTTCCGCAATGATTTCCTTCTCCAACAACGTTGTAAAGGAATCAATCTGGAAGACCGATACCTTATTATACAACCACGGCTTCAACCCTTGCTCGAAGCGTCTCGCCTTCCTCTCCTCATCCACAACTTGGTGCTCTGCAAATCGCGCTAGTTCATTGAACTTAGCTGCGTATTGCGCCACCGTCATATCACCTTGTTTTAATTCTAGGAATTTTACTTCCATCGTACCCTTCATACTTTTTGGGAAATAGTTCTCGAAAAACAACGCCGTAAACCTTTCCCATGTTATCGTTCCTTCCCCCATTCTTTGCTGATTAGTTTCCCACCAATAATTTGCTTCGCCCCTCATCATATATGTGGAAAATACAGTCTTCTAGTCTTCACCCACGCGAGCTATAGTGAAGGCCTTCTCGATCTCCTTGATCCAGGTTTGCGCAACTATCGGGTCAGTGGTTCCAGTGAATTTTTGGGGTCCTACACTCTTAAAGTCTTTGAAGGTTATTACTGGGACAGCTCGGGGAACGGGTGGTACAGGTTCGTTTCTTCCCATCAAAGCTTCTCCCAATAAATCTACCAATCGATGTGTCGGATCTACTGGACCTCTCTCATCATTAACTGACTCCGGGATAGGTATTCTATGTCTGGGTGGCATTTTCTGCATCACAAAATTTCATCTTATTATCTAACTATCATATTTAGGCATTTCTCAATTGAAAAGAACTAAATGTTTATAACACATTTCTGAAATAAGATCATTTATATTCATATGCCAAATGGTTACAATACATGTTCTTTTCTAGCATACTTCTATAAATGAAAACACATATCCCCTAATATCACAAAAGATGGGGACAACACTAGCTTACTACCCCTCTAATATTTTTTAAAAGTTCGGGGTTTACCACTATCTCACTTCTTACACAAAATACTGATATTACAACAATATTTTAACAACACATAATTAAGAATACTACACTACTGAACTTTTCCCTCTAGACTCAATCTAACATTCCACGCTCCACGGCGCTCTGATACTCCTTCTGTATGATGTGTGCCACCATATCCTAACTTATGGTGTGCCGGGTCTGTCCTTGCTCAGCGAGGTAGTGATTTACCCCATCGATCAATCTCTCCATGGCCGTGCGTGGAGCATGGCCCATCTTGTTCATCTCATCCTCTTGCATCGCACCTCATCTTCAAGGTCACCTACTTTGTCATTAGAATCCTCCCACTTCTCCTCGAAGTGGATCATATCTATCACCTCCATTTCTAACTGAGTTCGGAGGGCCTCCTTCTCTGCCTTTTCACTCAACACCCTCTGTTCCAATTCTTCTAATTTCCCTGCTAACTCAACATTCCTTGCCACCGATCGGTGAAACAAAGCACCCCTTTGGATCCCTGCCTCCTTACGGTGAGCAATTTCTACCTCCATCTCCTGTATCACTAGTTGCCTCTCAAGAGTCTCAGTCTCTAGCTCTTCGACTCTACTTCCTAACTCCAAAATCTGCTCCTCATACTCTCCTAGCATCCGATCCTCAAAAGTAGTCCCGTCGGAGTCCTCCATGGGCTCGGGTTCCTCTTCCATGGGTTCCTCCTCCATAGGCTCCTCCTCTGGATCAGATTCCTTAGGTAGAGGCACCATCTCTTCCTCCTCATCATCGTCATAAATAGGGGCAACTACCGATATAGGCTCCGCTATCAAGGGTGCCTCATAGACTACGTGGATATCACGCGGCTCCTCCTCAACTACTCGGCTAGGTCCTCCCATGTCAGTCATCCTACAATCACCAACATAAGATAAGACAAACAACAACTCCATCAGAATGTTAAATAAACATAAGTTCATCGTATAGAATGAAGTTACATTTCATAACACACTAAGTCTCTCAGGGAAAGCTCTACATGAGTTGTATCCCCTTTTCTAATTTCTAAGTTTTTTTAAGTTATAGTCTAAGGATTCTCGTTCCTAAAGTTTATAACTATAGCTTTGATACCAACCTATGACGCCCCCAAATTCTGACCTCCACTTGGTCACCCGAATTCGGTTCGTCACTTTCTCAAAGTATTACCATAATAGCTAAAATCATACATTTGCAACGAAAGATCTATTTTATAATAATATATAACGATTTATTATAATTATTCCCCCAAGTCTCGCAACCTACAATACTTAATAGATTACATAATAATATCGAATAAAAACTTATTACATAATCCTACTTAAGTTTAAACATAGTCTGCAAATAGTCTTAATACAACATGATTAGTTTAAACATAAAGGGACAAGATAGTCGGTAGCCTTACCCTTACCCTTGTCCTTCCCAGATACACCTCCCTATTCTACCTTAACTGAAAGGTTTTAAATAAGCAAGGATGAGCACAAATTGCCCAACAAGTAATATACAACAAGGGTATAGGATATATATATCACAAGGTTTGAAATATCGAAGGTTTATTTCTAGGATAACTCAAAGTGTCAGAATAACATCATGAATAAGGAATATGACAATTCAATATAAATCAACAGATATATATATGAATTCAACGACTAACAATATATCCAACTGGATAAGCAATTTATACTGAGCAGTCACTAAGAACTATTGAACTTTCGCTAGAGTTACCAATATTAAACTGATAACCAAAAAAATTAAGTATTATAGATGATCAATCTATAATACCATACGTTATGCATAGCACCACAATAACATTCATTCATGTGTTGGGGTTTCCAACGACATACATTCCCCTTACCAAAAGGGTTGTTCAACTCAGTTATCAAGATTTCTGCATCAATCAATTGGTTTGGATAGTTTTTATAAATATACATATAGTCTAGCCGAATCTAATGGCATCGACTCTTTCACAATATTCAAGGACAATACCAATTTCAACAAAAATAATAGCTTTTCACAAGGGTTTAACATACTAGCTCATTTGAATGAGAAAGTAATATAACTTCTATTCAAAGGGATAAGCTTACGGTATTTATCGAATAAAATAATGCAATGATATTGCAAAACAATAATAGTAGGGTTCAGATACTTGCACAACCTAAATTTGAGTAAGGTTAGAGAAACTTGCTCAATATAATAAGATAGGTTTAGAAACTTGCCTTAAGCGTAGTTTATCCACGTTAATAACTCAACCTTTCGAATCCTATTTATAGTGTATTATATGTATACAAGGTTCATTAGCTAACACAGTCCTTAATCAAGCTTGACACGATATAAGTGCGCACATATGGTACAAAATCGGTTTATAAGTCATCATGAATGAAATACTTAGTTACTTTATAAACAAATCAAGAATGCTCAAGGTTAAGACCTCATCTACTCACGGACTTTCCATTTCAATACAACACCAACTTAACAACTAAGCATCACACATATATATGTACATCAGTGGATTTTAGATCACATTTAGCATCATAGGCATCATGCAAGTTGCTGTCCAAAAGTCAGAATTCACTAACTGTCATTCCAGACTAGCGCAGCTGCGCCATGGCTATGCCTAGATTGGCGCAGTTGCGCCGTCCTCTGGCCAAGCCAAGATGCAGCTGCTGCCTTGTGGTTCCTGTTCGACTTGACCAAAATAATCACACGAATATATATTTGTCATGTTTAGGGTCTTTTCATACTCCTCAAGTCAATCTAGGTTCCCTTTTATAACATATTTCTAAATTAAACACATAAACCATTTAAGGCCATTCGAGGTTATGAATTCACAAGGTCTAGCATGCTTGCTTTCTAATCATACAAGATAGTTCTAAAACTCATATTAGGTATGTTTGTGTGTATTCACAACACATACGTGAAACTAACACCGCTTTAGTTAAAAATAGGCTTCGTTTATGCTTTTCTTGAAAAATGATACACAAGCATGGTATATATATGTTTATGCTACATGACCGAGTCTAAGAGTGTCATCAAACATGCTCACAAATGTCAGATTTTGGTCCTCATGGTATCTTGACAATATTCACATTCAAAGCTTACTAGTAAGTTCAACTTATTCATATTTCCTTGCTAATCACATAAACACAAGCTAAAGGTTTATTCATGTATTTTCAAGTCATACTAACATACTTTCAAAGTCAGAATGTAAACCATGTAGAAATCATGCATGTTAGCTCACTAGGCTAAGCTTTTTCTTGAAAACATTTCTAACATAAGGCTTAACAAGTTTGATCATGCTCAAAGGACTATGTACAATACAACATGCTCATCTATGTGCCAAATCAATCATGTATAGCTTCCTAGGTTCATAATTTGTAGAACATGATCTTTACATAGTTTGTTTTCAAAAATTAGTCCAAATCTCCATGTAAACCACATGCCTTCATTTAATCATGCAAATCTATCAAAGCATGCTCAACTTAGGTTCATATACTTACATATACATCTTAAACATGCTTTCATACTAGTTAAAGTCATATCACTATATCAGATTGCAAAATAGAAATTAAAAACTGATTTCAGCAACCGGCGCAGCTGCGCTGCGCCTCAGTGTAATTACGGCGCAGCTGCGCTGTGCCTGGTTCAGGCTCAGAAACAGTAACCTCGGCAACTATTTATCCCAAACACAAAATTTACTCACGAAATCATTCTCAAACACTTATTTATCAATTTAAACATGCTTGTAAGGCCACATAACAACTATATGAACATTACTCTACCATACTAACATCCATTTCCATTAATTCAAAAAATTTAATTTTTAGCACTTATGAACTCTGTTAACAGAAACAGAAATGGAAGGCAAGAAATGGAATTATACCTTCGTAATATGCAATGAACTTGCTCTAACTGAACTCCTAAGCTCTTAGATTTCTTGTATGCTCTCCACTCCTACTTAGCAAAATCTCAGATAATTTCCAAACAACATCATAGATAACATGGTTGCCATTTATAGAAGGAGTGTGGACTGGATGTTTGTGTTACACAGAACTTGAATTCATAGTGCAATGCCAAGAAACAATGGTTGCTCAAGGGTTAGCCAACAACCCTCAAGCTCAGCCATCATCACCTAGCTCTTAGCCTTTTTGGAGAATACGTATTATAGCCTTGGGTCACTATTTATGTACTTGGTGACACTAAAATTGGGACAAGAAGAAATTCTCAGTAACACTTAGCTCTACACTTGTACACATTTAGTTACTTTATCAAAAAAATGGTTTCAATGTCCAAGTGTTACCATATAAGGAGAATTTAGGGATTGATTATACACTCACATCATATAGTCCATGTACATTAAATATAAGCAACAAAATAATGCAGTCAGGTATTATTTTTCGGTTAGTTCCATAATTATCTTTACCATTCCTATAACCATATTATCATCTTATTATATTATTAACTTATTTATTTATGTCAATTAAATAATTTATTCACTTCCTTGATTAATTACCATTTAAGATACTATAGTTTAATATATAGTCACACAATGTCACACTACACTATATAGTATAGTTGTATTAACACTCATATTCACATAATGGTGAATACCATATTATTATTATATCCCTAACTTACTTATTCGTGTTAAATAAATAAATCATGCACTTCCTTAATTAATTAACATCAATATTAATTAGTCCAACCATTAATTAATATATTTATGGGTTTCCATAATCATTATTCATTGATAATATTCTCATTACATTTATAGGTATATTGCAAATAATAATAATAATCGCATATTACGAACGAATTATCAAGTAATCCATATTTCACCACAATTAATTAATATTAATTAATGGGTTAACAATTCTGTTATCGGAAATAACATACTTTAATTGCAATATATTCATATCCTATGGTTTCATCCATGTTACACATATAACATTAATGTCCCCCAATTCAGTGCTACAGTAGAAAGTAACTAACTCAAACTGACTGATGGCACAGCTGCGCCCGTTTGTACTGCTGGGACAGTGCAGCTGCGTCGTGCCCTGACAGTGCCAAGACTGGTGCAGTTTCTGCCCGTGCCAATTTTCGACGCTAACTTGTTTTATATGACATGAAATGATGTCCACACATGAGTGCTGCTACGAGTCTACGAGCGTATTGATTATTTATATAGAATCTCATGATCACACCCGATTAATATTTCTAATTCCCGGGTTAACTTAGCGAATTTTCTCATTTTGCATTAGGCCACACAAGGCATTTCATAAATCACTTTGTCACTTCACACATCTCAATATGCATCGATCAAATACAATCAATTGTATTATCCAACTCATAAATCAATAACACTTATCATCATATAAATAGTATTTCCATTAATATATTCATTTAATAATAAGTGGAAATTCTCGGGTATTACAACTTCGGCATGAAAAAGTTAAAACTTATCAAGAACGCTCAAAATAATATTTCCATAAAAAGATACTGGATGAAGCGCATATATCAAGGATATTCTACTAATTTCATGGAGTATAGAAGCCAAACTTTAACAAAATGAGTGTAGAATTCGAAATCTGAAACAAAGTAATATTACTTACATACTACAGAGTATGGAAGAAAATATTATTTCTTACGAGTATTGAACGAAAATAACATTCCTTACCTTGAAAAGAATTGTATTCTAACTGGTATAACGGAGATATTCTTGAAGAAAACTTGCACTGTTTTCTACGTCCAAAGCTTTCTTAAACTCTAAAGATATACGCTCAAGATTATAAAAGAAAAATTCTCTGATTCTGGTGTGATTTTCAATTCTAACTAAGCATCATATTTATAGGAGAATGAAATGGTACTATTTAGAAAAGTTTTCACGGGCAGACAGTAAAGGATTTCACGGGCTGAATTTGAAAATCACAGGCGTCTATTTTAAATTTTTTTGAAAATATAATATTCATGTAAAACAAGTAACTTTATATAAAATATAATATATTCTATTTTTCATAAAAAAATAAAAATTATTATAATATATATATATATATATATATATATATATATATATATATATATATATATACGGGGAGGATCTCCAGCGGATCAAAAAAGCGGACCAATGAACGGACCAAGACAAAAACACGCGGGTTTCAGGGCCAACCCATGGGTCGAACCGACCCGCGCCCTGAAACCCGCGTGTTTTTGCCTTGGTTCGTTCATTGGTCCGCTTTTTTGGTCCGCTGGAGATCCTCTCTGTATATATATATATAACTTACCTTCCTTATACGTAATCCATCCCCCCCCCATTTTCAGTTTTCCTTCCACCCGTGGGCCCCACATGTGACCCCACTTTTATTATATAAAAATATACCGAAAAACTTTCTACCGATTATTTTAAAAATGGATAAATAGGGGTCCATAAAATAAGCAAAATTTACTACAAATACTTCATAAAAACTCCCCTCAATATTTTTAACAACATTTATTCATCATTATTATAACTCGCAATATTAACAACCAGATCGTTTCCTGGAAAGAGGGGGCTTTTAGATAAGGATTTCTCCCTATTGGCGCGCAATTAGGTGACCGAACCTCTCCTCGACAGAACTTTCTAGATATTGTTAATTATGCAAATAATAATATGAATAACTTGTCATCTCAATTATTAATTTAATAATATATAAAATATTGACAATAATTGAATCAAATAACGTGAGATATTATGCAACAATTACTGTAGCAATAATTGAACAAAATTGAGTGAATTCTCATGTAAGCATCAATAATCAATACTGTGTGCTACTATGTAACCACGCGTATTACTGTACTTTTAACACCAAGTATTTCAACAGTTAACGGTAAAGCTTCCGCCGTTATTTTTATAAAAAGATATTTCTGTCATTTTCTCATTCCGACAATAATTTTGTTGTGGGGTCCACCAATGATTGTACTTTCGTACGAATATTTCCTGTTAAAATGAATATTCCCCGACCAATCGAATATTATATAACAACTTGCATACTTTGTAAAATTTGTAAATATTACCCACAACTATAACATTAAATCAAATTCATACCATAATATTCAAAAATGATATTTATAGAAAATTCATCTTTATTCATAAAAGTTGGGGTTTTACATCCCGGGGTTATCTCCAGGGTTGTAACTGAACGCCTCGGGGTTATCTCTGAGGTTTAAGCTGACTTCTGGTGATTGAAATTAGCTTTTCTGGGGTTATCTCCGGAACTGTAACTGCATCCCTCGGGGTTGTTACCGAGGTTGGAACTGTATCTCCCGGGGTTGTCTCCGGGACTGGAACTAAATATCTCGGGGTTGTCTCTGAGATGAAAAACTCAGTATCCCGGGGTTATCTCCGGGATTGTGCTAATTTGACTTCCAGGGTTATCTCTAGAAGATAATTTTGCCCTCCTGCAAGGTTAGTAATAGGAATACAAAAAATTTAAGTGTCTACAGTATATATTTTTGTTTCAAGTTTACCCATAATGAGTATTTGATAATTTTTGGGATGTGATTATTTGGGTCTAGCCAAGATGTAGTTTAATTTATTTAATGGTCCAGGTCTGGTGTTAGCCCATATATATTTGTTTTGATGGTGGGAGAATCCTTATTGAAGTAAGATTGTTTTTCTTTTTTTGGTGGAATAAGAAGATCTAATTTGGGAAGGAATTGATCAATCATTGATTGCAGTTATAAGGTGATTCTAAAAATGACTTTAACTCCTAATTGAATTCTAGTGGACATGACATCTATAAATACATCAGTAAGCAAGGGTTTGAGGGGACAATAACACAATATCATATGACACAAATAAACAATTTCCACTCTCAATCTTATTATAATGGATTTCCTCTCTCTCTCTCTCTCTCTCTCTCTCTCTCTCTCTCTCTTTCCGTGATTTTTTCCTAATTGGGTATGTTTATCTATGTGTATTTCATGAGTTTGATTTCGCAACAATACAATAACCTATACCATCAACTATTTGAATAGGAGATATACTGAGGGGGGTCTTCGCTTAAAAGATTCTGAAGCAGATTGTGCATATAAGAGATTGGAGTTTGAGTATACAACTGTGGCAATAAAGAGTGGAAAATGGGGAAAGGAAACTAATTCCCCCAATTAGCGACTTTTGGAATTTTCAGTTATTACTAAGTTGCAGTCTACTTTTGGCGGTCTAGAACAAACAAGATGTAACGCCCCGAAATCTGGTCTATTTTCACACCTGAATTTCGTACGTTATGGTCCCACTTCTTTCTAAACATACATCATTATATAGCTAAATATAACAACATACATTCTCAAATCCCAAGTTCTAATACCTTATAACCTCGTTCATTACAAATAATGATCATTATATTATTATTTACATCTTACAAAAGTGACTTTCATCTGCCACCAAGGATACATAACAGTTCATTAAACTACTCTATAGTTCAATTAAACTATTCTACATTACAAGTCTTCTCTTGATCTTCACACTCATTCATATACTGAATGACACTTCATTTGGATACCGTTTAACTTGATCTTTACGGGATCCTTAAGTTCTTTCTAACATCGTTCACTAAAGATGTTTTTTTAAAGCAAGTGTGAGCATTCAATTACTCAGCAAGTTATAGCAGTTGAATAAAAAACTTTAAGAATTTAAACATTCTTTTAAGACTTCAATAACTGAATAAAGGTTATGAAGTAGGTTGAATAATATGAATAATTTTGATTCCTATCATTTTAAACCATTAGTCACATTCACTTTGAAATACTTTCATTCTTCTACCTTTTTCATACACATCCTGTCCGGCTAGAATCATTAGCACAGACTTAACAATAACTATTCATGTATAAACATAACATTCTCATGTTGAACAGTTCAATCACAGAACAATTCATCTCATAGAAACACCGAAGTATTAAAATTGTGGAACAAGGCCTCATACATTCTACCATCTTGTACAAATATCACACATTTGCACATAGACAAAACTTCTCAAGTTCAACATCTGAGAAAATTTAAGAAACTAGCATTCATTTAAAATATGAATGAAGTTAGGAAACTTGCCTTACGCACAGCTACAGTTTAAAGTTTACGCTGAACTGTTCATTGCATTTCCTATATAACACAAAAGGAAATAACACATACACCAATTAGTCATATACTTGACTTAAGCATTGGTTTACTTAACTTTACTTCTTAGGGTTCGCATTCTTACAATCTAAGTTTACGCGACCAACTTTTTTTACCGGTTTAGGGCGTTACGACATACGGAGATGTCTTAACTCATACAATCATCATCTTTGATGATTTACATTCTTATATTCTTCTTATAACTCTTCTAAGACTTAGCACACATTGAATCTCTTCTAATATTCCATATGGTACTCTAAGTGGTTTCCCACAAACAACCAATAAACTAGTTTCCCGTCTCGTCTTCACTATCTTTTACAGCGAGTTAGATCGATTGCCAGTTTCGTATATACCTCTGCTCTCTAAAGAAATTGTTTAGCCCAGCTCCCATATGCCAACCATTAAAGAGTACGACTACCTAAACTTTATCTTAACTTATCTAAACCATTAAAACTATAATGTTCGTTCAGTTGATTTCTCATTCCTTATGGCTTTCTGGCAACTAAATGCTATAGCTCAGGATTCATTCTTTATCGTCTAAGTCATATAGTCTTTTGTATACTTAGAACGATCAGTCAAAATTAATTCTACGCATTCATAGTGTTAAGCATTTTATGTTAATTTATTCATATCATACAACGTCTGGTTCATTCGACTCAGAACGTTATCCAAGTTATAATTATTAACTCGGCTTCTTAACGTTATACGTTATTGTCTTTAATTCAGTTTCTTCACCGATCACAAGTTTAATCATCATCCTTCATTACCTTACGGCCAATCCATACACGGGGTGTAGGTTCTGCCAGTTTAATATTTGCGTACACTCAACCCTCACGTCGGATAAAGTGTTTAACGCTTACTTTCATTCTAACATTATCAATCCAACTCACATTCGGACTTTCCTTAATCTTGTTACCGTTCGTTACTACTTTCTTGATAATTTCATATTTTGCTTACTACTTTCGTCAACGTCTAAGTCATACAACAAATGTATACTTATCATCCTTCATTACCTTACGGTCAATCCATATAAACCCCATGTTCATTATTCTTTCTTAATGTCGAAGCCATACGGTTCGTTGTATGCTAAGACCAATCGTTCATCGCAACTACGTTACGTTTACATTCATTACATTCATTGTTTTTTTAATTCTATTCAATCTTTTCGTTAAACCTTTACTAAAAGTTTAAATCAGTTGATTAAGTGCTACATTATGTGAACTAAATGTTCATTATCTTTTCTTAGACTTCCCCCAAGATTTGAGTAATTAAAAGCTCTTTTATGGGTCTTTCCCTAAACCGGCGCTGCGGTGCCACTTCCTTTGTTATTTCTTGCGCTGCGGTGCCAGTCTCAAGTACCTTTATCCATGGGCCCAAGGCATAACTGGCGCTGCGGTGCCAATTCTAAAACTCAGAATTTTTTTTCTAAATGTTCAACATGTTTGAGATGCTTACTTCACAATCTCATAACTTCTTCGCTATAACTCGGAACGAGGTCATTCCAAAGCTATCTTCTTACTCTCATTACATACTTTAACTTCCTTTGCATAGAACTTCATTTTGAATCCATTAACATACCATTCAATTGGCTTAGATTTCATTATTCGCTCGTTTTACGTTATTAACATTCTTCGTTCGTTCGTTCGTCCGTAATTCGGTCATCCGAACTCATA
The DNA here is from genome assembly GCA_016801055.1 of Panax notoginseng. Lineage (NCBI taxonomy): Eukaryota > Viridiplantae > Streptophyta > Magnoliopsida > Apiales > Araliaceae > Panax > Panax notoginseng. The sequence continues at coordinate 95,123,408 of CM029017.1, read as the reverse complement.
ATTCGTTTGTTCTTGAGTCCACGACTCACGTTTTCTTACATTCTTATGAAACCCTACACATTCGGGTTCATTTACATACTTTCTACTTTTCGCTCGTCTTTTACGAAATTTTCACCATAACTTTGTTATAGCTAAGTTCAATCTGTTCTTCACGAACGTTTCTATCGTTCCTAACAAAGTAATAATATACTAAATTATACGCAATGGTTTTAAACTTATCCATCAACAACAAGTTATAACTACGATAGTTTTAAATTTATCCATCAACAACGTTCTTCGTGTTCTTCGCGTTCTTCATTCGTTCTTCATTTTTTAATCCATACTTTGATTATGATTTCACTTTTTCTTAGAATTTGGTGTTCTAAAACACCATTTCTTACTTATTTCACCGAATCATTTATATAATTCATTCGGATCATTCAAATTCATTACGAACTTCATACTTCCTTAAGAAATTTATAAACTAAACTTCTAATTCTTATTTCTTCGTTTTCTCATGATTTCAACTATATGAAAATCATTGTTTACATTTTTTACTTCTATTCTCATTAATCTATAATATTTCATATGAAACTTAAAGAAAATTAACTTATAGGTTAGGTTTTTAATACATTTCTTCTTTAATCTTCTTCCGTTGGACAAATTTTACTCACGGCTAGCTTTTCCTCTTCCTTTTCCTCTTCATTCGAACTCTCTCTCTAAAGTGTTGGTGATTTTCAAAATACCAACAAATGAGCTAAGTCTCTCTTTATATAGAAAGCCAAGGTAAGGGATATTTTAGTCATTTGGCAAACCGCATTGCTATTCACACCTCCTTACTATCCACGAAGCTTCTCTTGGAAGCTTCATGGTTCTGTCTTTCGGGATTCGTCCGACAGTTTTAAAAACTGCGATTCTCGGAATCCAAATATTTTTGGATATTTCGTATTTCCTTTACAGATTAACTTTTATGAATTCTTCGAAACTTTGAAAAACTGAAAAACACTTTTTGATAATAAGCATTTTCCTTCACGTTTTCCCCTAACGTAGTTAAACTAATGAAAAATACATAACCATACTTTTCGTCATTTTTATTTCGTCCGATTTCTGCACATTTTTTGAGAAAATCTTTTATCGGCTCACTTAACTTTTCACGATATATTATCGTCAAATCTTTCGATGGAATGTCATTTTGACATACCGATCTCTTAAAAGGCTTGGTTATTCAAACCCTAACCCTTAGGGTTTTGTCAAGCGAATAGTGTTTATTTCGTCTTTTTCCTCGAATTTTTTTTTTCCCGGATAAATTTTATTTTCGTCTTGAAAATTCTTACTCGTTCAGTCTAGCTCGTAGCCATAATCCTCCCGTTTTATAATCATCCTAGGTTCTATAACGAATAATAAACACATATCGCATAATATTACTAATAAAAATTCATTTTATTAATAACTAATTCTTTAAACTTAATTTCTGGACAATCCGATTTTTCGGGTTGTCACATTCTCCCCCCTTATAAAAATTTTGTCCTCGAAATTTCTTAAAACCACACCTATACCCAGATGTTTTATTCCCACAACCTTTAGCAATGGTTTCATTCCTACTTCTTCTCTTTCTTATAACCATCATTTTCATAAAGATCATCTGTTGACATAATCGTCATTAGTTAAACCTCACATCTAACTATACTTTCAATCTTTCGGGGCATCACATTCACCCCTTCTTCATAGAATTTCATCCTCGAAATTTTAGCTTACTCTTCTTCTCAACTTCTCTACAAAGAAGTTCTAAGCTTTCAAACATTCCTTAACCTTCATAACTTATCAAGAATTATGAAGTAGAATGAATAATGAGGAATATAAGAATTCCTTTAAAATATTTCATACTTTTGCAGAGGGGTCAAATCGACCATGAACTCTTACTAGGTTTAACAACATTTCACCGTAAACCCTTCTATCATTGTCAGTTTACAATCACTAAGAAGGTAAACTACCTCTTCCATACATGGGCGATCAACCCATCGTATAACCCCATTTTGGGGTATGTTCACCTCAGACTTAATCATTAGATTCCACACCAAAATAATTTGGCTTGTCATAACTTCTTCAATGAAAGCTCGATTTTCTTTTAAACACGACATAAAATTTGTCTTAGCCAAATGAAATAGCTTATATGTGACGCCCCCAAATTCGGGTATCTTATAACCCGACAGATGGTGCTACACGATGCTACAGTTCACACAAGCATTCAATGAAAATACCTCAAAAGAACGAATATGTCTTATATATATTAAAAAGATTATTAACATTTCCCAGGTTCTTTACAGCCAATACATCTGTTCTTGTCATAATATAAAATATCATCATTACAAAGCCTATACTATTACATAGGTAAATTACGGGTTCGCCTTAGCCTTCCCTTTATATTTGCTGGATCCATCGGTCCGTTCGGTCTTAGCTGCATTCATATGGTTCAAGCAAGAATGAGCCTAACTAGCTCAACAAGTACAATAATTCTAGTAAAATAGCATGCTTGAAACATAGGAATCGTATATCTTCAATAATTGAACAATAGTTACGAAGTACTAACGATAATTTAAAATAGCACTTCTTTTCATTTAAAACGTTTTACAACAACAATATTCAGTAAAACATCAATTCTGATTCAAGACCGTGAGTATTTCATAAGTACTTTGGAAAGGACGTCCTGGCACTAAGTTCGTAAGTCCATCATAGCTTACGAGCATGTCTAGGTGATCAGTCTATAGTACTTTATGTTGATCAATACTACATTCATTACACGTGTATACTTTTAAGTTGTGGCAACCTCACGTGCCTGTCGTTTGACGACAAAATAATTTACCATACTCAGTCTCCTTTTGAAAACCACAACAATATTAGTATGGTAAATCATTACCGATACTTGATAGAGTAACATAACATAAGTCTAGCCGAAAGAATTTGCTTTGACTTCTTCAGACATTAACTCATGCGAAGAATACATGAATCACAAAGACTTGTCCAGATTGAACTGGAGCAAGGGTTAGAGTACTTGCCTTTAACGTCTGCTTACAGATATAACACGTGCACTTTAAGTCTTTAAGTCTCTATAGTAGATGATAACATCACATAGCACATTAGGTCATGAATAATCATAAAGGGTTTCTAAAGAATCTTACCCTACTTCTCAATCTAATTACGTATTAGATTTGTTATTATTAGTTCCGGCTTACCGTTACGTCATTCTTACGTTCATAAGTAACTGACTTTCCTTAACCCTAAGTGATCATACTTAAGGCTTAATTATGTCTTAACCATGTTTCATTAAGATCCTTAGTTACATGTTCATCAATTACTATTCATGTTCAACATGTAACCATTACTTATTGTCTAGGATAAAAGGCTGGCGCTGCGGCGCCGGCTATAACTCTTGGTGCCGCGATGCGGCGTCACACATTAGTGCCCAGAAATCAGACTCGGCGCTACGGCATGAGTCCCTTCGTTATGGGTCGAGCTACAGCGCGAGTTTGTAGGGGACTATGGCCACTTTGGCGCTGTGGCACTAGACTTTTGGCTTGGAGTCGCGCCGCAGCGCGTTCTCTGAGCCTCAGAAAATTTTTGACAGATTTTTCAAATGATGAGATTCACGGACACGTAACTTCTTCGTTAGAAGTTCGAATTGGCTCGTTCAGGAGCCTACGATTCACAAATTACATACTCTACGTTTTCGTGCAATAATTTTATCTATTCGACTTTGTTTGCTAAAATTTCACCTATTAGTCCATTTTTAACGAAAACGATAAACGTTCGCGAACGTTCAACGCTTGTTTGTTTGTTCTAAGTCGAAATCCAGCCATTTTTGAGCCCGCAACTCTATAATGCCAAATACAACTTGTGACACCCCCAAATCCGGGTACTTCGATTCCACGGGATTTGGTGTTCACTGTACAAGCATCATCTATCTATCTACCCATAAATAATATCAAACCAAACAATAGATAGAAATCATAATAAAAATCTATTCCCTTAAGGGTTACATCAACTGAATCATAAATAAATCCCAGGTTACTCTAACCTTAAAACATCTGTGCGGAATTCTAAACAAATAAGTCTTAACATCAACATAACTCAAGTCTTAAACAAATACATCAATTAATAAATAACAGGTCTTCATCATTTGCTAACTTTGCCCTTGCCCTTACTAGTGGAGGGTTCATCGCTTCTTTCATTCTTAACTGCAATGTTATTATTAAGCAAGAGTGAGCACAAATGCCCACAATTATAAAAAAAATGAAACAACAGTATAACAACATGCGAATAATCAACGACATCTGAATAAAGCTCAACTTTTGAATCAAGAATAAATAACATGAATCAAAAGAATACTGAGGGTCATAAGACCTTGAACTATGTCCTAGGTTAACAAGGGTTATACTTGAAACCTTTAACAGTCATAAGACTATGGACCTTCTTCTCGTACTTAGGGGGATCAGCCCTTAGTACCATACTGTGCACAATATCTTAACGCTAACGCATAAGTGAATCCCTTTTCAGGGTTGTTCATCTCAGTTTGACATTCGAGTCTGCACCAAAGGAAGTTTGGTTTGGATAATTCAATAAGGGTTCTGAAATTTAGAACGTTCATCAACTAAGGACTAGCTAAATCATTAAGATTCACTAGTCTAAAAAGGTTCAACAATAATGATATTCGATTTGAATAATAATCTCAAATGTATACAATAGAACAATTATTGTATAATTGAATCATGCTTTGAAAGATAATCAATCTTTAATATAATACTTGAACTTGAATAATAATTTAAGTTTAAGTAAATTGCTCAATGTAAAAATAGAGTTAAGAAACTTGCTCAATTTAAGAGTTTAAGTTTAGGAGACTTGCCTTGCGTGTAGATTACACTTTAACTAATCACGTTCTTTGAAATAAATCCTACATACCATTCACATTCAATACCAGTTAATTATTAACTAATCATCATAACTTATTCTCGTTGTCTACTTTAATAATTGACTAGCTTAGTCAAATCATCACGTTGACACCTAATTTGTTCGTCATAAATGAATAACTAATTATGTATTTAATAATACAATTCACATGTAATTATATTATTTACATGCTAAACAAATATTTTATCATCATATAATATTTCTAACATATTTACATGTTCATTATTTTAATACACTAACCCATTGTTAGACTTAGAAAATTTAAAAGCTCATTTTTTTTTCCAGTTCGCGAAGAACACAGAATTCAACGAAAATAATTACTACAAAATTATTAATTCTCCAAATTAAACATACCCACATGTTGGAATTCATATATAATTAATACCCAATATTTATATACTGACAAAACTAATTTTAAACACTTAATAACAGATTTAAAGCCTAACAATTCACTGACTTTGATGTTCATGAAGTTTTAGAAAACTTTATGTGAAAATTCTCCCTACGAATTCGTTACAACACCGAATTCGTTCGTTTAAGGCTTAAACTCTTCGTATTAACATGCATAACAACATACAAGTCCAAAATTTAGGGATAATGTATAATCAATACATTAATTATCACATATATGGCCATATGGCTATATCACGTACTCTGTTTATTTTGAAAAATATACGTACGACATGCTTTCATGAAACTGATCACATGGCTTACATGGTATATATAATTAAACACTATTTGGTATAACATAACACACATATATAAAGTTATACTCATCTCCTATACCAAACACAGAGATTTTTAGAAAACTTTGAAAGCCATTTTATGAAAACCTAAAAGACGTAAATGTAGAAATTGGGTTTGGAGAGAATTACCCAGAGTATAAGATGATCAGATAACCCTTTTTGCAATAACCTGTAATTACACACTCACAAATTCTCTCAAAAATTCTCACCTTCTCTCTGAACTCTCTCTGAAAATAATGCCAGACTTAGGAAATTATGAAGAAGAAGAAGGAAGCGTCGAAGAAATAAAACTGACGCGATATGGTCAGTTGCCCAGTCATGGGTTAAGTGCCCATAACCTCTCTTAGTGCCATGTTTGGCTTAGCAAATAAATTCAAAGCTCATTATTTTAATAAACCTTTTATTATATAGTTTAATAAATGTCACACTCCTTATAAAATAACTCTAATATTTTATTTAATTTATTATAAATAAAATATAATATTTTCTCATAAATTCATATAGTTACATAATTAATTTTTCTCATTAATAAATAATAACAATTTATTAAATCTCTAATTAATAATTAGATTAATTAAATAACATTATGCTTAATTAAATAACTTATTTAATTCGACAAACTCACATAATTACATACTTGAATAATAATTATTCTCCACATTAATTTAATAAATGTAACACATATAATTATATTAATCTACCACAACTGCATCGATTAATTATTAAATCTAATAATTAAATCATCGAAAAATATTTATTTACTTCAATAAGTATTTAAAATAATTTACAAAATTCTCGTTCGTCACATCTTTCCCCCCTTAAAAGGATTCTGTCCCCAAAATCACGGCTCAATAATTTCGACCCGTTACACTCTCCCCCCTTACAAAGATTCTGTCCCCAGAATTGCATACATATAATTAAGTAAATAAATTAGGGTAATTCTTCATCATATTCGCTTCGAGTTCCCACGTAGCTTCTTCAGCGTTGTGGTTCCTCCAAATTACCTTAACAGAAGGTATAACTTTATTTCTGAGAACTTGTTCTTTTCGGTCGACAATTTGGACAGGAATTTCTTCATAAGATAAGTCTTTCTCAAAATGCAGGGGTTCGTATTCAATTACATGCTTGTAATCAGGTTTGTAAGGTCGTAACACAGAAACATGGAAGACGTTGTGGATATTCTCGAGTGCTGGAGGTAAGGCTACCTCGTACGCAACTTCTCCAATTCTTCGCAGTACCTCAAAGTGTCCAATAAATCTTGGACTCAATTTTTCTTTCTTTCCGAACCTGATCTTTCCCTTCCAAGGAGAGACCTTCAAGAAAACATAACTACCTGATTCAAACTCGATATTTTTACGATGTGGATCAGCGTATTTCTTCTATCGATCTTGAGCTGCTACCAGTCGTGCTCGGATCACTTTGACTATTTATACCGTCTGCTGTACCAATTCTGGCCCTAGCAATTGTCTTTCACCAACTTCATCCCAATAAAGCGGAGTTCTGCACTTTCTGCCGTATAACGCTTCGTAAGGCAGCATACCAATACTAGCGTGGTAACTGTTATTGTAGCCGAACTCTACCAACGGTAGGTGATCATCCCAATTTCCTTTGAAGTCCATTACACATGCTCGTAACATATCTTCCAGTGTTTGAATCGTTCGTTCGCTCTGTCCGTCTGTTTGAGGGTGGTAAGCTGTACTCATTCGCAGTTGTGTACCCATGCATTCCTGAAGACGTTTCTAGAAATTTGATGTGAAGCGCGGATCCCTATCGGAAACAATAGACACCGGCACTCCGTGCCTCGAAACAATCTCTTTCACATATAATCTTGCCAACTGATCTAAGTTAAATCTGATTTTGATAGGAAGGAAGTGCGCGAATTTCGTCAGTCGGTCAACGATAACCCATATTGCGTCGTAGCCTTTCTGAGTCGTCGGAAGGCCAACCACGAAATCCATCGTAATATGTTCCCATTTCCATTCTGGGATCTCCAACGGTTGTAGCAATCCACTCGGTCTCTAATGTTCTGCTTTAACTTTCTGACATGTCAGGCATTTGGCAATACATTCTGCAACATCACGTTTCAAATTCGGTCACCAGAAATGTTGTCGAAGATCTTGGTACATTTTTGTACTACCAGGGTGAACCGAATATCTTGAACTATGAGCCTCACTCAAAATTTCTTCCTTAATTACTTGTACTGGCGGAACCCAAATTCTGCTTTCAAATCTCAATATTCCTTCCTTATCCATCTTAAATCTTGGTTCGGTTCCTTCAGATATCTTCGTTGTTACCTTTTTGCATTCATCAATCTGAAGCTGAGCCTCCTTCACTCTATCTAGTAGAGTTGTACCAGATTGCATCTGAAATAGCTTCTCATCAATCTCCATAGGATACTTCACTTCTAACTCCAGTTTCTCCATATCTGCAATTAGCTCCTGCAGAGCAGTCAACATCATCAATTTCTCACGACCCTTTCTACTTAAGGCGTCGGCAACCACATTAGCCTTACTCGGATGGTATAAAATCTCACAGTCATAATCCTTGATTAATTCCAACCATCTTCTTTGACGCATATTCAAATCTTTCTGTGTAAAAATATATTTCAGACTCTTGTGGTCCGTATATATTTCACACTTTTTCCCGTATAGATAGTGCCTCCAAATTTTCAAAGCAAAAACAACTGCAGCTAACTCCAAATCATGGGTTGGGTAACCCTTCTCGTAATCTTTCAACTGCCGTGATGCATACGCAATGACTTTGCCGTTTTGCATCAGCACACAGCCAAGTCCTTTATGTGACGCATCGCTAAAAACAACAAAATTTCCTGTATCATCCGGAAGAGATAACACAGGCGCTGTACTCAACCTCTTCTTTAATTCTTGAAAACTCTCCTCACACTTCTCCGTCCAAACAAATTTCACAGCTTTTCGAGTTAAATTCGTTAACGGAGTTGCGATCTTAGAAAAATCTTGTATGAATCTTCTATAATATCATGCTAATCCAAGAAAACTTCTTACTTCTGATGGCGTTCTCGGCTGATCCCAGTTAATCACAGCTTCTACTTTGGATGGATCTACCGAAATTCCATCTTTATCGATTACGTGACCAAGAAATTGCACTCTCTCGATCCAGAATTCGCATTTCGAAAATTTAGCATACAACTTCTCCCTTCTCAATACTTCCAACGTTAACCTCAAGTGTTCTTCATGTTCCTCTTTGGTTTTGGAATATACCAAAATGTCATCTATAAATACCACCACGAATTTGTCCAAAAACGGCTTGAATACACCATTCATTAGTCCCATAAATGCTGCAGGAGCATTCGTAAGACCAAATGACATTACTAAAAACTCATAATGACCATATCGCGTTCGGAACGCTGTCTTCGGTACATCCTCTGGCCTCACCTTCAGTTGGTGATAACCACTCCTCAAGTCAATCTTGGAAAAGTATTTTGCTCCCTTCAATTGATCAAACAGATCATCGATCCTCGGTAATGGATATTTGTTCTTAATCGTGACCTTATTTAATTCTCTGTAGTCAATGCAGAGCCTCATCGATCCGTCCTTCTTTTTCACGAACAACACCGGCGCTCCCCACGGCGATACGCTCGGTTGAATGTACTTTTTGTCCAACAATTCTTGTAGTTGTACCATTAATTCTTTCATCTCTACTGGCGCCATTCGGTATGGTGCCTTCGATATTGGAGCAGTTCCGGGCGCCAAATCAATCACAAAGTCTACTTCTCTATCTGGAGGAAGTCCTGGCAAATCGTCTGGAAATACATCGACGAAATCCCTCACAATCGGTATCTCCTCTACCTTCGGGTTCTCTTTTCGACTGTCGACTATGTAAGCTAAATATCCTACACAGCCTTGTCTTAATAACTTCCTGGCCTGCAACATCGTCAGACAACTCGCTTGTCTAGGCGACTTGCTACCATAAAACACAACCTTTGACGGAGTCATAAGGTTAATACGCTTCTTTTGGCAGTCAATTACAGCCCCATAATTGGATAGCCAATCCATACCCAATATAACGTCGAATTCCCCCAATCGAATAGGGATAAGATCTACGTTCATGATATTACCCTTAATATCCACTCTACAATTCTTATACACATGCTTAACAGGAATTATCTCTCTATTCGCAATTTCTATAATCATGGGATATTCCAATTCATCCTTAAGCAAATCTAAACTATTAGCCAAGTCATCGGATATAAAGGAACAAGTAGCACCCGAATCAAATAAAACGTAAGCATTAATTTCATTGATCGGAATGATACCTGACACCACATCACGAGACTGGATTGCATCCTGCACCGTCATATTGAAAGTTCTGGCTGTTGGTCTGTTTATTGCAGGTGGTCCGGTGATGGTTAAGGTATTTCCACTGCTATTTCCCCGGTTTCCTCCTTGTCCTGATCCTCCCGATCCCTTTTTGGGACAGTCTCTTGCTAAATGATCTTTCGAACCACAGTTGAAACAAGCACCCTTCTTTGGGTTTGGACAATTTGGTTCTATGTGGCCTTCCGGACCACAAATGTAGCACACTCTCTTTCCCTTCAAACAAACTCCTAGATGTGCCTTGCCGCAAGTCAGACATGCTTCTATCTTCTTTTTCTGCCCTCCGTGTTGACTTCCAGCTGTCGAGTTATCCGTCCACTTCCTCTTCTGATTATTATTATTCCCAGTATTACTTCCACCAGTCTTGTTATTACCTTCATTCTCACTCTTTTTCTTTTTCTGTTCTTGGTTGTACTTAGTCACTGCATCACTTCCTCCTTCCGCGAGAATGGCCTTTTCTAAAACTCCCGCAAACGTGTTAAGTTGAAACATTGATACCTTGCTGTATACCCAAGGCTTCAGTCCTTGTTCGAATCGTCTGGCTTTCCTCTCGTCAGTGTGTACTTGATACGGGGCAAACCTTGCCAACTCATCGAATTTAGCCGCGTATTTAGGCACGCTCATGTTTCCCTGTTTCAATTCCAGAAATTGCACCTCCATCTGATTCTGCGAACTAGCTGGGAAATACATTTCGAAAAACATCTCTTTGAATCCCTCCCACGTAATTACACCTTCACCTCCTCGCATCTTGTTTGCCTGCCACCGGTAGCTAGCCTCAGACTTCAGCATAAATGTCGCAAAAACGGTCTTCTGATCTTCTCGAACCCTAGCAACGTCGAAAACCTACTCCATTTCCATCACCCACGTTTGAGCCTCGATCGGGTTTCTGGAACCTTTGAACTCTGGCGGTCCCACCACCTTAAAATCTTTAAACGTTGTGCTAGGTGGAGCTTGCGGTTGGTTATTCATGACTCCAGTTAGTAAATTAACTAGCTGTTGAACTGGATTAACATTGGCATTATTGTTATTATTGGTTGACCCTTCCTGAGCCGGTTGACGTTGTTGTCTTCTCCATGGCGGCATTTTTCTGTTAAATAAACGTTTATTAGAACTTTATTTATTTCTCTGCATAGTTAAGACATTACTCAACAATTTAACATATCACTTAACACATCATCTCAAACAACTTGATATCTTTTCATTCAAATAAAAAGTTTTAACATTAAACTATATCATACTGCTATTTACATCATCTATCCTGGAATAAAGAATCCACAGGATTTAAAACATTCAAATATTAACATATTCCTTAGTTCATAAACACATCAGAATTTACATAAAACTACCCATAAATAATTTAATTCGACAAACTCACATAATTACATACTTGAATAATAATTATTCTCCACATTAATTTAATAAATGTAACACATATAATTAAATTAATCTACCACAATTGCATCGATTAATTATTAAATCTAATAATTAAATCATCGAAAAATATTTATTTACTTCAATAAGTATTTAAAATAATTTACAAAATTCTCGTTCGTCACATCTTTCCCCCCTTAAAAGGATTCTGTCCCCAGAATCACGGCTCAATAATTTCGACCCGTTACACAACTTGTCTCCATCGAAAACCAATGTTTTTGAGTTCAAATACAAAATACGACTTCCATTATGAGAATTTCACAAATTCGACGATTATCATCCAATCGTGTGAATTCCGACAAAACTTCATTACTAGCGATTTGTTCATCATTCCAAATACATTCATTTCATTATCTAGACAACTCAACATAGATGATACAACAACTTATATTAAAATTAGGTTATGGCTTATTTTTCATAAGCTCATAACTTTAACAATTTATTCACTACATGATTTTCAATTCATGGTGACTTACTCTTAATTAAATTATTTACGTTGCATGCTTACATCTTATTATCCATACAAAATTCTTAAGTTTAATCATATGACAAGTTCATATGCGTATTCCATAAGTTCATAACTTGTTTAGGTTCAAGTTACTTATTCATAACTTATTCGGCTTAAGTCCATTGTGTATCCACTTCTCTTATGTTCTTAATATCGAAGTTCATTTAAATTACACTTCTCTTATCACCCTACTATGATAGAGATAGAAGAGACAAGATCAATTACCTTTGAAGACTACTTCTCTTTCTTTGGAAATCTAACAATGGAAGGTTAAGCTTCAAAGTGCTTATTAGCTCTAACAAATAAGTTGTTTGTGAGAGAGTTTGTTGGATGAAATCTAAACAAGTAAATAACAAATCCAAGCTTGCTATTTATAGAGGTCTCTAAGCTAGGGTATAATGGTCATTAGGCATCCCACCTCCTTAACTAACCTCCTTACTATTCATATCTTGCTCATTAAGTAATCTTGGCCATCACTCTTAATTCTTGCCCATCACACAAGGTTCTTGCCCACTACTTCACCCATGGGTTGCCCCATGGATCCTATATAGTTAATGGATCATCCATTGGGCTTGGTTGTTAAATTAATTAACTTATCTTTGGGCTTGCTTTGATTTACTTTGGGTTTATCTTAATAAACATTTGGGCTTGATATCACTCCCACATAGGTTTATACCTTTAATCTTATTGGACTTATTCTTCATACAAGATTACATTAATTTATTTCATTAGATTTTTTTAATACCTACATTCTCAATTCAAGTCCGCGTGCGAAATATTGTGTTTTCCATACTTAGATTATTATTACATAATCCTCTTTCTCTTTGATATTATAACGTTACATATTTCTTGGAAGTTTAAAAATAATTCCCGAGAGATAAACGGTGAATAGTGTTTTTCATAAACTTTCTCAAAAAACTTTTCTTTTCGTCTGGAAAATTGAAACACTTTAATTCTCCCACGTAGTTAAAATACTATGATGATCCAACATTTCTAGGTTATAGAACGACATACATCTTACTAGCATATAATAATAATAATTAATATTATTTTATCCATTATTTAATTCTTTCAAGTATTTTACAAAGGATCCGAATTTCTCGGTTGTTACATTCTTCACCCCTTATAAAGATTCTGTCCTCAGAATCTCGCCTTACACTACTCAAACAAATGAGGGTAATCCTCCATTATCTTCTCTTCCAATTCCCACGTTGCTTCCTCGACTTCGTGGTTTTTCCCTAATACCTTTACTAACGATATAAATTTGTTCCGCAGAACTTGCACTTTTCTATCGATGATTTGAATCGGCATCTCTTCGTATGTTAAGTCCGTGTCGATTTGGATAGGCTCAAATTCTATCACGTGCTTATAATCTGGTTTGTAAGGACGTAGCACTGAAACGTGAAATACGTTATGTATTCGCTCTAGGTCTAGAGGTAATGCTACCATATACGCTACCTCACCTACCCGTTTTAATGCCTCAAAAGGTCCTATAAACCTTGGGCTTAGTTTTCCCTTCTTTCCAAAGCGTATCTTTCCTTTCCAGGGAGATACCTTTAGAAAGACATACGAGCCTACCTCAAACTCCCTATTCTCTCGATGTAAGTCTGCATATTTCTTCTGTCTGTCTTGAGCCGCTACGAGACGCATACGTATCAACTTTACCACTTCCGCTGTTTACTGCACCAATTCTGGTCCTAACATTCTGCGTTCTCCCACGTCATCCCAATATAATGGCGTTCTACATTTCCTGCCATACAAAGCTTCGTACGGCGGCATACCTATACTTGCATGATAACTGTTGTTATATGCAAACTCTACTAGTGGTAGATGATCATCCCAACTACCCTTGAAATCTATGACGCAAGATCTTAACATATCTTCTAACGTTTGAATTGTCCTCTCGCTCTGTCCATCAGTTTATGGTTGATATGCCGTACTCAACTTCAACTGCGTCCCCAACTGCTCTTGAAGAATTCTCTAAAAGTTGGATGTGAATCGTGGGTCACGATCTGATACAATTAAAAATGGTGCTCCATGTCTGGAAATAATTTCCTTAACATAAAGTCTAGCTTACTGATCTAAATTATACTTAACCCGAATTGGCAAAAAGTGAGCCGACTTCGTCAACTGGTCCACTATAACCCAAATGCATCATATCTCTTCTGAGTAGTCGGAAGTCCTACCACAAATTCCATTGTGATATGCTCTCATTTTCACTCCGGAATCTCCAATGATTGCAATAAGCCACTAGGTCGTTGATGTTCAGCCTTAACTTTCTGACAAGTTAGTCACCTACTCACATACTCGGCTATTTCTCTATTCATGTTTGGCCACCAAAAACTATGTCGAAGGTCTTGATACATCTTAGTGCTACCAGGATGAATCGAGTACCTTAAACTGTGAGCCTCTTATAAAATTTTCTCCTTTAATTCTGTCTCATTCGGAACCCAAATTCTTCCTTCAAATCTTAATAATTCCTTATTATCAAGACTAAACTTAATATCTTTTTCATTGGTCAACCGCTTCTTCATCTGGTCACATTCATCAGTTTTGAACTGCACCTCCTTGACTCTCTGTACGATGGTAGATTGGATCTCCATCGCAAATAATCTCTGATCCGCTTCACTTGGCAACTTCACCTCTAACTCCATCCTAGCCATCTCTGTTATTAACTCAGTTTGAGCTATTAACATAGACAACTTCTCCCGACCCTTTCTACTCAAGGCGTTGGCCACTACATTGGCTTTTCCAGGGTGATACAAGATTTCAAAGTCGTAATCCTTTATCAACTCTAGCCATCTCCTCTGTCTCATATTCAACTCCTTCTGTGTGAAGATATATTTTAGACTCTTATGGTCTGTGTATATCTCACACTTTTCCCCGTAAAGATAATGTCGCCATATCTTTAAGGCAAACACTACCGCGGCTAGTTCTAGATCATGAGTAGGGTAAACTTTCTCATAATCCTTCAACTGCCTAGATGCATATGCAATGACTTTGTCATGCTGCATGAGCACGCAACCAAGTCCTCTATGCAAAGCATCACTATAAACTACGAAATTTCCTATGTCATCGGGTAATAACAAAATAGGCGCTTCACTCAACCTCTTCTTCAGTTCTTGAAAACTGTCTTCGCATTTCTCAGTCCATACATACTTCACCGTCTTCCTTGTCAAGTTAGTCAACAGAGTAGCTATCTTTGATAATCCCGAATGAATTTTCGATAGTAACCTTCTAACCCTAGGAAACTCCGCACCTCCGTCGGTGTCTTCGGTTGTTCCCAATTCATCACGGCTTCCACCTTCGCTGGATCTACTGAAATCCCCTCGTGGTCAATGACATGACCTAAAAGTTTTACCCTCTCTAACCAAAATTCACACTTAGTGAACTTCGCATATAACTTCTCCTTTCTTAGGGTCTTCAACACTATTCTTAGGTGTTTAGCATGATCTTCTGGCGTTTTATAATAGACTAGAATATCATCGATAAACACCACGACGAACTTGTCCAAATATTGTTTAAACACTCTGTTCATCATATCCATAAATGCCGCTAGTGCATTAGTCAACCAAAATGACATCACCAGAAACTCGTAATGACCATAACGAGTTCGAAATGCCATCTTTGGCACGTCTTCATTTTTAACCTTCAGCTGATGATACCCCGTCCTTAAATGTATTTTAGAAAAGTACTTTGCCTCTTTCAACTAATCAAAAAGATCATCGATCCTGGGCAATGGATACTTATTCTTTATCGTTAACTTGTTCAACTCTCGGTAGTCGATACATAGTCTTAACGATCCATCCTTCTTCTTGACAAACAGTACCGGTGCTCCCTATGGTGAAACACTCGATTGTATGTATTTCCTGTCCAACAGTTCTTGCAACTGCACCATCAACTCCTCCATGTCCACTGGCGCCATATGATATGGTGCCCTAGAAACTGGTGCCGCTCCTGGCACAATGTCTATTACGAACTCGGTCTCCTTATCCCGCGGAAGACCCGACAATTCACTCGGAAATATATCCATGAATTCACTCACTATAGGTATTTGTTCCATAGTCGCTCCCACTCTATGGGTATCAACCACATGACACAAATAGCCTACAGACCCCTTCCTCAATAATTTCCTAGTTTGTGTCATGGTAAGACAACACGAACGTCCCAACGATTTATTCCCGTAAAATATTACATGAGATTGTCTGAATGTTTTAATATTTAAGCATTTCTTTTGATAATCTGTAATTGCCCCATGATTAACCAACCAATCCATTCCGAGAATTACGTCGAATTCTCCTAACTTTATCGGTATCAGATCTACCGATAATTTGCAACCTCGTATGTCTACGCAACAACTTCTATGAATATCTTCCACTGGAATTATCTCTTCGTTTGCTACCTTAATATTTAAAAGTATAGGCAACTTTTTGGGAAGTAATCCTAATCGTCTAGCAAAATCACATGCGATAAACGAACAGGTAGCACCTGAGTCAAACATCACGTATGCATTTAGATCGTTGATTAGAATAATACTTGCGACTACGTCCCCCGAGGCCATAACGTCTTGGATGGTTATGTTAAAGGTACGAACCATCGGCCTACCCGGCTGTGCTGGACCCCCAATAGTTAACTTACCACTATTAGCGCCCTTATTCCCATCGGTCCCCTTCTTTGGGAAATTCTTTACCATGTGCTCAGTTGACCCACACACAAAGCACCCGTGGATCTTCTTCGGACTCGGACAGTTAGGCGTAATATGCCACTCCTGTCCACAGTTATAACACGACCTTACCCTTGAGAAAGACTCCTAAATGAGTCTTCCCACAGGTTTTGCAAGCCTCCATCCTCCTCCTTGGGTCTCCTTGTTTCACTTCGGTATTCCCAGAGCTAACTACCTTCCTCTTATAACGTTCGCCACTACCGCTGGCACCTTCAACCTTCACTCCCCCATCCACCTTCCCTTTGTTTTTCTTATCCTTGTGGTATTGACTCAACGCCTCGCTACCACCTTTGGCAATTATTGCCTTCTCTAAAACGATTCCAAAGGAAGTACTTTGGAACACAGAAATACGGTTATAGAGCTAGGGTTTCAAGCCCTGCTCGAACCGTCGAGCTTTCCTTACCTCGGTATCCACATGGTGTGGAGCGAACCTTGCCAGTTCATTAAACTTAGCGGTATATTGGGGAACCGTCATGTCCCCTTGTTTCAACTCTAGAAACCGCATCTCTATCCTTCCCTGCATGCTCGTGGGAAAGTAGTTCTCGTAGAATATTTCCTTGAACCTCACCCACGTTATAACATCTATTCTGACCCTAGCCTGATTGACCTCCCACCAAAAGTTGGGCTCTTCTTTCATCATGTAGGTTGCAAAGGCAACCTTCTAAGCCTCATTGACATTTACTATCACAAACGCCTTCTCGATTTCCTTCACCCACGTTTGGGCTTCGATAGGGTCTGTAGTTCCTTTGAACTCTGGCGGACCCACACTCTTAAAGTCCTTAAATGTAGTAGCTTGTACTACACCAGGATTTACGGGGATGTTAGCCCCAGTTCTATTAAACGCGGCTGTTAATAGATTTACGAACTCCTGCATGGGGTTAACCGGACCTCCCTCCGGTTGGTTTGTGTTCGCACCTTGGTTATATGGTATTCTTCTTGGCGGCATTTTGCTGTTACAATAAACACACATTTTGTTATTATTCATTTCCTGTCAGTTAGTTATTATTTAATTTTAAACAATAACTTAAACATTCATTACTCAACATTTTTTGAAAAAGACTTATATTGATTCATTGTAGTATACTACTACATCGGTTACATTACACAGCCTAAGCTGAATACATTACTTTCCCGCAATTGCTTTTCAAAAATTGGGATTTACAAAATACTACCCTTGATTATACAAAAGAGGGTTTTACGTCACTACTAGATACAAAAATATGTAAATATCTAACTACTCTAGCCACTACTAGATCACATTTGCCTTAAGGCATTCTCAAAATCCGCCTTGGCAAGACCGGCGATAATATCACGGCTGATAGTATGCCGCGTCTGCCCTGCCTCGACGGGATAACCAACTACCTGCAGCTGGATGTCCTCATGAGAACTTCTATGGATATATGACATTCTCCCCATCTTCTACTTATTGGTCTTTAGCTCCCCCCTGAGCTCAAAGACCTCCTGTTTCAGCTCATGGACCTTGTCCTTAGCCAAAATCCTTTCATTATGCTCTTGTTCCCACATGGACTCTACGTCCGTCTTGTCCTCTATAACAGCTTGGAGCTCTGCCTTCAGCTCCTTAACCTCCTGACAGTTGTGGATGTTTCTATCCAGCACTGACATTAATAGTGACATCATTGACTCCCCTGGAGCCATTTCTGCTGCTATTGCTACGGGGTTGAAGGACACTACCTCCACTTCTTCTTCTAACATACCGTCAAACACGGACATGAGGTCTAGGCTCTCTGAGTCTCTAGACTCAATCACCACTATCTTGGGATCTATTGCTATTGGGTTCGGTGTAATCTCTATCTGATTAACCAATCCTTCACTGACTATCTGTACGTCTCTATTTTTTCCTGACATCTACAACAACACAAAAGTTTGATTAGTACATGTCAGTACAATAATAAAAACACATAACATATATAATGCATTTTTATAAGGTTAATTTCCATCTTTTATTTCTTTGACTTTTCTTAAGGTTATGACTTAAGGTTTTATTTCTCCCCTTAAGTTTTATAATCTAAGGCTCTGATACGAACCTGTGATGCCCCCAATTTCGAGTATCTTATAACCCAACAGATGGTGCTACATGGTGCTACAGTTCACACAAACATTCAAATAAAATACCTCAAAAGAACAAATATGTCTTATATATATTAAAAAGAATATTAACATTTCCCAGGTTCTTTACAACCAATACATCTGTTCTTGTCATAATATAAAATATTATCATTACAAAGCCTATACTATTACATATGTAAATTACGGGTTCACCTTAGCCTTCCCTTTATCTTTGTCGGATCTATCGGTCTGTTTGATCTTAGCTGCATTTATATAGTTCAAGCAAGAATGAGCCTAACTAGCTCAGCAAGTACAACAATTATAGTAAAATAGCATGCTTGAAACATAGGAATCGTATATCTTCAATAACTGAACAATAATTACGAAGTACTATCGATAATTCAAAATAGCACTTCTTTTCATTCAAAATGTTTTACAACAACAATATTCAGTAAAACAACAATACCAGTTCAAGATCGTGAGTATTTCATAAGTACTTTGAAAAGGACGTCCCGACACTAAGTTCGTAAGTCCAGCATAGCTTACGAGCACATCTAGGTGATCAGCCTATAGTACTCTATGTTGATCAACACTACATTCATTAAACGTGTATACGTTTAAGTTGTGGCAACCTCACGTGCATGTCGTTTGACGACAAAACAATTTAGCATGCTCAGTCTCCTTTTGAAAACCACAACAATATTAGTTTGGTAAATAATTGACGATACTTGATAGAGTAACATATCATAAGTCTAGCCGAAAGAATTGGCTTTGACTTCTTCAGATATTAACTCATGCGAAGAATACATGAATCACAAAGACTTGTCTAGATTGAACTGGAACAAGGGTTAGAGTACTTGCCTTTAGCGTCTGCTTACAGATATAACACGTGCACTTTAAGTCTTTAAGTCTCTATAGTAGATGATAACATCACATAGCACATTAGGTCATGAATAATTATAAAGGGTTTCTAAAGAATCTTACCCTACATCTCAATATAATTACGTATTAGATTTGTTATTATTGGTTCTGGCTTACCGTTACGTCATTCTTACGTTCATAAGTAACTGACTTTCTTTAACCCTAAGTGATCATACTTCAGGCTTAATTATGTCTTAACCATGTTTCATTAAGATCCTTAGTTACGTGTTCATCAATTACTATTCATGTTCAACATGTAACCATTCCTTATTGTCTAGGTTAAAAGGCTGGCGCTGCAGCGTCGGTTATAACTCTTGGTATCGCGCTGCGGCGTCACACATTAGTGCCCAGAAATCGGTCTCGGAGCTACGGTGCAAGTCCCTTCGTTATGGGACTATTGTTGTGACAACCCGAGAGTTTAGAGAATTTTAAAATTTTTTTTAATTGATTTAAGGTTCAAAATTTGAACCTAGACAGAAAATAAGTGTATGCGTATGATATTTTTAAGAAGGAATTTTGAGGATTTCAAAATTCTGTGAAGGATTTAGGTGAATTATTCAGGATTAAGTATATATGTGTTTATGTTCTATGACTAAGGTCATTTATGTGTTCAGAATGTGGTTAAGGGTCAAGGGTTGACCAGATAAATTTTATCAGTGTCGAATCCTAATATTATTAAGAACGCAACATTCAGTTAGAAATTTCTTACGATTATAAGAAACCCTAACTTCAGACTCTGGGAATTTGAAACCCTAATATGGGAATCTAGGAACTTAAATGATAATTATAATGCTCAAGTGCTTTTGATTATAAGTTTAATTAGGGTAAAGCTTAATTAATTAACAAACCCTAATTTCCAATTTTTGAACCCTAATTGTTCTGTCAAAAACCCTAATATACAGTGGTCGATTTAATTGCTAAATTAGCAATCTTAATTAGGAAATATTAATCCTAATCTATTTAAGTCCTAATGTGATTAGGAAATTATAATATAATTAGGAAGCCCTAATTATAATTTAGAAATCATGACTTTCTATTTTAAAATCTAATTAGAAAATGTTAGAAATTTAATTTACTAAATCTTTAGGGTTAAAACCTAATCCCTAAGGGTTAAAACTTAAACCCTAAAGTGCTAAACCCTAAACCCTAAGAGTTTCATCAAATGACAATTCTAGAATAAAAAATGGCATGGAAAATGACATTTATGCCCTTTTGACACATTCTTTAATAGTTGGCTTGCAAATATTGTTATTTATTGAGTTGTTGAGCAACTCTAACCACTCATTGACTTATTTATCCCAGCAATATCTCAGCCCTTACATCATATAGATACATTGTATCAAAATAATTGGATTAAAAGAGAGAGAAAAGACCACTTTCATGCTCATTCTCTCCAACCCTTTTTCTCTCTTCCAAATCCGAAATCTAGAGTGAGAGAGAGAGAAAATTTGAGCCATGATCAGTCATACCAAGTCAAGAACAAAATCAAAATGGCAGAATCAAGAATCAAAGCTCAAAGGTATAAAAACCCTAAATTTTGAAATCCTTAGATTTGATGTTAGATGTTGTTGTTTGTTGGTTAAATATGTGTTAGATGGTGTCACTTAATGATCTGGGCTGTTGGATCATGGATCCATATCATGTAGATGAGCAAAAATCAAGTTTTTTGTAACTGTTCTTAAACCTTCATGTGTTGTCTGACAAGCAAATGTCAGACGCTTTAGATCCTCCTATGTTTTTCGTTTGTGGTGTTTTACGTTATGGGTCTATTATGTGATATGTAGGCTATAATCTAAAACTGAAAATAGTGTCAAAACGTGTCTAGATCTCTTGCTATATACAGTCAAACTGCGTTGACCGCCCACGAAAAGTTGATTCTGGGTAACCCAGTTTTCCCAGCAGTTGTCTGACAACATTTAGCAGGCCATAGCTCGTTCTGTGTGTTAATCGATTAGTCAAGTTATTGTTTGTTTATTGTAGTCTGGTATGTATACTACTTATTATAGTCATTCGATCCCTTAGATCATAACTGGAATGGAAGAAAATCACGGTCAAAAACCGTTGACCATCACGACCGGAAGAAGATTCTGGGTAACCTAGATCTTCAATAGGCGTTTTCTGACTATCAGTTCGACCGGCTCAAATCTATCTTGTGTGAGTGTTATGAAATTATACACTGCCATTAATACTATATGACTGAATCAATCAAACACTGTAAACAAGCCGGAGATGTGTAGATTAAAAGGACAAAGTAGCACCTACGTCTGTTCTTCATTTTTTGGAAAACCCAGAAAATGAAGAACATCGTTGTCAGACATTTTGCTAGCTTAGATCTAGCTGTGATGTTGTGTATTGGCCTTCAAACTTGATTATAATTGTAGTGTTGCACGAGCACTTCAACCTTAGCACCATAACCAGCCATATAGCAACAAAACCAAAGTATAAATTGTGGTCAAACTAGTAATCTCGAACACTGTCTTGAAGGTTCTATGTTTGTTGATGAACACCAAGAACACCTATAGCGACGGGTCTGTCGCTTTAAGGCGCTTTAGCGACGGTTTCTATTTAATTTATTTTCTGATTTTCTGAAAATTAATTAAAAATAGAAAAAAATAGATTTTAATTATTAAAAATACAAACTAAATTCTGAAAAATTATTTGAAAGTCTGAAAAATAGTTTTTAATTATTTTGAGAATATTTCATAAATATTTAATATTTTTGGAATATAAATGATATTTAATTTAGTTACTTATTATATTAAATAAATTATTTAAAAATAGTTTTAATTCATGAAAAATCATGAAAAATAATATTATGGTATAAGAAAATATTTTAAGTTATTTTTAGTGACTTTTAATATTTTGTGATGAAATTTATTAATTAATTAATGTTAATGGTAATTAGTTTATTTAATAAACGTATTAAATAAATTAAGGAAAAATAGAATTTATGTTTTATAAATCATATAAAAATGATTTAAGTGTTAGAAAAATATTTTAAGTTATAAAATATAACTTTTGATATTTTGTCATGAAAATATTAATATTTTAATATTAAAGGCAAATATCGGATAATGAATTTAATTGTTTAAAAATTATATAAATATAATTTTGAAGTATTAAAAATACTCTGGATATTATAAATATAATATAATATTATGACATGTAATTCATTAATATTTGATAATAAATAAATATTAATGATAAAAGAATCAAGTGGTATTTAATTTATTTAAATACGAGTTTAATGATTGAAAAATTATAATAAATGATAATAATTATGTGAAAATTATTATGAGACTTAGAAAAATATTTCGACTGTTATTAAAATTATCTGAGTTAATTGTTAAGTATTTAGGCAGAGTTTAATTGAACTTAGACACGATAAAAGTCCGACTAGACCGTCGACATGTCAGTTTTGTGTCGGGTTCAACTCAGATTGCAATAGTTTGACTTGATACCGAGTCTTATGTGTGTTATAGACTAATAGGGTTATGTGTTATGTGTTTAGGTTATTCTATATTTATATATACAGTAATATTATACTATGATGATATTATTCTAATGTTGGAGATCTATATTACTAATATTAGGTCTTCGGATAAAGCGTATAAATTGCGTAGCAGTAATCAACGGTTCAGGCAAGTTTGTTTTTATTTAACTCTAATAAGAGTTGTTTCATTCGGATAAGCTTATGGTTAATCATTGCTGATTGTCATGTATAATTGTACTCTGTACATATTGCATGTATAAGTCAGGTATGAAAGGCTGATCACCTTCATTACCAGTTGGTTCAGATATATTTGTTCATATATAATACTTGCTCAGTCATAAATTTGTTCCTGCTAGTTCTCAATTATATTGATGAATTATAGCCAGCTTATTCATACTCTTTCAATCATGATATATCGTTATATTATTGAATTAAAACTTGCTGGGCAATCCTTATGCTCACCCTTACTATATCATGATAAAACATTACAGATTAAGACGAATGCATCGGATACAAGGAAAGATTAATGTGTATTAAGTTAAGGTTACTCGACCTTGGGGAATAGTGTGTAAGTTTAATGTATAAACAATTTATGTTTATATCTTTCACAAATATAATAATAGTTATAGAATGATCGAACCGGATCCGAGGTGATTTGGGACCTAGATTCGGGGCCCTCATAGTTGGTATCAGAGCTGTTGGTTATGAAGCTTAGGTAGTAATACTTGAGACCAATAACCGCAGTGCTTAGGATAAGTACTAACTCACATAGAGTTAGTTGGGTCTATAAGATTTAAAGACGAATCTCGACGAGTTAAAAGATACAGAGTTCCCTAACTCTGATAATAAAGTAAGCAGTAGTGGTGAATAGATAGAGTCTAAAAGACTGAAGGTGCAGGGATTTGAGATCGTAAAACAAAACGATCAAGATATAAAAATAAATCGTAATATATACGATGAGATCACCCCGTGATCTGATAAGGTGATAACTGGGAGAAGAATCAATCTGATGATTGGAAAGTTTACAGCAAGATTGTTGGGTGTCAATTGTACTATGAATTGGTACAGATTTAGGAAATGATTATGAATACGAGTTAAATGAAATTCGTATTGAGAAGGGTGTTAGTGTTAGGTGGGGATTCAATTGAGGACTTATGTCAGCAGCTGAATTGTATGATTTCTTGTATGGGCGGGGAATTGTACTTGGTGTAAAAATTACTTAGTTCTGACAATGATAATCATTGAAATGTTTTTGTCGCGCTATTTGATATATGCATGTTAAGAGGGTGATTCCTTTCTCATGTGTATACCAGATAGATAGGTCATAGGTAGAGGATATAAGGTTCAGTACGAGTTCTTAAAACTCATACTTATACGACATTCTCGATTCATAGTTATATGAAATGTTTATGAACCCCTCAACGAATGGACGCCAAAGGTCTGTCTAGGACAAGTTCTTAAATTCATATGATTGTGGCAAGTAAATGAACTCATAAGTGTGGTTTGACGAACTGGGTAGAATTGTGTGAAAACGGAATATTGATGATAATAGGAATAGATAGATTGTTAAGAAACTGATTATTAGTGGAGACATAAGTTTTTCGAAACTCCTAGCTATGTTAGACTTCGAAATGGTTGACATCAAGTTAAATACGCACTATGTGCCTTTAAAAAAAATATATGTAGACTCGTAATCATTTTTAAAACGGTTTAAAGTATAGTCTATGCTACTTATTTCAGCTAGACGCAAATGATTTGAAATATCAAAACTTATTTTATTTATCACCTATGTACCATGTAACCTGGTGCAGAGATGATAAAAAGGTGATGGAGTTGTAAATATAGGAATATTTAGTGTGAATTTGAACTAACATCATTGTTCCACTATTGTATGATGTGTTATGACAAAGTTATATAATGACGGCATCCTCAAACGGACTGTTAATACAGTACGGCATCATGACGTCATTCTCAAAAATATTTTCAAAAATTTTAATTTGCCAACGGGGTTTGGCTACACGTAAATAATTCGATTGAATTGAATTATTGATATGTGTCTATGCTATTCGATTCAGGTAGACTAAAGTTTATGAAAACTCTAAGTGTTCATTGAAAGAAATTTCCGGAACCAAATTGTTTTGGTGCGGAATCCAATAAGACTGAGGTAGAATTTTTGTGCCTTTGGCAGTGACGAGAAATAGATAAAAGCAGTACATGGCCAGTAGAGGGCATATCGAGCTAATCACCCTTTGTGTTCGTAAGTTATGACGGTTTGAGGATGAATTTCCATAAAACCTTTGCGAAAATAACAGACAAATAGTCTATACGACTCCTCAGCACAATTTGAAATTTTTTTACTCTTGTCAGTGATGTATTGGGTAGCATGTGATAATGTGTGTGAATGGTGTAAGCAGTATGGTGTAAGGTAAACTTCGGTGATGAAATTTTTAGAAGAAAGGGTGAATGTGACAACCCGGGAATTTAGAGAATTTTATTTAAAAAAATAATTGATTTAAGGTTCAAAATTAGAACCTAGATAGAAAATAAGTGTATGCGTATGATATTTTTAAGAAGGAATTTTGCGGATTTCAAAATTTTGTGAACGATTTAGGTGAATTATTCAGGATTAAGTATATATGTGTTTATGTTCTATGACTAAGGTCATTTATGTGTTCAGAATGTGGTTAAGGGTCAAGGGTTGACCAGATAAATTTTATCAGTGTCGAATCCTAATATTATTAAGAATGTCAACATTCAGTTAGAAATTTCTTACGATTATAAAAAACCCTAATTTCAGACTCTAGGAATTTGAAACCCTAATATGGGAATCTAGGAACTTAAATGATAATTATAATGCTCAAGTGCTTTTGATTATAAGTTTAATTAGGGTAAAGCTTAATTAATTAACAAACCCTAATTTCCAATTTTTGAACCCTAATTGTTCCGTCAAAAACCCTAATATACAGTGGTGGATTTAATTGCTAAATTAGCAATCTTAATTAGGAAATATTAATCCTAATCTATTTAAGTCCTAATGTGATTAGGAAATTATATTATAATTAGGAAGCCCTAATTATAATTTAGAAATCATGACTTTCTATTTTAAAATCTAATTAGAAAATGTTAGAAATTTAATTTGCTAAATCTTTAGGGTTAAAACCTAAACCCTAAGGGTTAAACCTTAAACTCTAAAGTGCTAAACCCTAAAGGTTTCATCAAATGACAATTCTAGAATAAAAAATGGCATTGAAAATGACTTTTATGCTCTTTTGACACATTCTTTAATAGGTGGCTTGCAAATATTGTTATTTATTGAGTTGTTGAGCAACTCTAACCGCTCCTTGACTTATTTATCCCAAGAATATCTCAGCCCTTACATCATATAGATACATTGTATCAAAATAATTGGATTAAAAGAGAGAGAAAAGACCACTTTCATGCTCATTCTCTCCAACCCTATTTCTCTCTTCCAAATTCGAAATCTAGAGTGAGAGAGAGAGAGAAAATTTGAGCCATGATCAGTCATAGCAAGTCAAGAACAAAATTAAAAAGGCATAATCAAGAATCAAAGCTCAAAGGTATAAAAACCCTAAATTTTGAAATCCTTAGATTTGATGTTAGATGTTGTTTGTTGGTTAAATATGTGTTAGATGGTGTCACTTAATGATCTGGGTTGTTGGATCATGGATCCATATCATGTAGGTGAGCAAAAATCAAGTTTTTTGTAACTATTCTTGAACCTTCATGTGTTGTCTGACAAGCAAATGTCAGACGCTTTAGATCCTCCTAAATTTTTCGTTTGTGGTGTTTTACGTTATGGGTCTATTATGTGATATGTAGGCTATGATCTTAAACTGAAAACAGTGTCAAAACATGTCTAGATCTCTTGCTATATGCAGTCAAACTGCGTTGACCGACAACGAAAAGTTAATTCTGGGTAACCCAGTTTTCCCAGCAGTTGTCTGACAACATTTAGCAGGCCGTAGATCGTGCTATGTTAATCGTTTAGTTAAGTTATTGTTTGTTTATTGTAGTCTGGTATGTATACTACTCATTGAAAGAAATTTTCTGAACCAAATTGTTTTGGTGCGGAATCCAATAAGACTGAGGTAGAATTTTTATGCCTTTGGCAGTGACGAGAAATAGATAAAAGCAGTACTTGGCCAGTATAGGGCATATCGGGCTAATCACCCTTTGTGTTCATAAGTTATGACGGTTTACGGATGAATTTCTGTAAAACCTTTGCGAAAATGACAGATAAATAGTCTATACGACTCCTCAGCACAATTTGAAATTTTTTTACTCTTGTCAGTGATGTATTAGGTAGCATGTGATAATGTGTGTGAATGGTGTAAGCAGTATGGTGTATAGAGTATGGTATAAGGTAAATTTCGGGGATGAAATTTTTAGAAGAAGGGGTGAATGTGACAACCCGAGAATTTATAGAATTTTAAAAAAAATTAATTGATTTAAGGTTCAAAATTAGAACCTAGATAGAAAATAAGTGTATGCGTATGATATTTTTAAGAAGGAATTTTGGGGATTTCAAAATTCTGTGAAGGATTTAGGTGAATTATTCAGGATTAAGTATATATGTGTTTATGTTCTATGAATAAGGTCATTTATGTGTTCAGAATGTGGTTAAGGGTCAAGGGTTGACCAGATAAATTTTATCAGTGTCGAATCCTAATATTATTAAGAATGTCAACATTCAGTTAGAAATTTCTTACGATTATAAAAAACCCTAATTTCAGACTCTGGGAATTTGAAACCCTAATATGGGAATCTAGGAACTTAAATGATAATTATAATGCTCAAGTGCTTTTGATTATAAGTTTAATTAGGGTAAAGCTTAATTAATTAACAAACCCTAATTTCCAATTTTTGAACCCTAATTGTTCGGTCAAAAATCCTAATATACAGTGGTGGATTTAATTGCTAAATTAGCAATCTTAATTAAGAAATATTAATCCTAATCTATTTAAGTCCTAATGTGATTAGGAAATTATAATATAATTAGGAAGCCCTAATTATAATTTAGAAATCACGACTTTCTATTTTAAAATCTAATTAGAAAATGTTAGAAATTTAATTTGCTAAATCTTTAGGGTTAAAACCTAAACCCTAAGGGTTAAACCTTAAACTCTAAAGTGCTAAACCCTAAACCCTAAGGGTTTCATCAAATGACAATTTTAGAATAAAAAATGTCATTGAAAATGACTTTTATGCCCTTTTGACACATTCTTTAATAGGTGGCTTGCAAATATTGTTATTTATTGAGTTGTTGAGCAACTCTAACCACTCCTTGACTTATTTATCCCAAGAATATCTCAGCCCTTACATCATATAGATACATTGTATCAAAATAATTGGATTAAAAGAGAGAGAAAAGACCACTTTCATGCTCATTCTCTCCAACCCTTTTTCTCTCTTCCAAATTCGAAATCTAGATTGAGAGAGAGAGAGAGAGAAAATTTGAGCCATGATCAGTCATAGCAAGTCAAGAACAAAATTAAAAAGGCAGAATCAAGAATCAAAGCTCAAAGGTATAAAAATCCTAAATTTTGAAATCCTTAGATTTGATGTTAGATGTTGTTGTTTGTTGGTTAAATATGTGTTAGATGGTATCACTTAATGATCTGGGTTGTTGGATCATGGATCCATATCATGTAGGTGAGCAAAAATCAAGTTTTTTGTAACTGTTCTTGAACCTTCATGTGTTGTCTGACAAGCAAATGCCAGACGCTTTATATCCTCCTATATTTTTCGTTTGTGGTGTTTTACGTTATGGGTCTATTATGTAATATGTAGGCTATGATCTTAAACTGAAAACAGTGTCAAAACTTGTCTAGATCTCTTGCTATATGCAGTCAAACTGCGTTGACCGACAACGAAAAGTTAATTCTGGGTAACCCAGTTTTCCCAGCAGTTGTCTGACAACATTTAGCAGGCCGTAGATCGTGCTATGTTAATCGATTAGTCAAGTTATTGTTTGTTTATTGTAGTCTGGTATGTATACTACCCATTGAAAGAAATTTCCTGAACCAAATTGTTTTGGTGCGGAATCCAATAAGACTGAGGTAGAATTTTTATGCCTTTGGCAATGACGAGAAATAGATAAAAGCAGTACTTGGCCAGTATAGGGCATATCGGGCTAATCACCCTTTGTGTTCATAAGTTATGATGGTTTACGGATGAATTTCCATAAATCCTTTGCGAAAATGACAGACAAATAGTCTATACGACTCATCAGCACAATTTGAATTTTTTTTACTCTTGTCAGTGATGTATTAGGTAGCATGTGATAATGTGTGTGAATGGTGTAAGCAGTATGATGTATGGAGTATGGTATAAGGTAAATTTCGGGGACGAAATTTTTAGAAGAAGGGGTGAATGTGACAACCCGAGAGTTTAGAGAATATTTTTAAAAAATTTAATTGATTTAAGGTTCAAAATTAGAACCTAGACAGAAAATAAGTGTATGCGTATGATATTTTTAAGAAAGAATTTTGGGGATTTCAAAATTCTGTGAAGGATTTAGGTGAATTATTCAAGATTAAGTATATATGTGTTTATGTTCTATAACTAAGGTCATTTATGTGTTCAGAATGTGGTTGAGGGTCAAGGGTTGACCAGATAAATTTTAATAGTGTCGAATCCTAATATTATTAAGAACGTCAACATTCTGTTAGAAATTTCTTACGATTATAAGAAACCCTAATTTTAAACTTTGGGAATTTGAAACCCTAATATGGGAATCTGGGAACTTAAATGATAATTATAATGCTCAAGTGCTTTTGATTATAAGTTTAATTAGGGTAAATCTTAATTAATTAACAAACCCTAATTTCCAATTTTTGAACCCTAATTGTTCCGTCAAAAACCCTAATATATAGTGGTGGATTTAATTGCTAAATTAGCAATTTTAATTAGGAAATATTAATCCTAATCTATTTAAGTCCTAATGTGATTAGGAAATTATAATATAATTAGGAAGCCTTAATTATAATTTAGAAATCATGACTTTCTATTTTAAAATCTAATTAGAAAATGTTAGAAATTTAATTTGCTAAATCTTTAGGGTTAAAACCTAAACCCTAAGGGTTAAACCTTAAACCCTAAAGTGCTATTCCCTAAATCCTAAGGGTTTCATCAAATGACAACTCTAGAATAAAAAATGGCATGGAAAATGACCTTTATGTCCTTTTGACACATTCTTTAATAGATGGCTTGCAAATATTGTTATTTATTGAGTTGTTGAGCAACTCTAACCACTCCTTGACGTATTTATCCCAGCAATATCTCAGCCCTTACATCATATAGATACATTGTATCAAAATAATTGGATTAAAAGAGAGAGAAAAGACCATTTTCATGCTCATTCTCTCCAACCCTTTTTCTCTCTTCCAAATCCGAAATCTAGAGTGAGAGAGAGAGAAAATTTGAGCCATGATCAGTCATAGCAAGTCAAGAACAAAATCAAAAAGGCAGAATCAAGAATCAAAGCTCAAAGGTATAAAAACCCTAAATTTTGAAATCCTTAGATTTGATGTTAGATGTTGTTGTTTGTTGGTTAAATATGTGTTAGATGGTGTCACTTAATGATCTGGGCTGTTGGATCATGGATCCATATCATGTAGATGAGCAAAAATCATGTTTTTTGTAACTGTTCTTGAACCTTCATATGCTGTCTGACAAGCAAATGTCAGACGCTTTAGATCCTCCTATGTTTTTCGTTTGTGGTGTTTTACGTTATGGGTCTATTATGTAATATGTAGGCTATGATCTTAAACTGAAAACAGTGTCAAAACTTGTCTAGATCTCTTGCTATATGCAGTCAAACTGCGTTGACCGACCACGAAATGTTGATTCTGTGTAACCAAGTTTTACCAGCAGTTGTCTGACAACATTTAGCAGGCCATAGATCGAGTTGTGTGTTAATCTATTAGTCAAGTTATTGTTTGTTTATTGTAGTCTGGTATGTATACTACTTATTAAAGTCGTCTGATTCCTTAGATCATAACTGGAATGAAAGAAAATCACGGTCAAAAACCGTTGACCATCACGACCGGAAGAAGATTCTGGGTAACCCAGATCTTCAACAGGCGTTTTCTGACTATCAGTTTGACTGGCTCAAATCTATCTTGTGTGATGTTGTTGTTATGATTTAGTGTATTGAAATTATACACTGTCATTAATACTACATGACTGAATCAATCAAACACTGTAAACAAGCCGGAGATGTGTAGATTAAAAGGACAAAGTAGCATCTACGTCTGTTCTTCATTTTCTGGAAAACCCAGAAAATGAAGAACAACGTTGTCAGACAGTTTGCTAGCTTAGATCAAGCTGTGATGTTGTGTACTGGCCTTCAAACTTGATTCTAATTGCAGTGTTGCATGGGCACTTCAACCTTAGCACCATAACTAGCCATATAGCAACAAGAACACCTATAGCGACGGGTCTGTCGCTATAGGGCTCTTTAGCGACGGTTTCTATTTAATTTATTTTCTGATTTTCCGGAAATTAATTAAAAATAGAAAAAAATAGATTTTAATTATTAAAAATATAAACTAAATTTCGAAAAATTATTTTAACGTCTGAAAAATAGTTTTTAATTTATTTTTGGAATATAAATGATATTTAATTTATTTAATTATTATATTAAATAAATTATTTAAAAATAGTTTTAATTCATGAAAAATAATATTATGGTATAAGAAAATATTTTAAGTTATTTTTAGTGACTTTTAATATTTTGTGATGAAATTCATTAATTAATTAATGTTAATGATAATTAGTTTATTTAATAAACGTATTAAATAAATTAAGGAAAAATAAAATTTATGTTTTATAAATCATATAAAAATGATTTAAGTGTTAGAAAAATATTTTAATTTATAAAATATAACTTTTGACATTTTGTCATGAAAATATTAATATTTTAATATTCAAAGTAAATATCGGATAATAAATTTAATTGTTTAAAAATCATATAAATATGATTTTGAAGTATTAAAAATACTTTGTGATATTACAAATATATTATAATATTATGACATGTATTTTATTAATATTTGATAATAAATAAATATTAATGATAAAAGAATCACGTGGTATTTAATTTATTTAAATACTAGTTTAATGATTGAAAAATTATAATAAATGATAATTATTATGTGAAAATTATTATGAGACTTAGAAAAATATTTCGACTATTATTAAAATTATCTGAGTTAATTGTTAAGTATTTAGGCAGAGTTTAATTGAACTTAGACTCGATAAAAGTCCGACTAGACCGTCGGGATGTCAGTTTTGTGTCGGGTTCAACTCAGACTACAATAGTTTGATTTGATACTGAGTTTTATGTGTGTTATAGACTGATAGGGTTATGTGTTATGTGTTTAGGTTATTCTATGTTTATATATATAGTAATATTATACTGTGATGATATTATTCTAATATTGAATATCTATATTACTAATATTAGGTGTTCGGATAAAGCGTATAAATTGTGTATCGGTAATCAACGGTTTAGGCAAGTTTGTTTTTACTTAACTCTAATAAGAGTTGTTTCATTCGGATAAGCTTATGATTAATCATTGTTGATTGCCATGTATAATGGTACTCTGTACATATTGCATATATAAGTTAGGTATGAAAGGCTGATTACCTTCATTACCAGTTGGTTCAGATATATTTGTTCATATATAATACTTGTTCAGTCATAAATTTGTTCCTCCTAGTTCTCAATTATATTGATGAATTATAGCCAGCTTATTGTTCATACTCTTTCAATTATGATATATCGTTATATTATTGAATTAAAACTTGTTGGGCAATCCTTATGCTCACCTTTGCTATATCATGATAAAACATTGCAGATTAAGACGAATGCGTCGGATACAAGGAAAGGTTAAAGACAGTTCCAGCGTTAGAATATGTGTGTAGCAAAATTGTATAATTATTGTATTTTAAGATTATGTGTTAAGTAAGTTATGAAATGTCTATTAAGTTAAGGTTACTCGACCTTGGAGAATAGTGTGTAAGTTTAATGTATAAATAATTTATGTTTATATCTTCCGCAAATATAGTAATAGTGATAGAATGATCGAACCGGATCCGAGGTGATTTGGGACCTAGATTCGGGGCCCTCACAGTTGGTATCAGAGCTGTTGGTTATGAAGCTTAGGTAGTAATACATGAGACCAATAACCGCAGTGCTTAGGATAAGTACTAACTCACATAAAGTTAGTTGGGTCGAAAAGATTTAAAGATGAATCTCAACGAGTTATAAGATACAGAGTTCCCTAACTCTGATAATAAAGTAAGTGGTAATGGTGAATAGATAGAGTCTAAAAGACTGAAGGTACAGGGATTTGAGATCGTAAAACAAAAAGATCAAGATATAGAAATAAATCGTAATATATACGATGAGATCACCCCGTGATATGATAAGGTGATAATAGGGAAAAGAATCAATCTGATGATTGGAAAGTTTACAGCAAGATTGTTTGGTGTCAATTGTACTATAAATTGGTACAGATTCAGGAAAGGATTATGAATACGAGTTAAATAAAATTCATATTGAGAAGGGTGTTAGTGTTAGGTGGGGATTCAATTGAGGACTCGTGTCAGCAGCTGAGTTGTATGATTTCTTGTATGGGCGGAGAATTGTACTTGGTATAAAAACTACTTAGTTCTGAAAATGATAATCATTGAAATGTTTTTGTCGCTTTATTTGATATATGCATGTTAAGAGGGTGATTCCTTTCTCATGTGTATACCAGATAGATAGGTCATAGGTAAAGGATATAAGGTTAAGTACGAGTTCTTAAAACTCATACTTATGCTACATTCTCGATTCATAGTTATATGAAATGTTTATGAACCCCTCAGCGAATGGACGCCAAAGGTCTGTCTAGGACAAGTTCTTAAACAAATATGATTGTGGCAAGTAAATGAACTCATAAGTGTGGTTTGACGAACTGGGTAGATTTATGTGAAAACGGAATATTGATGATAATTGAAATAAATAGATTGTTAAGAAACTGATTATTAGTGGAGGCATAAGTTTTTCGAAACTCCTAGCTATGTTAGACTTCGAAATGATTGACATCAAGCTAAATACGCACTATGTGCCTTTTAAAAAAATATATGTAGACTCGTAATCATTTTTGAAACGGTTTAAAGTATAGTCTATGCTACTTATTTTAGCTAGACGCAAATGATTTGAAATATCAAAATATATTTTATTTATCACTTATGTACCATGTAACGTGGTGCAGAGATGATAAAAAGGTAATGGAGTTGTAAATACATGAATACTTAGTGTGAATTTGATCTAACATCGTTGTTCCACTATTGTATGATGTGTTATGACAAAGTCATATAATGACGGCATCCTCAAACGGACTGTTAATACAGTACGGCATCATGACGTCATTCTCAAAAATATTTTCAAAAATTTTAATTTGCCAACGGGGTTTGGCTACACGTAAATAATTCGATTGAATTGAATTATTGATATGTGTCTATGCTATTCGATTCAGCTAGACTAAAGTTTATGAAAACTCTAAGTGTTTATTGAAAGAAATTTTTCGAACCAAATTGTTTTAGTGCGGAATCCAATAAGACTGAGGTAGAATTTTTGTGCCTTTGGCAGTGACGAGAAATAGATAAAAGCAGTACTTGGCCAGTACAGAGCATATCGGGCTAATCACCCTTTGTGTTCGTAAGTTATGACGGTTTGCGGATGAATTTACATAAAACCTTTACGAAAAATGACAGACAAATAGTCTATACGACTCCTCAGCACAATTTGAAAATTTTTTACTCATGCCAATGATGTATTGGGTAGCATGTGATAATGTGTATGAATGGTGTAAGTAGTATGGTGTATGGAGTATGGTGTAAGGTAAATTTCGGGGATGAAAATTTTAGAAGAATGGGTGAATGTGACAACCCAAGAATTTAGAGAATTTTTAAAAAAAAATTAATTGATTTAAGGTTCAAAATTAGAACCTAGACAGAAAATAAGTGTATGCGTATTATATTTTAAAGAAGGAATTTTGAGGATTTTAAAATTCTGTGAAGGATTTAGGTGAATTATTCAGGATTAAGTATATATGTGTTTATGTTCTATGACTAAGGTCATTTATGTGTTCAGAATGTGGTTAAGGGTTAAGGGTTGACCAGATAAATTTTATCAGTGTCGAATCCTAATATTATTAAGAACGTCAACATTCAGTTAGAAATTTCTTACGATTATAAGAAACCCTAATTTCAGACTCTGGGAATTTAAAACCCTAATCTGGGAATCTGGGAACTTAAATGATAATTATAATGCTCAAGTGCTTTTGATTATAAGTTTAATTAGGGTAAAGCTTAATTAATTAACAAACCCTAATTTCCAATTTTTGAACCCTAATTGTTCCGTCAAAAACCCTAATATACAGTGGTGGATTTAATTGCTAAATTAGCAATCTTAATTAGGAAATATTAATCCTAATCTATTTAAGTCCTAATGTGATTAGGAAATTTTAATATAATTAGGAAGCCCTAATTATAATTTAGAAATCATGACTTTCTATTTTAAAATCTAATTAAAAAATGTTAGAAATTTAATTTGCTAAATCTTTAGGGTTAAAACCTAAACACTAAGGGTTAAACCTTAAATGCTAAAGTGCTAAACCCTAAACCCTAAGGGTTTCATCAAATGACAATTCTACAATAAAAACTGGCATGGAAAATGACCTTTATGCCGTTTTGACACATTCTTTAATAGGTGGCTTGCAAATATTGTTATTTATTGAGTTGTTGAGCAACTCTTACCACTACTTGACTTATTTATCGCAACAATATCTTAGCCCTTACATCATATAGATACATTGTATCAAAATAATTGGATTAAAAGAGAGAGAAAAGACCACTTTCATGCTCATTCTCTCCAACCCTTTTTCTCTCTTCCAAATCCGAAATCTAGAGTAAGAGAGAGAGAAAATTTGAGCCATGATCAGTCATAGCAAGTCAAGAACAAAATCAAAAAGGCAGAATTAAGAATCAAAGCTCAAATGTATAAAAACCCTAAATTTTGAAATCCTTGGATTTGATGTTAGATGTTGTTGTTTGTTGGTTAAATATGTGTTAGATGGTGTCACTTAATGATCTGGGCTGTTGGACCATGGATCCATATCATGTAGATGAGCAAAAATCAAGTTTTTTGTAACTGTTCTTGAACCTTCATGTGTTGTCTGACAAGCAAATGTCAGACGCTTTAGATCCTCCTATGTTTTTCGTTTGTGGGGTTTTACGTTATGGGTCTATTCTGTGATATGTAGGCTATGATCTAAAACTGAAAATAGTGTCAAAACATGTCTAGATCTCTTGCTATATACAGTAAAACTGTGTTGACCGACCACGAAAAGTTGATTATGGGTAACCTAGTTTTCCCAACAGTTGTCTGGCAACATTTAGCAGGCCATAGATCGTGCTGTGTGTTAATCAATTAGTCAAGTTATTGTTTGTTTATTGTCGTCTGGTATGTATACTACTTATTAAAGTCATCCGATCCCTTAGATCATAATTGGAATGGAAGAAAATCACGGTCAAAAATCGTTGACCATCACGACCGGAAGAAGATTCTGGGTAACCCAGATCTTCAACAGGCGTTTTTTGACTATCAGTTTGACCGGCTCAAATCTATCATGTGTGGTGTTGTTGTTATGATTTAGTGTTATGAAATTATACACTGCCATTAATACTACATGACTGAATCAATCAAACACTGTAAACAAGCCGGAGATGTGTAGATTAAAAGGACAAAGTAGCACCTATGTCTGTTCTTCATTTTCTGGAAAACCCAGAAAATGAAGAACAACGTTGTCAAACATTTTGCTAGGTTAGATCTAGCTGTGATGTTGTGTACTGGCCTTCAAACTTGATTCTAATTGCAGTGTTGCACGAGCACTTCAACCTTAGCCCCATAACCAGCCATATAGCAACAAAACCAAAGTTTAAATTGTGGTCAAAGTGGTAACCTCGAACACTGTCTTGAAGGTTCTGGGTTTGTTGATGAACACCAAGAACACCTATAGCGACGGGTCTGTCGCTATAGGGCCCTTTTGCGACGGTTTCTATTTAATTTATTTTCTGATTTTCTAGAAAGTAATTAAAATAGAAAAAAAATAGATTTTAATTATTAAAAATACAAACTAAATTCCAAAAAATTATTTTTAAGTCTGAAAAATAGTTTTTAATTATTTTGAGTATATTTTATAAATATTTAATATTTTTGGAATGTAAATGATATTTAATTTATTTAATTATTATATAAAATAAATTATTTAAAAATAGTTTTAATTCATTAAAAATAATATTATGGTATAAGAAAATATTTTAAGTTATTTTTAGTGACTTTTAATATTTTGTGATGAAATTCATTAATTAATTAATGTTAATGATAATTAGTTTATTTAATAAACGTATTAAATAAATTAAGGAAAAATAGAATTTATGTTTTATAAATCATATAAAAATGATTTAAGTGTTAGAAAAATATTTTAAGTTATAAAATATAACTTTTGATATTTTGTCATGAAAATATTAATATTTTTATATTCAAAGTAAATATCGGATAATAAATTTAATTGTTTAAAAATCATATAAATATGATTTTGAAGTATTAAAAATACTTTGTGATATTACAAATATATTATAATATTATGACATGTATTTTATTAATATTTGATAATAAATAAATATTAATGATAAAAGAATCAAGTGGTATTTAATTTTTTTAAATACTAGTTTAATGATTGAAAAATTATAATAAATGATAATTATTATGAGACTTAGAAAAATATTTTGACTATTATTAAAATTATCTGAGTTAATTGTTAAATGTTTAGGCAGAGTTTAATTGAACTTAGACTCGATAAAAGTCCGACTAGACCGTCGGGATGTCAGTTTTGTGTCGGGTTCAACTCAGACTGCAATAGTTTGACTTGATACCGAGTCTTATGTGTGTTATAGACTGATAGGGTTATGTGTTATGTGTTTAGGTTATTTTATGTTTATATATATAGTAATATTATACTGTGATGATATTATTCTAATATTGGAGATCTATATTACTAATATTAGGTCTTCGGATAAAGCGTATAAATTGCGTAGCGGTAATCAACGGCTCAGGCAGGTTTGTTTTTACTTAACTCTAATAAGAGTTGTTTCATTCGGATAAGCTTATGGTTAATCATTGCTGATTGCCATGTATAATTGTACTCTGTACATATTGCATGTATAAGTCAAGTATGAAAGGCTGATCACCTTCATTACCAGTTGGTTCAGATATATTTGTTCATATATAATACTTGTTCAGTCATAAATTTGTTCCTGCTAGTTCTCAATTATATTGATGAATTATAGCCAGCTTATTGTTCATACTCTTTCAATCATGATACATCGTTATATTATTGAATTAAAACTTGCTGGGCAATCCTTATGCTCACCCTTGCTATATCATGATAAAACATTACAGATTAAGACGAATGCGTCGGATACAAGGAAAGGTTAAAGACAGTTCTAGCGTTAGGATATATGTGCAGCTAAATTGTATAAGTATTGTATTTTAAGATTATGTGTTAAGTAAGTTATGAAATGTGTATTAAGTTAAGGTTACTCGACCTTGGAGAATAGTGTGTAAGTTTAATGTATAAATAATTTATGTTTATATCTTCCGCAAATATAGTAATAGTGATAGAATGATCGAACCGGATCCGAGGTGATTTGGGACCTAGATTCGGGGCCCTCACAGTTGGTATCAGAGTTGTTGGTTATGAAGCTTAGGTAGTAATACTTGAGACCAATAACCGCAGTGCTTAGGATAAGTACTAAGTCACATAGAGTTAGTTGGGTCGATAAGATTTAAAGATGAATCTCGGCGAGTTATAAGATACAGAGTTCCCTAACTCTGATAATAAAGTAAGCAATAGTGGTGAATTGATAGAGTCTAAAAGACTGAAGGTGCAGGGATTTGAGATCGCAAAACAAAACGATCAAGATATAGAAATAAATCCTAATATATACGATGAGATCACCCCGTGATCTGATAAGGTGATAACAGGGAGAAGAATCAATCTGATGATTGGAAAGTTTACAGCAAGATTGATGGGTGTCAATTGTACTATGAATTGGTATAGATTTAGGAAAGGATTATGAATACGAGTTAAATGAAATTCATATTGAGAAGGGTGTTAGTGTTAGGTGGGGATTTAATTGAGGACTCATGTCAGCAGCTGAGTTGTATGATTTCTTGTATGGGCGGGGAATTGTACTTGATGTAAAAACTACTTAGTTCTGACAATGATAATCATTGAAATGTTTTTGTCGCGCTATTTGATATATGCATGTTAAGAAGGTGATTCTTTTCTCATGTGTATACCAGATAGATAGGTCGTAGATATAAGGTTAAGTACGAGTTCTTAAAACTCATACTTATATGACATTCTTGATTCATAGTTATATGAAATGTTTATGAACCCCTCAGCGAATGGACACCAAAGGTCTATCTAGGACAAGTTCTTAAACTCATATGATTGTGGCAAGTAAATGAACTCATAAGTGTGGTTTGACGAACTGGGTAGAATTGTGTGAAAACAGAATATTGATGATAAAAGGAATAGATAGATTGTGAAGAAACTGATTATTAGTGGAGACATAAGTTTTCCGAAACTCCTAGCTATGTTAGACTTCGAAATGATTGACATCAAGCTAAATACGCACTATGTGCCTTTAAAAAAATTTGTGTAGACTCGTAATTATTTTTGAAACGATTTAAAGTATAGTCTATGCTACTTATTTCAACTAGACGCAAATGATTTGAAATATCAAAATTTATTTTATTTATCACTTATGTACCATGTAACCTGGTGCAGAGATGATAAAAAGGTGATGGAGTTGTAAATACAGGAATACTTAGTGTGAATTTGATCTAACATCGTTGTTCCACTATTGTATGATGTGTTATGACAAAGTCATATAATGACGGCATCCTCAAACGGACTGTTAATACAGTACGGCATCATGACGTCATTCTCAAAAATATTTTCAAAAATTTTAATTTGCCAACGGGGTTTGGCTACACGTAAATAATTCGATTGAATTGAATTATTGATATGTGTCTATGCTATTCGATTCAGCTAGACTAAAGTTTATGAAAACTCTAAGTGTTCATTGAAAGAAATTTTCCGAACCAAATTATTTTGGTGCGGAATCCAATAAGACTGAGGTAGAATTTTTGTGCCTTTGGCAGTGACGAGAAATAGATAAAAGCAGTACTTGGCCAGTACAGGGCATATCGAGCTAATCACCCTTTGTGTTCGTAAGTTATGACGGTTTACGGATGAATTTACATAAAACCTTTGCGAAAATGACAGACAAATAGTCTATACGACTCCTCATCACAATTTGAAAAATTTTTACTCTTGCCAGTGATGTATTGGGTAGCATGTGATAATGTGTGTGAATGGTGTAAGTAGTATGGTGTATGGAGTATGGTGTAAGGTAAATTTCGGGGATGAAAATTTTAGAAGAATGGGTGAATATGACAACCCAAGAATTTAGAGAATTTTTTTTAAAAAAATTAATTGATTTAAGGTTCAAAATTAGAACCTAGACAGAAAATAAGTGTGTGCGTATTATATTTTTAAGAAGGAATTTTGAGGATTTTAAAATTTTGTGAAGGATTTAGGTGAATTATTCAGGATTCAGTATATATGTGTTTATGTTCTATGACTAAGGTCATTTATGTGTTCAGAATGTGGTTAAGGGTCAAGGGTTGACCAGATAAATTTTATCAGTGTCGAATCCTAATATTATTAAGAACGTCAACATTCAGTTAGAAATTTCTTACGATTATAAGAAACACTAATTTCAGACTCTGGGTATTTAAAACCCTAATCTGGGAATCTGGGAACTTAAAGGATAATTATAATGCTCAAGTGCTTTTGATTATAAGTTTAATTAGGGTAAAGCTTAATTAATTAACAAACCCTAATTTCCAATTTTTGAACCCTAATTGTTCCGTCAAAAACCCTAATATACAGTGGTGGATTTAATTGCTAAATTAGCAATCTAAATTAGGAGATATTAATCCTAATCTATTTAAGTCCTAATGTGATTAGGAAATTATAATATAATTAGGAAGCCCTAATTATAATTTAGAAATCATGACTTTCTATTTTAAAATCTAATTAGAAAATGTTAGAAATTTAATTTGCTAAATCTTTAGGGTTAAAACCTAAACCCTAATGGTTAAACCCTAAACCCTAAAGTGCTAAACCCTAAACCCTAAGGGTTTCATCAAATGACAATTCTACAATAAAAAATGGCATGGAAAATGACCTTTATGCCCTTTTGACACATTCTTTAATAGGTGGCTTGCAAATATTGTTATTTATTGAGTTGTTGAGCAACTCTGACCACTCCTTGACTTATTTATCCTGGCAATACCTCAGCCCTTACATCATATAGATACATTGTATCAAAATAATTAGATTAAAAGAGAGAGAAAAGACCACTTTCATGCTCATTCTCTCCAACCCTTTTTCTCTCTTCCAAATCCGAAATCTAGTGTGAGAGAGAGAAAATTTGAGCCATGATCAGTCATAGCAAGTCAAGAACAAAATCAAAAAGGTAGAATCAAGAATCAAAGCTCAAAGGTATAAAAACCCTAAATTTTGAAATCCTTAGATTTGATGTTAGATGTTGTTGTTTGTTGGTTAAATATTTGTTAGATGGTGTCACTTAATGATCTGGGCTGTTGGATCATGGATCCGTATCATGTAGATGAGCAAAAATCAAGTTTTTTGTAACTGTTCTTGAACCTTCATGTGTTGTTTGACAAGCAAATGTCAGACGCTTTAGATCCTCCTATGTTTTTCGTTTGTGGTGTTTTACGTTATGAGTCTATTCTGTGATATGTAGGCTATCATCTAAAACTGAAAACAGTGTCAAAACATGTCTAGATCTCTTGCTATATGCAGTC
Source organism: Panax notoginseng (assembly GCA_016801055.1). Taxonomy (NCBI): domain Eukaryota; kingdom Viridiplantae; phylum Streptophyta; class Magnoliopsida; order Apiales; family Araliaceae; genus Panax; species Panax notoginseng. The sequence continues at coordinate 95,081,181 of CM029017.1, read as the reverse complement.
AAACTGCGTTGACCGACCACGAAAAGTTGTTTCTTGGTAACCAAGTTTTACCAGCAGTTGTCTGACAACATTTAGCAGGCCATAGATCGAGTTGTGTGTTAATCTATTAGTCAAGTTATTGTTTGTTTATTGTAGTCTGGTATGTATACTACTTATTAAAGTCATCTGATCCATTAGATCATCACTGGAATGGAAGAAAATCACGGTCAAAAACCGTTGACCATCATGACCGGAAGAAGATTTTGGGTAACCCAGATCTTCAACAGGCGTTTTCTGACTATCAGTTTGACCGGCTCAAATCTATCTTGTGTGATGTTGTTGTTATGATTTAGTGTTAGGAAATTATACACTGCCATTAATATTACATGATTGAATCAATCAAACACTGTAAACAAGCCGGAGATGTGTAGATTAAAAGGATAAAGTAGCACCTACGTCAGTTCTTCATTTTCTGGAAAACCCAGAAAATGAAGAACAACGTTGTCAAACATTTTGCTAGCTTAGATCTAGCTGTGATGTTGTGTAATGGCCTTCAAACTTGAATATAATTGCAGTGTTGCACGAGCACTTCAACCTTAGCACCATAACCAACCATATAGCAACAAAACCAAAGTTTAAATTGTGGTCAAAGTAGTAACCTCTGGGTTTGTTGATGAACACCAAGAACACCTATAGCGACGGGTCTGTCACTATAGGGCCCTTTAGCGACGGTTTCTATTTAATTTATTTTCTGATTTTCCGGAAATTAATTAAAAATAGAAAAAAATAGATTTTAATTATTAAAAATACGAACTAAATTCCGAAAAATTATTTGAAAGTATGAAAAATAGTTTTTAATTATTTTGAGTATATTTCATAAATATTTAATATTTTTGTAATATAAATGATATTTAATTTATTTAATTATTATATTAAATAAATTATTTAAAATGGTTTTAATTCATGAAAAACAATATTATGGTATAAGAATATATTTTAAGTTATTTTTAGTGACTTTTAATATTTTTTGATGAAATTTATTAATTAATTAATGTTAATGATAATTAGTTTATTTAATAAACGTATTAAATAAATTAAGGAAAAATAGAATTTATGTTTTATAAATCATATAAAAATGATTTAAGTGTTAGAAAAATATTTTAAGTTATAAAATATAACTTTTGATATTTTGTCATGAAAATATTAATATTTTAATATTAAAAGCAAATATCGAATAATGAATTTAATTGTTTAAAAATCATATAAATATGATTTTAAAGAATTAAAAATACTTTGTGATATTATAAATATATTATAATATTATGACATGTATTTCATTAATATTTGATAATAAATAAATATTAATGATAAAAGAATCAAGTGGTATTTAATTTATTTAAATACGAGTTTAATGATTGAAAAATTATAATAAATGATAATAATTATGTGAAAATTATTATGAGACTTAGAAAATATTTTGACTATTATTAAAATTATCTGAGTTAATTGTTAAGTGTTTAGGCAGAGTTTAATTGAACTTAGACTCGATAAAAGTCCGACTAGACTGTCGGGATGTCAGTTTTGTGTCGGGTTCAACTCAGACTGCAATAGTTTGACTTGATACCGAGTCTTATGTGTGTTATAGACTGATAGGGTTATGTGTTATATGTTTAGGTTATTTTATGTTTATATATATAGTAATATTATACTGTGATGATATTATTCTAATATTGGAGATCTATATTACTAATATTAGGTCTTCGGATAAAGCGTATAAATTGCGTAGCGGTAATCAACGGCTCAGGCAGGTTTGTTTTTACTTAACTCTAATAAGAGTTGTTTCATTCGGATAAGCTTATGGTTAATCATTGCTGATTTCCATGTATAATTGTACATATTGCATGTATAAGTCAAGTATGAAAGGCTGATCACCTTCATTACCAGTTGGTTCAGATATATTTGTTCATATATAATACTTGTTCAGTCATAAATTTGTTCCTGCTAGTTCTCAATTATATTGATGAATTATAGCCAGCTTATTGTTCATACTCTTTCAATCATGATATATCGTTATATTATTGAATTAAAACTTGCTGGGCAATCCTTATGCTCACCCTTGCTATATCATGATAAAACATTGCAGATTAAGACGAATGTGTCGGATACAAGGAAAGGTTAAAGACAGTTCCAGCGTTAGGATACGTGTGCAGCTAAATTGTATAAGTGTTGTATTTTAAGATTATGTGTTAAGTAATTTATAAAATGTGTATTAAGTTAAGGTTACTCGACCTTGGGGAATAGTGTGTAAGTTTAATGTATAAATAATTTATGTTTATATCTTTCGCAAATATAGTAATAGTGATAGAATGATCGAACCGGATCCGAGGTGATTTGGGACCTAGATTCGTGGCCCTCACAGTTGGTATCAGAGCTGTTGGTTATGAAACTTAGGTAGTAATACCTGAGACCAATAACCGCAGTTCTTAGGATAAGTACTAACTCACATAGAGTTAGTTGGGTCGATATGATTTAAAGATGAATCTCGACGAGTTATAAGATACATAGTTCCCTAACTCTGATAATAAAGTAAGCAGTACTGGTGAATAGATGGAGTCTGAAAGACTAAAGGTACAGGGATTTGAGATCGTAAAACAAAACGATCAAGATATAGAAATAAATCCTAATATATACGATGAGATCACCCCGTGATCTGATAAGGTGATATCAGGGAGAAGAATCAATCTGATGATTGGAAAGTTTACAGCAAGATTGCTAGGTGTCAATTGTACTATGAATTGGTACATATTCAGGAAAGGATTATGAATACGAGTTAAATAAAAATCGTATTGAGAAAGGTGTTAGTGTTATGTGGGGATTCAATTGAGGACTCATGTCAGCAGCTGAGTTGTATGATTTCTTGTATGAGCGGAGAATTGTACTTGGTGTAAAAACTACTTAGTTCTGACAATGATAATCATTGAAATGTTTTTGTCGCGCTATTTGATATATACATGTTAAGAGGGTGATTCCTTTCCCATCTGTATACCAGATAGATAGGTCATAGGTAGAGGACATAAGGTTAAGTACGAGTTCTTAAAACTCATACTTATGTGACATTATTGATTCATAGTTATATAAAATGTTTATGAACCCCTCAGCGAATGGATGCCAAAGGTCTGTCTAGGACAAGTTCTTAAACTCATATGATTGTGACAAGTAAATGACTCATAAGTGTGGTTTGACGAACTGGGTAAAATTGTGTGAAAACGGAATATTGATGGTAATAGGAATAGATAGATTGTTAAGAAACTGATTATTAGTGGAGACATAAGTTTTTCGAAACTCCTAGCTATGTTAGACTTCGAAATGATTGACATCAAGCTAAATACAAACTATGTGCCTTTAAAAAAAATATATGTAGACTCGTAATTATTTTTGAAACGATTTAAAGTATAGTCTATGCTACTTATTTCAGCTAGACGCAAATGATTTGAAATATTAAAATTTATTTTATTTATCACTTATGTACCATGTAACCTGTGCAGAGACGATAAAAAGGTAATGGAGTTGTAAATACACGAATACTTAGTGTGAACTTGATCTAACATCGTTGTTCCACTATTGTATGATGTGTTATGACAAAGTCATGTAATGACGGCATCCTCAAACGGACTATTAATACAGTACGGCATCATGACGTCATTCTCAAAAATATTTTCAAAAATTTTAATTTGCCAATGGGTTTTGGCTACACCTAAATAATTCGATTGAATTAAAATATTGATATATGCATATGCTATTCGATTCAGCTAGACTAAAGTTTATGAAAACTCTAAATGTTCATTGAAAGAAATTTCCCGAACCAAATTGTTTTGGTGCGGAATCCAATAAGACTGAGGTAGAATTTTTGTGCCTTTGGCAGTGATGAGAAATAGATAAAAGCAGTACTTGGCCAGTATAGGGCATATCGGGCTAATCACCCTTTGTGTTCATAAGTTATGACGGTTTGTGGATGAATTTCCATAAAACCTCTGCGAAAATGACAGACAAATTGTCTATACGACTCCTCAGCACAATTTGAAAAATTTTTACTCTTCCCAGTGATGTATTGGGTAGCATGTGATAATGTGTGTGAATGGTGTAAGAAGTATGGTGTATGGAGTATGGTGTAAGGTATATTTCGGGGACGAAATTTTTAGAAGAAGGGTGAATGTGACAACCCGAGAATTTAGAAAATTTTTAAAAAAAATTTAATTGATTTAAGGTTCAAAATTAGAACCTAGACAGAAAATAAGTGTATGCGTATGATATTTTTAAGAAGGAATTTTGAGGATTTTAAAATTCTGTGAAGGATTTAGGTGAATTATTCAAGATTAAGTATATATATGTTTATATTCTATGACTAAGGTCATTTATGTGTTCAGAATGTGGTTAAGGGTCAAGGGTTGACCAGATAAATTTTATCAGTGTCGAATCCTAATATTATTAAGAACGTCAATATTCAGTTAGAAATTTCTTACGATTATAAGAAACACTAATTTCAGACTCTGGGAATTTGAAACCCTAATCTGGGAATATGGGAACTTATTTGATAATTATAATGCTCAAGTGCTTTTGATTATAAGTTTAATTAGGGTAAAACTTAATTAATTAACAAACCCTAATTTCCAATTTTTGAACCCTAATTGTTCTGTCAAAAACCCTAATATATAGTGGTGGATTTAATTGCTAAATTAGCAATCTAAATTAGGAGATATTAATCTAATCTATTTAAGTCCTAATGTGATTAGGAAATTAGAATATAATTAGGAAGCCCTAATTATAATTTAGAAATCATGACTTTTTATTTTAAAATCTAATTAGAAAATGTTAGAAATTTAATTTGCTAAATCTTTAGGGTTAAAACCTAAACCCTATGGGTTAAACCTTAAACCCTAAAATGCTAAACCCTAAACCCTGAAGGTTTCATCAAATGACGATTCTAGAATAAAAAATGGCATGGAAAATGACCTTTATGCCCTTTTGACACATTCTTTAATAGGTGGCTTGCAAATATTGTGATTTATTGAGTTGTTGAGAAACTCTAACCACTCCTTGACTTATTTATCCCAGCAATATCTCAGCCCTTACATCATATAGATACATTGTATCAAAATAATTAGGTTAAAAGAGAGAGAAAAGACCACTTTCGTGCTCATTCTCTCCAACCCTTTTTCTCTCTTCCAAATCCGAAATCTAGAGTGGGAGAGAGAGAAAATTTGAGCCATGATCAGTCATAGCAAGTCAAGAACAAAATCAAAAAGGCAGAATCACGAATATAAGCTCAAAGGTATAAAAACCCTAAATTTTGAAATCCTTAGATTTGATATTAGATGTTGTTGTTTGTTGGTTAAATATGTGTTAGATGGTGTCACTTAATGATCTGGGCTGTTGGATCGTGGATCCATATCATGTAGATGAGCAAAAATCAAGTTTTTTGTAACTATTCTTGAACCTTCATGTGTTGTCTGACAAGCAAATGTCAGACGCTTTAGATCCTCCTATGTTTTTCGTTTGTGGTGTTTTACGTTATGGGTCTATTCTATGATATGTAGGCTATGATCTAAAACTGAAAATAGTGTCAAAACTTGTCTAGATCTCTTGCTATATGCAGTCAAACTGCGTTGACCAACCACGAAAAGTTGATTCTGGGTAACACAGTTTTCCCAGCAGTTGTCTGACAACATTTAGCAGGCCATAGATCGTGTTGTGTGTTAATCTATTAGTCAAGTTATTGTTTGTTTATTGTAGTCTGGTATGTATACTACTTATTAAAGTCATCCGATCCCTTAGATCATAACTGGAATGGAAGAAAATCACGGTCAAAAACCGTTGACCATCACGACCGGAAGAAGATTCTGGGTAACCCAGATCTTCAACAAGCGTTTTCTGACTATCAGTTTGACCGGCTCAAATCTATCTTGTGTGATGTTGTTGTTATGATTTAGTGTTATGAAATTATGCACTACCATTAATACTACATGACTGAATCAATCAAACACTGTAAACAAGCCGGAGATGTGTAGATTAAAAGGACAAAGTAGCACCTACGTATGTTCTTCATTTTCTGGAAAACCCAGAAAATGAAGAACAACGTTGTTAGACATTATGCTAGCTTAGATCTAGCTGTGATGTTGTGTACTGGCCTTCAAACTTGAATATAATTGCAGTGTTGCACTAGCACTTCAACCTTAGCACCATAACCAGCCATATAGCAACAAAAGCAAAGTTTAAATTGTGGTAACCTTGAACACTGTCTTGAAGGTTCTGGGTTTGCTGATGAACACCAAGAACACCTATAGCGACGGGTCTGTCGCTATAGAGCCCTTTAGCGACGATTTCTATTTAATTTATTTTCTGATTTTACGGAAATTAATTAAATATAGAAAAAATAGATTTTAATTATTAAAAATACAAACTAAATTCCGAAAAATTATTTTAAAGTCTGAAAAATAGTTTTTAATTATTTTGAGTATATTTCATAAATATTTAATATTTTTAGAATATAAATGATATTTAATTTATTTAATTATAATATTAAATAAATTATTTAAAAATGGTTTGAATTCATGAAAAATAATATTATGGTATAAGAAAATATTTTAAGTTATTTTTAGTGACTTTTAATATTTTGTGATGAAATTCATTAATTAATTAATGTTAATGATAATTAGTTTATTTAATAAACGTATTAAATAAATTAAGAAAAAATAGAATTTATGTTTTATAAATCATATAAAAATGATTTAAGTGTTAGGAAAATATTTTAAGTTATAAAATATAACTTTTGATATTTTTTCATGAAAATATTAATATTTTAATATTAAAAGCAAATATCGGATAATGAATTTAATTGTTTAAAAATCATATAAATATGATTTTGAAGTATTAAAAATATTTTGTGATATTATAAATATATTATAATATTATGACATGTATTTCATTAATATTTGATAATAAATAAATATTAATGATAAAAGAATCAAGTGGTATTTAATTTATTTAAATACGAGTTTAATGATTGAAAAATTATAATAAATGATAATAATTATGTGAAAATTATTATGAGACTTAGAAAAATATTTTGACTGTTATTAAAATTATATGAGTTAATTGTTAAGTATTTAGGCAGAGTTTAATTGAACTTAGACTCGATAAAAGTTTGACTAGACCGTCGGGATGTCAGTTTTGTGTCGGGTTCAAGTGAGAGTGTAATAGTTTGACTTGATACCGAGTCTTATGTGTGTTATAGACTAATAGGGTTATGTGTTATGTGTTTAGGTTATTCTATGTTTATATATATAGTAATATTATACTGTGATGATATTATTCTAATATTAGAGATCTATATTACTAATATTAGGTCTTCGGATAAAGCGTATAAATTGTGTAGCGGTAATCAACGGTTCAAACATGTTTGTTTTTACTTAACTCTAATAAGAGTTATTTCATTCGGATAAGCTTATGCTTAATCATTGCTGATTGCCATGTATAATTGTACTCTGTACATATTGCATGTATAAGTCAGGTATGAAAGGCTGATCACCTTCATTACTAGTTGGTTCAGATATATTTGTTCATATATAATACTTGTTCAGTCATAAATTTGTTCCTGCCAGTTCTCAATTATATTGATGAATTATAGCCAGCTAATTGTTCATACTCTTTCAATCATGATATATCGTTATATTATTGAATTAAAACTTGCTGGGCAATCCTTATGCTCACCCTTGCTATATCATGATAAAATATTACAGATTAAGACGAATACGTCGGATACAAGGAAAGGTTAAAGACAGTTCCAGCGTTAGAATATGTGTGCAACTAAATTGTATAAGTGTTGTATTTTAAGATTATGTGTTAAGTAAGTTATGAAATGTGTATTAAGTTAAGGTTACTAGACCTTGGGGAATAGTGTGTAAGTTTAATGTATAAACAGTTTATGTTTATATCTTCCGCAAATATAGTAATAGTGATAGAATGATCGAACCGGATCCGACGTGATTTGGGACCTAGATTCGGGGCACTCACAATGGCCACTTTGGCGCTGCGACACTAGACTTATGTCTTGGAGTTGCGCCGTGGCGCGGACTCTGAGCCTCAGAAATTTTTTTACAGTTTTTTCAAATGATGAGATTCCCGGACTCGTAACTTCTTCGTTATAAGTCCAAATTGGCTCGTTCAAGAGCCTACGGTTCATAAATTACATACTCTACGTGTTCGTGTAAGAATTTTATCTATTTGACTTTGTTTGCTAAAATTTCACCTATTAGTCCATTTTTAACAAAAACGATAAACGTTCGCGAACGTTCAACACTCGTTTCTTCGTTCTAAGTCGGAATCCGGCCATTTTCGAGCCCGCAACTCTATAACACCAAATACGACTTGTCTCCATCGAAAACCAACATTTCCAAGTTCAAATACAAAATACAAATTCCATTCCGAGAATTTCACGAAATTGACGATTATTGTCCAATCGTGTGAATTCCGACAAAACTTCATTACTAGCGATTTGTTCATCATTCCAAATACATTCATTTCATTATCTAGACAACTCAACTTAGATGATACAACAACCTATATTAAAATTAGGTTATGGCTTATTCTTTATAAGCTCATAACTTTAACAATTTCTTCACTACATGATTTTCAATTTATGATGACTTACTCTTAATTAAGTTATTTAAGTTACATGCTTACATCTTATTATCCATACAAAATTCTTAAGTTTAATCATATGACAAGTTCATATGTGTATTCCATAAGTTCATAACTTGTTTATGTTCAAGTTACTTATTCATAACTTATTCGGCTTAAGTCCTTTGTGTATCCACTTCTCTTATGTTCTTAGCATCTAAGTTCATTTAAATTACACTTCTCTTATCACCCTACTATGATAGAGATAGAAGAGACAAGATCAATTACCTTTGAAGACTACTTCTCTTTCTTTGGAAATCTAACAATGGAAGGTTAAGCTTCAAAGTGCTTATTAGCTCTAACAAATAAGTTGTTTGTGAGAGAGTTTGTTGGATGAAATCTAAACAAGTAAATAACAAATCCAAGCTTGCTATTTAAAGAGGTCTCTAAGCTAGGGTATAATGGTCATTAGGCATCCCACCTCCTTAACTAACCTCCTTACTATTCATATCTTGCTCATTAAGTAATCTTAGCCATCACTCTTAATTCTTGCCCATCACACAAGGTTCTTGCCCACTACTTCACCCATGGGTTGCCCCATGGATCCTATATAGTTAATGGATCATCCATTGGGCTTGGTTATTAAATTAATTAACTTATCTTTGGGCTTACTTTGATTTACTTTGGGCTTATCTTAATAAACACTTGGGCTTGATATCACTCCCACATAGGTTTATACCTTTAATCTTATTGGACTTATTCTTCATACAAGATTACATTAATTTATTTCATTAGATTTTTTTAATACCTACATTCTCAATTCAAGTCCGCGTGTGAAATATTGTGTTTTCCATACTTAGATTATTATTACATAATCCTTCTCGCTTTGATATTATAACATTACGTATTTTTCGAAAGTTCAAAAATAATTCCCCAGTGATAAATGGTGAATAGTGTTTTTCGTAAACTTTCTCGGAAAACTTTTCTTTTCGTCTTGGAAATTCAAACACTTTAATTCTCTCACGTAGTTAAAATACTACGATAATCCAACATTTCTAGGTTATAGAACGACATGCATCTTACTAGCACATAATAATAACAATTAATATTATTTTATTCATTATTTAATTCTTTCAAGTATTTTACAAAGGATCCGAATTTCTCGGTCGTTACATTATACCATACCAATAAATTGTACATCAACTTAAAACATTCGTCTAGTGAAATCAATTGACATCGACTACTTCTTTAAATTCTTTCACAATACATCAAAACGTTTTATGACGTCATGATACCGTACTTTTCACAGTACATTGAGGACTTCGTCAGTTTATGACTTCATCATTATACATCATACCATAGCGGGTTGTTGATCATAAGATCACATCCAACACTAGGTTCAATTGCATTAATAATTTCATCCTTTTGCCATATTTGCATCAAATGCACTGATGATATAAAATTCATTTTGATATTTCAAATCAATTTCTGTCTAGCCGAAATAATTAGCATAGACATATCAAGAATAGTTCTTTTAAAATCCATTAGTTCCAAAAGTTGAACCAATTCTTTCCTTTTCTTAAAACGCACCTATAAGAACGATTTCAATAAACTTCAAAATCTAGCATAGCTAGATGACTTGAAATACTCTTTTTCTCCATCTTCCTTCATTGTCTTTGTAATAACCCGATATTTTCTATATAATTAAATCAGGAATTGTGCTTATAATTTTTTTTTATTTTAAAGGTGAGAATAAGTGCAAGGTAAAGTATATGTATATATGTGATAAATAAAATTTATTTATTACTTGACTAATTTCAAATAATTGTATTTTAGATTTATTGATCATTATAAAGTATATTCTTATAATAATTAATTTTATAGTAGAAATATTTTTATTATTTATTTAATATGAAAATATGATTATTATATTATTTAAACAATATATGAAATGATTATTGGAATTATTATAATTACTATTTTATTATATGAATTTTTGTTCAGATTATTGAGTTAATTATTTTAACTTAATTAATAATGGTATATATGAAAGATAAATCAGATGTGGAATACAAACCCTAATTCTGGATTTGGAATAAGGAAAAAGAATTATAATATAATATTAATTATATTTCTGTGTTATAAATGTGTATTGTATATGTGTAGACTGATAATTGGTCAATTAATGTGCGACAGTAGCAAAATATAGTATTACTATGGAAACTTTAATTTGAAATTCAATTATGAGTTTGAGACTGTTATGTAACTGTGTTATTATGATTAAGGTTAAACATTATAGAATTTAATATTAATTAGAGAAACCTTAATTAATATATAGAAATCCTAATTTTTGAAAACCCTAATTAATGTTTGTAAACCCTAATTTCTATATTTGGGACCCTAATTGTCAAATGGCAAAACCCTAATTGCTAAATTAGAATGTTTAATGTCAATTAGTGGACCTTGAACCTAATTTTCATGTTTTATATAATTAGAAATTTTAATCTAATTAATAAACCCTAGTTTGGAATTTTAGAAACTCAATTTTTTATTTTTAAACCTAATTAGAAATTCTACAAAATCATTGTGCCAAACCTTAGGGCTAAACCCTAAGGGTCAAACCCTATGGGTTTGCCAAGTTACTTTACTAACATTAAAATCACAAGTCAAATGACTTTTATGCCCTTGTTGTATTATTGTAGGAAACTTGTGTATCTTGCCATATATTTAGTTGGTGAACTACTCTACCAGCCCCATGTGCTCTAAATAATCAGCAACAAGCAACATTGTATCAACCATGTGCATTGTATCCATCATATATATAGATTAAAGAGAGAGAAAAATCACTTTCAAGCTCATTTGTTCAACAAACTCCCAACCAAACCCCTCTCTCTCTAGAACCACGAATTCTCTTAGCATATCAGTCCCAAAACAAAGCCCCACTAACACCTATAGCATATCAGAAAGCCAGAATCAAGATTAAGCCAAGAAAGGTATAAAACCCTAAACCAAAAAATTTGATCTTTGATTCCATGTTAGATGTTAGCTTTTGTGTGTCAAACATGTTGTATGGAGTATAACTAAGTGATCTAGGTTGATAGATGTTAGATCCATAACATCTATATGCTCGGATTTGCTGTTTTCAAAAATCTGGAATTTTTTTTATGTTGTCTGACAACGAATGTCAGATCCCATAGATTCTTCTTTGTTCATGGTTTGGTATGTTTAAAGGTTTCAACTTGTAGTCTGATGTTAGGACTTTGATCTGAAACTTGAATTAAGGTATGTACAGATTGAAATATATGGCTGGTCAAACATTGTTGACCGATCATGACTTTTAGTTTTTGGAAAACCCAGATCGTGCCCATAAGGCTCTGCCAAGATCTTCATGGGCTCGGATCTAATATTGTTTTGATATTTTGTTATGGTTCTTGCATTTATGTTGTAAGGTGTTATTTATACTATATGTTGATGCCTTAAGATCACCTAAATGATAAACAGTTGGACTTGGTAGCCGGTCAAACTAGCCAAGTCGATCACATATTCTGTTTTCTAGGTAACCCAGAAAACATAAGAACATGTCATCTGACATGGTTTGACCGGACTATATATGTTTCTTGTGTTGATGTTAGATGGATTTTATGTAATAAATTTATTCATTTACATGTTGGCTACACACTGGACCATTAGATCACTAAAACATTGTACAGATCACAAGTTATGGAAGCCCAAAAGTGGCTGGTCGAACTGCATGTTCTTCATTTTTGGGTAACCCAGAAAATGAAGAACAGCTCTGACAGCTTGTTCAAGGCCTTAGATCTTGCTCTTTGTTGATGTTTAGACTTGACTAGTGTTCAATACATGTTCTCTATTAGTTTCTCTTCATATCCCGACGTCTAGGCCACCCATAACATGAACAGATTTCATAATATAAGGCCATGAAAAGCGTTGACCGACCATGACTAGATTTTCTGGGCAGCCCAAAAATATGATGAACACGTCTGACAGTGATTTCAAAGATTTATATCTTGCTCATGTGTTGTGATTTGACCCAGCTATTGATTTACATTTGTAGTATTACATCAATACTACAATATCAAAGTTATAGCTAGCCAGAAACACTTTACACAATGAATTAATAATGGTCAAAGTTGGTATCTAGAAACTGTCTATGAAGGCTCAAGAACACATTAGACTACACTTTCTGTTGCTAAAGGCTATAGCGACAGATTTTGTAATTTTATTTAATTTATTTTCCAAAAATCATTTAAAAATAGAAATTAATTTCTGAAAATTACAAAAATAATTTTTAAAAATTATTTTAAGTTATAAAAATTAACTTTTAATAATTTGACATATTTTTCATAAATATTAGTATTTATTTGAATATTATTGATATTTAGTTTATTTAATAAATGCATTAAATAAATTAATTAAAAATGATTTTATTATATTAAAAATTATTTTAAATGATAATAAGGTATTTAATAATATTTTAAGTTATAAAACATAAATTCTACTATTTTAAGATAAGTTTCATTAATTAATTAATATTAATGATATTAGATTTATTTAGTAATTATATTAAATAAATTAATTAAAAATGATTTTAAATACCATTTTAAATGAAAATAAATAGTTTTAAAATATTTTTAAGTTATAAAATATAACTTTTGATATTTAAAGGTAAATTTCATTAATAATTTAATATTAATGATAATAGTTTTATTTAATAATCACATTAAATAAATGGTTTTATTAATTTAAAAAGGAAATAAATGAATTAAAAATATTTTAAGTAATAATAAATGACTTTTAATATTTTGGTGAATAATACATTAATATTTAAATATTAATAGTAATTATTTAAAAATGATTTTAAATATTTTAAAAATCATTTAAGGGTGATAAAAATATTTTAAAAATATTTTGAGTTATTATAAATAACTTTAATATTTTGGCAATGGTTTCATTAATAATTTAATATTAATTAAATATTAATGATAATAGAATTATTTAATATTTAAATCATTTAATAATGATTTTAGGGTTTGAGAAATGATGATAAATTATAATAATTATTTAAAAATTATTATAAGGCTATGAAAAATAATATGACTGCTATTTAAATTATCTAAACGAATATTGAACTACACAATAGAGTCTTAGACTCGATAATTACTCGATAAAGCCGTCGGTACACCGATATGTTTCATAAATTGATTCGGACTTAGATAATTTGACTAGATACGTGTTTGTTTGTGATCCAATGGCTATTAAACATATGTGACAATGTGATTAGGTTATGTGTCGACTGCATTTAGCAGTACTATGTGTTATGATATGTATTTCTAATCGATAGAATGATCTTATTAATGGTAGGTCTCGATATAAAAGATAAAATTAATTTGCGTAACTGTAAGCAACAGACCAAGAAAGTATCCTAACTTTACATTTCTTTTATGCAATAGACATGAGTAAAAAAGTTTTAGAATTATATTATCATTGTACCAGATTATTACTCTATTGTTATCGATTATGTATCCAATCAATTGTATTCATACAAGTTTTTAAATTATCCGATCATTGTTTATCAACACAATATCATATTATAATTCAAATATTTATTCTGTTTGTTAATTTCTAAATATGGTTATACAAGTGTCCTCACTTGGATAATCATTGTATTAAATCACATGTTGATACATACCCATTGATTTTCGGCATGTATACCTTAATTAAAAGCCATCTAAGCTATTTGACCCAGCTAGACACAGATTTTGATATATCGTTGAACATGATATAACTTTATTGTATCCAATCAAATTTCTTTGGTTCGGATTCCTGACTAAGTATGAACATCCCTAATCTGAGAAAACTTTTGTGCGCCAAAGGTGGATAAGATGAATGATAATATCGTTCTTGCATGTAGTATTGATCAATACAGGGCACATTGGGATGATCACCCTCGCGCCCGTAAGTTATGACGGTTTACGGATGAAGTTCTGTTAAACCTTAGCGAAAATTAAAAATAATGTTCATAGTCTGTCAACTAATCCTCATTTATAGTCAGTACGTAGTTTCAAAATTTTGATATAGTCAGTACGTAGTCAGCACGAAGGTTTGAGCTGGGATTAAAACACTGGCTCTACAACAAGGTGGCAGTGTTGCAAATCCCTACATTTGCAGCACTCATGGAGAAAGCTATTATTGCTGAGGAGGGGAGTGAGGCCATGAGCCTATACTACAAAGAAATAAGGAATAAGGGTAAGGTTGAGGGATCTGGGAAGGTGGAAACAAACAGTGGAAATAGGAGTGAAAAGAGGAAGGGAAACAACTTTGGGGGTATACAGGTGAAGCAGGAAGGTACAAAGAAGAAGCCGCTAGTACAATGTGGGAACTGTGGCAAGAACCATTTGGGGGAATGCCTGAAAGGTAAATTTGTATGTTTTAAGTGTGGGCAGGAGGGCCATATCTCTCCCAACTGCCCCAATCCTAGAACTATTAATGGGCGTTTTCTGTGCGGATCAAAGGAGCATAAGGTGAAGGACTGTCCGAAAAGGAGGACGGAGGCAGAAAGCGGGAACATGGGGAAAAGCGGCGGAACTTTGGCAATCACAGGACCAACATCATCTAGCAAGCTGACAAAATCTACTACAAAGGTCTTCAACATGACAGTCCAGGATACAGCGGCAGCTGGCAATAGAACTCCAGGTAATTATTCGTATAACTTTTATTTTATTATGCTTGATTTTCCAATATATAGTAAATTATTTTATATAGAAATTTTGAGGAGGAATTTGAGTTCTTTTAGAAACTAATTTTTTCGTTTAATCAGAAAGACAAGCTTTATGTGAATAGTTAAAGATCAGTTCGATCAACGTTGATCAAGATCTACTTGCGATGATTGTGTATGCTATGTAACCGTGTATGTATAGGTTTTTAAACGGTGATTCCGGGGACGGAATCTCTATAAGGGAGGGTGAATATAACAACCCTATATTTTTTACATAAATAAATAAGAAATTTTGCGTATAATTTTTTTTATATTTAAGGATGAGGATTTGTACAAGATAATGTGTATGTGTATTTATGTGGTAAATAAAAATATATTTATTACATAAATATTTACAAATAATTTTATTTTAGAATTATTAATTATTATAATGTACATTCTTATAATAATTAATTTTATAGTAGAAATGTTTTTATTAATTAATTTTTATCAAAATATAATCATATATTATTTAAATAATATATGAAGTAATTTTTAGAATAATTATAATAATTATTTTATTATATGAATTTTAGTACAGGCTATTAAGTTAATTATTTTACCTTGATTATTAAGGTTAAATATGAAGAATAAATCAGATATGGAATCCAAACTCTAATTTTGGATTATTGTCAAGGTATGAGAATAATAATATAATATTAATTATATTTTGATTTTTCAGTGCTATGAATATGTACTGTATTTCTGTATTGATAATGGTAAGTCAATTACGATGTATTATGGCCAAACTCTAGTAATAATATTAAACCCTAATTTGAGATCCAAATTAGAGTGCAAGATTGTTTTATAAGTGTGATATATAATTTATGTCGTGTATTAAATGTATTAATTAGGTAAACCCTAATTAAAATTCTAGAAACCTTAATTTTTATTTTTGAAAAACCCTAAGTGATTATAAAACCCTAATTTCTAAAATTAAAAACCATAATTTGAAATTCAAATTAGAGTTCGAGATTGATTGGTGATTGTGTTAATGTGTTTAATTAACAAGTATTAGATTTTATTGTTAATTATGGAAAACCTAATTAGCAATTTAAAACCCTAAATATTTAGAACCCTAATTTGATAATTAGAAAACCTAATTATAATTTGGTAACCCTAATTACCAAAAGAATAAACCCTAATTGTTAAATTAGCAAGGTTAATTATAAAATTATATGATTTAAACCCTAATGTTCATGTATAATGTGACTAGATAATTAATCATAATTAGAAAACCCTAATTTCAAAATTTTAGAAAACTAAAAGTTATTTAATTTTTATTTAATTTTATTTTTGTGCAAACCCTAATTGCTAAATCCTACATTTTGTGCTAAGCCTTAGGGTTAAACCCTAAGGGCCAAACCCTAAGGGTTTGTATCAAATGACCAATCTAGAAATAAAATTTATGAGGGATTGACCAAAAAGCCCTTTTTGTCACATTTTTATGTTTGCTTGCAAATCTATACAAGATGAGAGTTGGTGACCAACTCATACCAACTTCATGAGACTCAAAATAGATAGCACATAACCCTAGCTCAGCCATTCATGCATTTAATTTGTCTATAAATAGATTGAAGGAGAGAGAAAATGCATTTGTTTACTAAAAAATTGCACAACACCTATCAAAGACTTCCTCTCGCAAAGACCCACGAAATTTGTAAGTTTTATAGTCCCAAAACATAGCCCCACTGTAACGACCCCAAAATAGGTTCATTCCACCCAACCCATTCTGAGTCGTCAAATACATGGTACAGAAAACAACTACAACTTTATTACAACAATTGTCGTGCAAAATACAACAACACATATGCTGTGAGTTTGGATACAAATATATACCAAATGTGACTCATGTTCCAACCGTGGACATCACCTCACAATAACACCTTACATAAAGGTATAGTCAAAAACTGTTTTAGAAATTAGAATCTTTGGGAAGTGCTCAAGGAAACCTTCGTACATGGGAGGCCACGCGTCTAGGTTATGATAGATATCATATGGCCACAGAATTATCCTTGGTTGACCCAATAGACCCCAAAGAAAAACGAGAAGATTACTATCATATTCTTCCCAATGGTGAGTCTTCTCTTGACATATCATTATCTCTACTGTCTCTAATTGAGAATTATACTTTAAACAAACACCAAGATTATATAGGTAGTGTTCGTATATATATACTCAGCAAGTGGATGAGCACATCCCTGTCTTATGATGACACGAGGTTGTATGTCGTTAGACATCTTGTATGATAGTGGCAAACCACCCTTCCAACGTTGGGTACAACTTACCCTATTGGATTCACCAAATATAACTACTAAATGAACTTTTCTATACTGCTTCGGGAGAACATCCACAGCTAGAGACCACTGTTCTATTTTCCCGTTACCCTCGCTCGACCCAGCTACACTCTTATTACCTGAAAGGAATTGTGAAGCAAAAGGGTGAGCACAACTAGCCCAGTAAAAAATATCATGACTAAAGATAATTAAAGTAGCCTTCATCAATAATAAATCAGAGATTTAGAACATATGGTAAATGATAAAAATTTCAACCATAGTTGCAGCGGAACGAGCAATCCATTAGAAGAGTCAAATAGACTATAAAGTCTATTATCTTCTCCATGTTAGAAATCCATCAACAATGTTTTATCCCTGTAACATCAATCAACAGTTCCTTTCCACAATCATATGAATAACTCATAATCATAATTGTGATTCTAAATTTTTCTTCGCACCCAGGACGAAGAATATTTTCATCACATGTCTTTACCTGAAACATCAAAGATCATGGTTATACCAAATCACAGTTCCTGTTCATAATCATACTAATAAATTCATCTTTGCACTACGACCAAAGATATTCAACAACAGTTTATCTTTGCACTACGGGCCAAAGATATTCATCAACAGACCATCTTTGCACTACAGGCCAAAGATATTCATCTACAATTCATCTTTGCACTACAGGCCAAAGATATTCCTCAACCGTTCATCTTTGCATTACTGGCCAAAGATATTCAACAACAGGTCATCTTTGCACTACGGGCCAAAGATATTCCTCAACAGTTCATATTTGCACTACAGGCCAAATATATTAATATCTCAAAGAATATATAATCATTTAAGAATTTATATAAACAATAATTATAACCATGTTGATCATTTCACCTTTGCACTTAAGCTAAAGATATTCAATTATAAATTCAATGGTCATGATCATACCAGTCAACAATTCAACTTTGCACTACTGGCCAAAGAGAACCCATAGTCATGATCATACCAAAAATCTACCCATCTTTACACTCAAGTCAAAGAGAAATATCATCATTAGGGTTATAAAAATGTTATATATGATAATAAAATCAATATAATCATATAGATTTAATCTCAAGAGTAATATTCATAAATCAACTATAATTTGGTTAGAAAAAGAAACCAATTTTGTCATGAATAGTAACTCGTGAATAGTAACTCATGAATAGTAACTCGTGAATAGTAACTCGTGAATAGTAACCCCGACTCAAAAAGGTAGAAATTCCACAATAAAATCCATACCAATATTTCGGTATAATGATATTGAAAGAATAACATTACTTAAATTTATAAACAATTTATTTTAATTGTTTACACTTTACTAATTAATGCATTTAATCATCATAAAATGCCAACTCTTAAATTTCATCATCAATAACCAAAACCCTCATCAAAAATCTGCATATACCTCATATAGGATTCTCAAGCCATAAAATCCTATTTTCCAATTTTCTTTCTTCACAAAACATATTTAATTCATTTACTCATAACTAGATTATTTTCATGAAAAATACCAAATCAGTTCCAAAAATATTTCTTTTCTGGAATTTAGCATAATATAGTCCCATAGTGAACATATATTTTTCTCAGAATTTTTAAAAGTCATTTACTATTTTTCATATGGCCAAAATAGCCGAATATTTAGACATTTATCAAAAATTGTACTTTTGTCCAAAAATTCTGAAATTAACAGAGTATACTTCTATCATATACATGTACTCCCAATAAAAATTTCATCAATTTTGGAGTTAACCACAAGAAATTATAAGCAGTTACTTTTAAAATAGTCTTTTCTCATAAAATTCATAACTCTCAATCTATACATCCAAAAATCACCATTTTTGGACACAATCAATAAAACTCATCAAAATATCATTTCAAATTTTTCCAGAATTTTTGAAGATCAGAAAAATTACGAAACTGAAAATCATAACAACCCTTAAAATCCCTTAATATCCCTTACAATCCCTTACTATCCCTTACCTCAAAAGAGCAGTACTTCTGATCGGTATAAGGCTGAAGGAAACTTGCACTGATGAATAGCAACTCACCAAGTATCTAAATACTCACAAAATACACTCAATAATCTAGAGAGAGAAAGAGAGAAAGCTTATGTTTCTGGTGTGATTTTCAATTCTAACTTAGCCCTCTATTTATAGGAAAATTTTGGTAGGTTTGACCTGCAACCTGATGGCTTTACCTGCTACTATTCCCACCCACCACATTTGAAATATAATTCAGCACATTTCTTCACCAACCACAAGTGGGGCCCACCAATTCTAGAATTTTCCACCAAAATGATAAACTCCAAAAATTCAACAATTTCTGAACCAGTCATCTCGTAAAATTCATAATAAATCATACGTTCATTTTTAACGGTTCAAAATTTGTGGACATATACTCAACTTATATATGTATAACATATCCAAAAATTACCACGATCCAACGGTCGGATTAAAAATTATAACACCCGCAAAATATCTCAAAAACCCTGATTTTTAATACCTCCATTCCGACAAAAATACGGATAAAAATCTCAACATTAACTCCTTCATTTTTAACCACAAAAATATATCCCTCATTTATATCCACATAAAATAAATATTTTCTTATCATATGAATCAATAATTAATTATTCACAAATAATATTACAGAATCACATTTATGACAACCAGGCCGTTCCCAGGAAAGAGGGGGCTTTCCAATAAGGATTTCTCCTTACTAGCGCGCAATTAGATGACCAAACCTCTCCTTAGACAGAACTTTCTAGACATTGCCAATAATGCTATCTAATAATACTATTCAAATAATATGAATTATTGATCTGATAATGGAAAATACTGTGCAGCAACAATTATTGAACAACAATAATATAAAATTTCAACGTAGCAATTATTGAATCAATAAAATAAAATATTGAACAGTAATTACTGTAACAATTATTGAGTAGTGCCTTCTTACGTAAGAATCAATAATTTCAAAAATACTGTGCAATACCGTGTGCTACTGTGCAATAACGCGTATTACTGTATTTTAACCACCGGGTATTTCAACAGTATTAACGATAACAACTACGCCGTTATTTGTAAAAACTCAAATTTGTCGTTTTTCTTCACCCGACAGTTATTCGTTATGGGGCCCACAAATAGCTGCGCCGTCGTACGAATATTCTCCGACAGAAAGAATATTCCACGACCAAACGAATATTCCCCGACAACAATGATTATTTTATAACCACTTGCTTATTTTGAAAAAAAATTCATATTTCACCCATAACTTTAAACTTTTATCAATTTAACCATTTACTGAATAGTAATTATAAGAAAAATTGAATACTTTTATTTCATAAAATTCGGGGTCTTACAATCTCCCCTCCTTATGAAATTTCGTCCCCGAAATTTACGTACCTGGTATTTCGAAGAGTTGAGAATACCTTGCTTCCATTTCAGATTCTATCTCTCAGATCATCATGATTTCTCCATTGCTCATCTCCCATGATAACTTCATTTGGGTTCCTCATTTGTTGGGAAGTCATGACAACCGCCATCCCTCGAACTACTCGGCTTTGACTTGTCTGGAGCAGCATTTGGCGTCATCATTACCGTTGGAATATACCTTTCTATAGGACATATTCCTCCCTCAACTGCCTCTTCGTACTCCTCATTCATGATCTGAATCATCAATCTTCGATCCATATCGGATTCAGGTTGACCGCTATGTACAGGGTAATTCAAAACTCGATGTTGGGTTCTCCCAATTGCTTTCCAAAAAGAGAAATTCATATCATCTATTTTAGCCTTCTTAGATCGAACATCTCTTTCCACAATATCCACGTGTCGTGCGGCTTTTGCCCATGCATCACTTATTCTCACTCGTTCAATTTTTTCTTCTTTCAGCTCAGATTCCATTTTTATCATCTTATACTCTGCCAAAGAATGCTTCTGTTCAAGCATCACATATCGGGTAACACAAGCTTGAATTGTTGCATCCTTTTGTTCCACGACCGCCTGTCGTTCTTCTGCCTGCTCTTCTAACTCATGAATACGATTTTGAAATTCTACATTTTGATCATATAATACCTCTAATAAACTCTCCTCTGGTACTTCTTCTTCCTCTTCTTCCTCAGTCTCAGCTGTTACCTCTGCGACTATCTCGGGTGCAACTATCAATTCTTCACTCACCACATAGATATCTCTAATTCCTTCTTCGTCTGACATCACATTATCATGGTTAGTGATTAGAGGTATCCCCACAGTCTCATTCACTCCATTGTTAGCATTCTCAGCTGCCATTCTCAAATACTGCCATAAAATAAGGGTTAATTAAACAAATTAACATATCACATAATATCCCAATATTATGACTAACCAACAAATAAGCTTAGGTAGGACACACTAGCGAAGGATTTACGCATCTCTCCCCTCCTAGTTATATTCCTCGATCTCCACCAGAGATCATATCCCTAAGCTCTGATACCAACTGTAACGACCCCAAAATAGGTTCATTCCACCCAACCCATTCTGAGTCGTCAAATACATGGTACAGAAAACAACTACAACTTTATTACAACAATTGTCGTGCAAAATACAACAACACATATGCTGTGAGTTTGGATACAAATATATACCAAATGTGACTCATGTTCCAACCGTGGACATCACCTCACAATAACACCTTACATAAAGGTATAGTCAAAAACTGTTTTAGAAATTAGAATCTTTGGGAAGTGCTCAAGGAAACCTTCGTACATGGGAGGCCACGCGTCTAGGTTATGATAGATATCATATGGCCACAGAATTATCCTTGGTTGACCCAATAGACCCCAAAGAAAAACGAGAAGATTACTATCATATTCTTCCCAATGGTGAGTCTTCTCTTGACATATCATTATCTCTACTGTCTCTAATTGAGAATTATACTTTAAACAAACACCAAGATTATATAGGTAGTGCTCGTATATATATACTCAGCAAGTGGATGAGCACATCCCTGTCTTATGATGACACGAGGTTGTATGTCGTTAGACATCTTGTATGATAGTGGCAAACCACCCTTCCAACGTTGGGTACACCTTACCCTATTGGATTCACCAAATATAACTACTAAATGAACTTTTCTATACTGCTTCGGGAGAACATCCACAGCTAGAGACCACTGTTCTATTTTCCCGTTACCCTCGCTCGACCCAGCTACACTCTTATTACCTGAAAGGAATTGTGAAGCAAAAGGGTGAGCACAACTAGCCCAGTAAAGAATATCATGACTAAAGATAATTAAAGTAGCCTTCATCAATAATAAATCAGAGATTTAGAACATATGGTAAATGATAAAAATTTCAACCATAGTTGCAGCGGAACGAGCAATCCATTAGAAGAGTCAAATAGACTATAAAGTCTATTATCTTCTCCATGTTAAAAATCCATCAACAATGTTTTATCCCTGTAACATCAATCAACAGTTCCTTTCCACAATCATATGAATAACTCATAATCATAATTGTGATTCTAAATTTTTCTTCGCACCCAGGACGAAGAATATTTTCATCACATGTCTTTACCTGAAACATCAAAGATCATGGTTATACCAAATCACAGTTCCTGTTCATAATCATACTAATAAATTCATCTTTGCACTACGACCAAAGATATTCAACAACAGTTTATCTTTGCACTACGGGCCAAAGATATTCATCAACAGACCATCTTTGCACTACAGGCCAAAGATATTCATCTACAATTCATCTTTGCACTACAGGCCAAAGATATTCCTCAACCGTTCATCTTTGCACTACTGGCCAAAGATATTCAACAACAGGTCATCTTTGCACTACGGGCCAAAGATATTCCTCAACAGTTCATATTTGCACTACAGGCCAAATATATTAATATCTCAAAGAATATATAATCATTTAAGAATTTATATAAACAATAATTATAACCATGTTGATCATTTCACCTTTGCACTTAAGCTAAAGATATTCAATTATAAATTCAATGGTCATGATCATACCAGTCAACAATTCAACTTTGCACTACTGGCCAAAGAGAACCCATAGTCATGATCATACCAAAAATCTACCCATCTTTACACTCAAGTCAAAGAGAAATATCATCATTAGGGTTATAAAAATGTTATATATGATAATAAAATCAATATAATCATATAGATTTAATCTCAAGAGTAATATTCATAAATCAACTATAATTTGGTTAGAAAAAGAAACCAATTTTGTCATGAATAGTAACTCGTGAATAGTAACTCATGAATAGTAACTCGTGAATAGTAACTCGTGAATAGTAACCCCGACTCAAAAAGGTAGAAATTCCACAATAAAATCCATACCAATATTTCGGTATAATGATATTGAAAGAATAACATTACTTAAATTTATAAACAATTTATTTTAATTGTTTACACTTTACTAATTAATGCATTTAATCATCATAAAATGCCAACTCTTACAATTTCATCATCAATAACCAAAACCCTCATCAAAAATCTGCATATACCTCATATAGGATTCTCAAGCCATAAAATCCTATTTTCCAATTTTCTTTCTTCACAAAACATATTTAATTCATTTACTCATAACTAGATTATTTTCATGAAAAATACCAAATCAGTTCCAAAAATATTTCTTTTCTGGAATTTAGCATAATATAGTCCCATAGTGAACATATATTTTTCTCAGAATTTTTAAAAGTCATTTACTATTTTTCATATGGCCAAAATAGCCGAATATTTAGACATTTATCAAAAATTGTACTTTTGTCCAAAAATTCTGAAATTTACAGAGTATACTTCTATCATATACATGTACTCCCAATAAAAATTTCATCAATTTTGAAGTTAACCACAAGAAATTATAAGCAGTTACTTTTAAAATAGTCTTTTCTCATAAAATTCATAACTCTCAATCTATACATCCAAAAATCACCATTTTTGGACACAATCAATAAAACTCATCAAAATATCATTTCAAATTTTTCCAGAATTTTTGAAGATCAGAAAAATTACGAAACTGAAAATCATAACAACCCTTAAAATCCCTTAATATCCCTTACAATCCCTTACTATCTCTTACCTCAAAAGAGCAGTACTTCTGATCGGTATAAGGCTGAAGGAAACTTGCACTGATGAATAGCAACTCACCAAGTATCTAAATACTCACAAAATACACTCAATAATCTAGAGAGAGAAAGAGAGAAAGCTTATGTTTCTGGTGTGATTTTCAATTCTAACTTAGCCCTCTATTTATAGGAAAATTTTGGTAGGTTTGACCTGCAACCTGATGGCTTTACCTGCTACTATTCCCACCCACCACATTTGAAATATAATTCAGCACATTTCTTCACCAACCACAAGTGGGGCCCACCAATTCTAGAATTTTCCACCAAAATGATAAACTCCGAAAATTCAACAATTTCTGAACCAGTCATCTCGTAAAATTCATAATAAATCATACGTTCATTTTTAACGGTTCAAAATTTGTGGACATATACTCAACTTATATATGTATAACATATCCAAAAATTACCACGATCCAACGGTCGGATTAAAAATTATAACCCCCGCAAAATATCTCAAAAACCCTGATTTTTAATACCTCCATTCCGACAAAAATACGGATAAAAATCTCAACATTAACTCCTTCATTTTTTAACCACAAAAATATATCCCTCATTTATATCCACATAAAATAAATATTTTCTTATCATATAAATCAATAATTAATTATTCACAAATAATATTACAGAATCACATTTATGACAACCAGGCCGTTCCCAGGAAAGAGGGGGCTTTCCAATAAGGATTTCTCCTTACTAGCGCGCAATTAGAT
The DNA here is from genome assembly GCA_016801055.1 of Panax notoginseng. Classification (NCBI taxonomy): domain Eukaryota; kingdom Viridiplantae; phylum Streptophyta; class Magnoliopsida; order Apiales; family Araliaceae; genus Panax; species Panax notoginseng. The sequence goes on along the minus strand of CM029017.1, from coordinate 95,055,599 downwards.
GACCAAACCTCTCCTTAGACAGAACTTTCTAGACATTGCCAATAATGCTATCTAATAATACTATTCAAATAATATGAATTATTGATCTGATAATGGAAAATACTGTGCAGCAACAATTATTGAACAACAATAATATAAAATTTCAACGTAGCAATTATTGAATCAATAAAATAAAATATTGAACAGTAATTACTGTAACAATTATTGAGTAGTGCCTTCTTACGTAAGAATCAATAATTTCAAAAATACTGTGCAATACCGTGTGCTACTGTGCAATAACGCGTATTACTGTATTTTAACCACCGGGTATTTCAACAGTATTAACGATAACAACTACGCCGTTATTTGTAAAAACTCAAATTTGTCATTTTTCTTCACCCGACAGTTATTCGTTATGGGGCCCACAAATAGCTGCGCCGTCGTACGAATATTCTCCGACAGAAAGAATATTCCACGACCAAACGAATATTCCCCGACAACAATGATTATTTTATAACCACTTGCTTATTTTGAAAAAAAATTCATATTTCACCCATAACTTTAAACTTTTATCAATTTAACCATTTACTGAATAGTAATTATAAGAAAAATTGAATACTTTTATTTCATAAAATTCGGGGTCTTACACCCACGTTCACCATAAACAAATCAGCAACACAAAATTAAAAATTTATCAAAGAAAGGTATAAAACCCTAGCTTTAATTTCTGTCCAAATCTGTGTTAGATGTTATGATTAAGTGTTAGAATATGTTGTTTATGTTGTCTAATGTTGATCTAGGTTGCTAGATGTTAGATCCATAACACCTAGAGGCTCAGATTTAAGTTTTAAAGAAATCTGGAATTTTTTTTTGAGGTCTGACAATGAATGTCAGGCCTTATAAATCATTGCTCGTTTGTTGTTTGTGTTGTTTTAAAAGCTTCAATATGTAGCCTGGTATATGCTCTTTAAGATGCAAGTGGTAGAATAGCCATTTGATGTCTGAAATCAAAAATATTTAAGGTCAAATCCCATTGACCGACGTTGACTGCACGAAATTCTGGGCAGCCTAGAACCTAAAAATCGTGTTTGACAGTTTTTTTGAACAGCCCAGATCTTTGTGTTGTTAGACGTTTTAGTTTGATTGTTGTATCTAGATTGTATTCTTGTATATGAACTCTAATATTGTGCCTTATAATATCCTAATCATCAAACTGTGTGATTATAGTGGACGGTCAAACCAGGCCAAACGATCATTGAAGCTATTTTCTGGGTAACCCAGAAAACGCTTGACCATGTCGTCTGACATGGTTTGACCAGTGTGAATCTGCTTGATAGGTTGTTGTTTTAGTGATCTACTGTGATATAACCCTTCCTTGTCATGTTGGCTACATACTGAATTCATTACATCACTAAAAGATTGCACGGATTTCAAGTTGTGGAAGCCCAAAAGTGTATGCTCGAACTGTTCTTCATTTCTGGGTAACCCAGAAATGAAGAACAACCTCTGACAACACTTTTGGAGGCTCAGATCTCATTGGTTATAGGTGTTATGAATATTTTTGTTGCTGGATCTTGTAGTCTTGTAGTAACACTACATGATCTGATCAAAAAATTGCCCAGAAACACATCATACACGAATTTAAATCTCGATCAAAGTAGCTAGCCCGGTCTCTGACTTGATGTCTGGGTTTTGCTTGAAGAACACCAAGAACACATATAGCGACGGTTTTGTCGCTATAGGTGGCCTTTAGCGACAGACAGTAGATTATTTTTCGAAAATTAATTAATAAATAAAAAAAATAGTTTTTAATTATTAAAAAAACAAAATAAATTATTAAAAATTAATTTAAATTCCGAAAATTAGTTTTTAATTATTTTAAGTATATTTCATAAATATTTAATATTTTTAAAATATTAAAAGTATTTAATTTATTTAATTATAATATTAAATAAATTATTTAAAAATGATTTTAATATTGGAAAAATCATTAAAAATTATATTATGATATAAGAAAATATTTTAAGTTATTTTTAATTACTTTTAATATTTTGTGATAAATTTCATTAATAAATTGATATTAATGGTAATTAATTTATTTACTAAATGAATTAAATAAATTAATTAAAAATGATTTTATTATATTAAAAATCATTTTAAATAATAATAAGGTATTTAAAAATATTTTAAGTTATAAAATATAACTTTTAATATTTAAAGATAAATTTCATTAATTAATTATTATTAATGATATTAAAGTTATTTAATAATTATATTAAATAATTTAGTTTAAAAATGATTTTTATATTATAATAATCATTTTAAATGAAAATAAATTGTTTAAAAATATTTTAAGTTGTAAAATAGAAATTTTAATATTTAAAGGATAATTTTATTAATAATTTAATATTAATGATTATTAATTTATTATTAAAAATAGTAAATTTATTTAATAATTATATTAAATAAATAGTTTAAAAATAGTTTTATTAATTTAAAAATCATTTAAAAGGGTATAAATGAATTAAAAATATTTTAAGTTATGAATAATGACTTTTAATATTTTGATAAATAGAGCATTAATACTTTAATATTAATGATGATTATTTAAAAATAATTTTAAATATTTTTAAAATCATTTAAGGGTTATATTAATACTTTAAAAGTATTTTAAGTTATTATAAATAACTTTAATATTTTGGTAATCGTTTCATTAATAGTTTAATATTAAATAGATATTAATGATAATAGAATTGTTTAGTATTTAAATCATTTAATAATGATTCCGATGTTTGAAAAATCATGATAAATAATAATAAATGTTAAAAAATTATTATAAGTCATTTAAAAATAATATGACTGATACTAAGTTACAGGACAGAGTATTAAACTCGATAATTACCCGATAAAGCTGTCGATAGACCGACATGCTTCAGAAATTGATCTAGACTTAGATAATGTGATTAGATAAGTGATTATTTGTGATTCAATGGTTGTTAAACCTATGTGCCAATGTGATTAGGGAATATGCTGACTACAATAAGCAGTATTATATGATATGATATGTTATTCTAATCAGACAAATGATCTATTTAATGATAGGGCTTGATAGAAAAGATAAATCTAAGTTGTGTAAGCAGCAGACAAGGTAAGTATCTAACTCTTTGCATTTACTTTATGCAACGGACATGAGTAAGATAATATCTGAATTGTTCATTTCAATTGTCCAAATATTTCAACCTTTGTATATACTTATGCAATGATTCTGTATAAGTAAGTTATTAAACTATAATTATTGTACAAGTTCCTTTATTATGTTATTATTGATCAAATTATATATTCTAATCGTTAATTTCTAAAACATGGTTATACAAGTGTCCCCACTTGGATAATCATTATATTTTTTCACATGTTGATACATACTTATCAGTGTTCAGTATGTATAAGTTGAATTAAAAGTCGTCTAAGCTATTTGATCCGGCTAGACATATATTTAAAGTTGTTATTGAACAAGATAAAACTTTATCCAACTAAATTATTTTGGTTTGGATTAAAGACTGGTATGAACATCCCAAATATGGGAAACTTTTATGCGCCTAAGGCGGGAATGCTGGACGAAAATATCGTCCTTTAATGTAGTATTGATCAATACAGGGCATAACGAGCTGATCACCCCCCCGTGCCCGTAAGTAATGACGGTTTATAGATGAAATTTTGTTTAACCTTTTCGAAAATGGAAAATAATGTTCATAGTTTGTCAACTGATCCTCATTTATAGTCAGTACGTAGTTTCAAAAATTTGAAATCGAAATGATATGTTGTTTATTATCAGTTCATTTTAATTTACAATTGTTGATTCGTTGTAGAAGTATCGTTTAAAGAAAATATTTAATTCGTTCAGCTAACTGTTATTGTTGGTATTACTTGCTGGGCACTCAAATGCTCATCCTTGCTTAAATTTAAATGTTTTCAGCTAAAGGTGAACAACTTGGAGGCTCTTCTAAGAACAAAGGGAAAGGGAAGGTCGCTGAATGAATGATAATGCTATCTTTTGTAATAACTAGACTTTATTAGGGTAATGATGATATATATTAATGAAACGAATGTTTGAAGGTTTTGTACTTGGGATTAAAAACTCTGATAATATGTAAATTAAATTTGATAATCTATATTATTGTTATTATTATTAGTATTATTCCGCTCATAGAAATGGTATCGTGAAGCACTGAGTTCGGGTTTTAATTACCCGGATTTGGGGGCGTCACAACAGGGTATTAGAGCTTAGGGTTAAAAACCTTAGGTGGGTTAGACCTTAGGCTATAACCTTAGAACAGAGGGAAACATTAAAAATATAAATAACTCATATAGAGTTTAAAAATAAATGCTTTGGATAAATTCATCGACAAACAAACTAAAAGATAACTTATATAAAACTCTTATTTGCTGTGTGTTTATACTATATGCTAATCATGATAATTTATGTGTGTAGATGTCAGGTGAAAAAGGATTAGGATACCCTCGGATCGTAAAGAAGGAGCCGATATCAAAGCCAATAGCTGAAATAGAGGCTCAGAGTGAAAGCAACCTCAATGAGGTGGTTATTGTGGAAAATGTAGTACCAGATCCGAAAATAGTAGAACTAACCGATAGTGATTCAGACACTGAAGTTGGAGCTGATCAAGCATCAACCGAAGTGCAGAATCTGCGGGACCAGGTTTCCTCTTTGGAACAGTAGTGGGAAATAGAAAAGCTGCTAAATAGCCAACTGCGAAAAGCATTAATAGAAACAATAGAAGAATAAGATAAGCTTAAAATCCAAATTAACCAAATTGGAACTAAAAGCAACAAAGCATGCGCAGCTCCGAGCAAGAAGGGGAAAAGAAAGATGAAAGACCATGATATAAGAAATCCTGATAACAACGAAGGAAAAATTAATTGAATAGAAAGGTGTGCAAATTGCGACAAGAAACATGAAGGTGTATGCAGAAAAGGGGAATATGTTTGCTACAATTACGGACAAAATGGACATTTCTCTCCTCATTGTCCCAATCCAACACAATGTGTCTGTTTTAATTGTGGAATAGAAGGTCATCAGGCGAAAAGTTGTCCAAGGAAAAGGTGTAATAAATAGGTAGTATAGGTTTTGTTGTGTAGGTGTGTTTAATGTAATATATATGATAAGTATGTCTGTGTAGTGTAATGTTTCCAACTTTCGTATTAAGTTAAGACTGTAAATCCCGACTTTTGTAGTCATAAAGGGATGAATAATGTTTAAAGCAGTATGTACTATGTTATATAAATTACTACGACTTAATAAAAATGAATTTATGTTTGAGTGATTAAACAAGTTTAAAGTATTAAATTTATATGATAAGGTTTATAATGTAAGTTAAATTTATGATTTTATTTAATTAGATAATGCCGCCAAGACGTCGAACTCGAAATCAAAGGGCAGAAGAATCTGTCAACAACGTAGAAGGACAACCACAACCAGATCCAATGCAGCAATTCACAAACATGGTAGCTCAGGCCATGCAACAAGGAATGCCAGCCGCAGGGAACCAGCAGGACAATCGCTTGGCAAACTTTAAGGACTTCAAAGCTGTAGGACCGCTCGAATTTAGAGGTACAACTAACCCTGTAGAAGCCCAAACTTGGGTTAAAGAAATTGAAAAGGTGTTTATATTAGCTAGGGTAGCTGAGGGGCAAAAGACCGCTTTTGCCACCTACATGATGAAGGGTGAGGTAAATTTTTGGTGGGAAGCGAATCAGGCGAGGGCTGGAGCAGGTGTAGGTGTAGTTGCTTGAGAAAGATTCAAAACTTTATTTTTCAAAAACTATTTTTCATCTAGTATGCAGGCTAGGATGGAAGTAAAATTTCTTGAATTAAAATAGGAAAATATGACGGTGTCCGAATACGCCGCTAAGTTTAATGAGTTGGCTAGGTTTGCTCCGCATCAACTTGATATGGAGGCTAGAAAAGCACGAAGGATTGAGCTGGGATTAAAACCCTGGCTCTACAACAAGGTGGCAGTGTTGCAAATCCCTACATTTGCAGCATTCATGGAGAAAGCTATTATTGCTGAGGAGGGGAGTGAGGCCATGAGCCTATACAACAAAGAAAGAAGGAATAAGGGTACGGTTGAGGGATCTGGGAAGGTGGAAAAAAACAGTGGAAATAGGAGTGAAAAGAGGAAGGGAAACAACTTTAGGGGTATACAGGTGAAGCAGGAAGGTACAAAGAAGAAGCCGCTAGTACAATGTGGGAACTGTGGCAAGAACCATTTGGGGGAATGCCTGATAGGTAAATTTATATATTTTAAGTGTGCGCAAGAGGGCCATATCTCTCTCAACTGTCCCAATCCTAGAACTATTAGTGGGTGTTTTCTATGTGGATCAAAGGAGCATAAGGTGAAGGACTGTCCGAAAAGGAGGACGGAGGCAGAAAGCGGGAACATGGGGAAAAGCGGCAGAACTTAGGCAATCACAGGACCAACATCATCTAGCAAGCCGACAAAATCTACTGCAAGGGTCTTCAACATGACAGTCCAGGATACGGCGACAGCTGGCAATAGAACTCCAGGTAATTATTCGTATAACTTTTATTTTATTATGCTTGATTTTCCAATATATAGTAAATTATTTTATAAAGAAATTTTGAGGAGGAATTTTAGTTCTTTTAGAAACTAATTTTTCCTTTTAATCAGAAAGACAAGCTTTATGTGAATAGTTAAAGATCAGTTCGATCAACGTTGATCGAAATCTACTTGCGATGATTGTGTATGCTATGTAACCGTGTATGTATAGGTTTTTAAACGGTGATTCCGGGGACGGAATCTCTATAAGGGAGGGTGAATGTAACAACCCGATATTTTCTACATAAATAAATAAGAAATTTTGCGTATAAATTTTTTATTTATTTATTTAAGGATGAGGATTTGTACAAGATAATGTGTTTGTGTATTTATGTGGTAAATAAAAATATATTTATTACATAAATATTTACAAATAATTTTATTTTAGAATTATTGATTATTATAATGTACATTCTTATAATAATTAATTTTATAGTAGAAATATTTTTATTAATTATTTTTCATCAAAATATAATCATATATTATTTAAATAATATATTAAGTGATTTTTAGAATAATTATAATAATTATTTTATTATATGAATTTTAGTACAGGCTATTAAGTTAATTATTTTACCTTGATTATTAAGGTTGAATATGAAGAATAAATCAGATATGGAATCCAAACCCTAATTTTGGATTATTGTCAAGGTATGAGAATAATAATATAATATTAATTATATTTTGATTTTTCAGTGCTATGAATATGTACTGTATTTTCGTATTGATAATGGTAAGTCAAGTACGGTGTATTATGACCAAACACTAGTAATAATGCTAAACCCTAATTTGAGATCCAAATTAGAGTGCAAGATTGTTTTATAAGTGTGTTATATAATTTATGTCGTGTATTAAATGTATTAATTAGGTGAACCCTAATTAAAATTTTAGAAACCCTAATTTTTATTTTTGAAAAACCCTAAGTTATTATAAAACCCAAATTTCTAAAATGAGAAACCCTAATTTGAAATTCAAATTAGAGTTCGAGATTGATTGGTGATTGTGTTAATGTGTTTAATTAACAAGTATTAGATTTTATTGTTAATTATGAAAAACCTAATTAGCAATTTAAAACCCTAAATATCTAGAACCCTAATTTGATAATTAAAAAACCTAATTATAATTTGGTAACCCTAATTACCAAAAGAATAAACCCTAATTGCTAAATTAACAAGGTTAATTATAAAATTATATGATCTAAACCCTAATGTTCATGTATAATGTGATTAGATAATTAATCATAATTAGAAAACCCTAATTTCAAAATTTTAGAAAACTAAAAGTAATTTTATTTTATTTTTGTGCAAACCCTAATGACTAAATCCTACATTTTGTGCTAAACCTTAGGGTTAAACCCTAAGGGCCAAACCCTAAGGGTTTGTATCAAATGACCAATCTAGAAATAAAATTTATAAGGGAATGACCAAAAAGCCCTTTTGTCACATTTTTATGTTTGCTTGCAAATCTATACAAGATGAGAGTTGGTGACCAACTCATACCAACTTCATGTGACTCAAAATGGACAGCACACAACCCTAGCTCAGCCATTCATGCATTTAATTTGTCTATAAATAGATTGAAGGAGAGAGAAAATGCATTTGTTTACTAAAAAATTGCACAACACCTAACCAAGACTTCCTCTCACAAAGACCCACGAAATTTGTAAGTTTTATAGTCCCAAAACACAGCCCCACGTTCACCATAAACAAATCAGCAACACAAAATCAGAAATTTATCAAAGAAAGGTATAAAACCCTAGCTTTAATTTATGTCCAAAATCTGTGTTAGATGTTGTGATTAAGTGTTAGAATATGTTGTTTATGTTGTCTAATGTTGATCTGGGTTGCTAGATGTTAGATCCATAACACCTAGAGGCTCAGATTTAAGTTTTAAAGAAATATGGAAATTTTTTTTTGGAGGTCTGACAATGAATGTCAGGCCTTATAAATCATTGCTCGTTTGTTGTTTTTGTTGTTTTAAAAGCTTCAATATGTAGCCTGGTATATGGTCTTTAAGATGCAAGTGGTAGAATAGCCATTTGATGTTTGAAATCAAAGATATTTAAGGTCAAATCCCATTGACCGACGTTGACTGCACGAAATTCTGGGCAGCCCAGAACCTAAAAAACGTGTTTGACAGTTTTTTTGGACAACCTAGATCTTTGTGTTGTTTGACGTTTTAGTTTGATTGTTGTATCTAGCTTGTATTCTTGTATATGAACTCTAATATTATGCCTTATAATATCCTAATCATCAAACTGTGTGATTATAGTGGACGGTCAAACCAGGCCAAATGATCATGGAAGCTATTTTCTGGGTAACCCAGAAAATGCTTGACCATGTCGTCTGACATGGTTTGACCAGTGCGAATCTGCTAGATAGGTTGTTGTTTTAGTGATCTACTGTGATATAACCCTTCATTGTCATGTTGGCTACATACTGAATTCATTACATCACTAAAAGATTGCACGGATTTCAAGTTGTGGAAGCCCAAAAGTGTATGCTCGAACTGTTCTTCATTTCTGGGTAACTCAGAAATGAAGAACAGCCTCTGACAACACTTTTGGAGGCTCAGATCTCCTTGGTTATAGGTGTTATGAATATTTTTGTTGCTGGATCTTGTAGTCTTGCAGTAACACTACACGATCTGATCAACAAATTGCCCAAAAACACATCACACACGAATTTAATCTCGGTCAAAGTAGCTAGTCCGGTCTCTGACTTGATTTCTGGGTTTTGCTTGAAGAACACCAAGAACACCTATAGCGACGGTTCTGTCGCTATAGGTGGCCTCTAGCGACAGACAGTAGATTATTTTTCAGAAATTAATTAATAAATAAAAAAAATAGTTTTTAATTATTAAAAATACAAAATAAATTATTAAAAATTATTTTAAATTCTGAAAATTAGTTTTTAATTATTTTAAATATATTTCATAAATATTTAATATTTTTGAAATATTAAAAGTATTTAATTTATTTAATTATAATATTAATAAAATTATTTAAAAATAATTTTAATATTGGAAAAATCATTAAAAATTATATTATGATATAAGAAAATATTTTAAGTTATTTTTAATGACTTTTAATATTTTGTGATCAATTTCATTAATAAATTGATATTAATGGTAATTAATTTATTTACTAAATGAATTAACTAAATTAATTAAAAATGATTTAATTATATTAAAAATTATTTTAAATAATAATAAGGTATTTAAAAATATTTTAAGTTATAAAATTTAACTTTTAATATTTAAAGATAAATTTAATTAATTAATTATTATTAATGATATTAAAGTTATTTAATAATTATATTAAATAATTTAGTTTAAAAATGATTTTTATATTATAATAATCATTTTAAATGAAAATAAAGTGTTTAAAAATATTTTAAGTTATAAAATATAACTTTTAATATTTAAAGGATAATTTCATTAATAATTTAATATTAATGATTATTAACTTATTATTAAAAATAGTAAATTTATTTAATAATTATATTAAATAAATAGTTTAAAAATGGTTTTATTAATTTAAAAATCATTTAAAAGGATATAAATGAATTAAAAATATTTTAAGTTATGAATAATGACATTTAATATTTTGATAAATAGAACATTAATACTTTAATATTAATGATGATTATTTAAAAATGATTTTAAATATTTTAAAAATTATTTAAGGGTTATTATAAAAGTATTTTAAGTTATTATAAATAACTTTAATATTTTGGCAATGGTTTCATTAATAGTTTAATATTAAATAGATATGAATGATAACAGAATTGTTTAGTATTTAAATCATTTAATAATGATTCCGATGTTTAAAAATTCATGATAAATAATAATAAATGTTAAAAAATTACTATAAGTCATTTAAAAATAATACGTCTGATACTAAGATACAGGACATAGTATTAAACTCGATAATTACCCGATAAAGCTGTCGATAGACCGACATGTTTCAGAAATTGATCTGGACTTAGATAATGTGATTAGATAAGTGATTATTTGTGATTCAATGTGTGACGCCCCCAAAATAGGTATACAACACCCATTCTGAGTCGCCAAATACATGGTACAAAAAACAAACTACAACTTCAATAATACAATTGTCGTGCAAAATACGACAACACATACTGTGAGTTTAAATACAAATATTGTATTCTAGACAATATCCACACTCAAATAAGTCCTCATTACAATTATTCAAACACTATTTTACATAAATAGTGAGGACTGCTAAAACATCTTTCTAGAACCATAACTCCATACCCCGACTAGATCCTGCTATGTTCTCACCTCCTGAGAAGAAAAATGGAACAAAAAGGAAAAGGGTGAGCTCAACTAGCCCAGTAAAGAATATTCTGACTAAGATAATATACAACAAATTATCATTAGTATTCAACAGGGAAAAATTTGATAGAATATAATCGACAACAAGTTTTAGATCAACAACTGCAGCGGAAACAGCAAACCACTAGAAGAGTCAAGTAGAGAATGAATTCTACTATCTTCTAAGATTTAAAAGTCCATTATCAATATTTTATCCCTGTAACATCAATTAATAATCATCTTTAACCAAATATTCATCTTTGCACTACAGGTCAAAGATATTCATTTGTATTACCAGTCAGTCATGTTCATCTCAACATCTGTTCATCTTTGCACTATAGGCCAAAGATATTCATCAGGTAATCATATAACTTTGCACTACATGCCAAAGATATTCAGTAATATCATCATTTAGGACTAAGGATGATGAAAAATATCTTAAAGAAAACGAATCCAGTGAGACAGAAGGACAAATAGTAGGAATTCGTATAACAGTTTATCCAAGATCAATAATACTTCATAATAATCAATTGTGAAGCAGAATTCAAAAATAAAGATCAAAACATGGATACAATCAAAGATAGTAACCATAATAGAAATTTTGGACAAAAAGGGAAAATTTTATTTTTCGGTGAATAGTGTCGTATTCGTGAATAGTGCCTTATTCGTGAATAATGATATTGAAGAAAATAATATCATTTAAGAAGAAAATAACATCCCTTACCTAAAAATATCAGTACTTCTGATCGGAATACCGGTATAAGGTTGAAAGAAACTTGCTCTGATGAATAGAAACTCTCAAATTATCTAAATACTCACAAAATACTCTCAATAATCTAGAGAGAGAAAGAGAGAAAATTTGTTTTCGGTGTAATTTTCAATTCTAACTTAGCCCTCTATTTATAGAAAAATGTTAGTATGCCGAAGCAGATTTAACCTGCAACCTGATGGCTTTACCTGCTACTATTCCCACCCACCACATTTGAATAAAAATCTCAGCACATTTCTTCACCAACCAAGAGTGGGGCCCACCAATTCTAGAATTATTTACCAAAATGATAAACTCCAAAAATTCAAAAATTTCTAAACTAGTCATCTCATAAAATTCATAATAAATCATACGTTCATTTTTAACGGTTCAAAATTTGTTTATATATACTCAACTTATATATGTATAACATATCCAAAAATTACCACGATCCAACGGTCGGATTAAAAATTATAACCCCCGCAAAATATCTCAAAAATCCTGATTTTTAATACCTCCATTCCGACAAAAATACTGATAAAAATCTCAACATTAACTCCTTCATTTTTAACCACAAAAATATATCCCTTATTTATATCCACATAAAATAAATATTTCCTTATCATATGAATCAATAATTAATTATTCACAAATAATATTACCGAATCACATTTATGACAACCAGGTCGTTCCTAGGAAAGAGGGGGCTTTCCAATAAGAATTTCTCCTTATTAGCGCGCAATTAGATGACCAAACCTCTCCTTAGACAGAACTTTCTAGATATTACCAATAATGTTATCTAATAATGTTATTCAAATAATATGAATTATTGATCTGATAATGGAAAATACTATGCAGCAACAATTATTGAAACAACAATAATATAAAATATCAACGCAGCAATTATTGAATTAATAAAATATTGAACAATAACTACTGTAACAATTATTGAGTAGTATCTTCTTACGTAAGAATTAATAATTGGTGCAATACCGTGTGCTACTGTATTTTAACCACCAGGTGTTCCAACAGTATTAACGGTAACAACTACGCCGTTGTTTATAAACAACTTATACTTGACGTTTTCTTCATTCAATCACTTTCTGTTATGGGGCCCACACAAGGCTGCGCCGTCGTACGAATATTCCCCGACAGCAAGAATATTCCACGACCAAACGAATATTCCCCGACAAAATGAATATTTTATTACCACTTGCTTATTTTGCAAAATTTACACATTTCACCCATAACCAAAGTATTATATCAAATTAACCCCTTATTATTCACAATAATATTTAGAGAAAATTTGATTTTATTCATTAATAAGTTGGGGTCTTACAACCTCCCCTCCTTATGAAATTTTGTTCTCGAAATTGACGTACGTGTCTGATATTTCGAAAAGGTGAGTATACCTACTTTCATTTCTGATTCCAACTCCCAGGTCATTTCTTCAATAGCATGGTTTCTCCACAAAACCTTAACTTGTGGTATAACCTTCGTGCGTAGGACATGCTCTTTCTTATCCAAGATCTTAACAAGTACCTCCTCGTACGTTAAATCTTCAGCTATCTCGTTTGGTTCTAACTGAATAATGTGGTTCGGGTCTTTAATATATTTACGAAGCATAGATATGTGAAAAACATTATGAACACGAGACATGCTTGGAGGTAATGCGAGTCTATATGCCACATTTCCTATTCGCTCAAGAATCTCAAATGGACCAACAAATCTTGGATTGAGCTTCCTCTCTTTCCAAATCTTGTAACTCCCTTCCATGGTGCAACACGTAACAATACATGATCCCCAATATTAAATTTCACGTCCTTCCGATGAAGATCCGCATAACTCTTTTGTCGATCTTGTGCCGTTTGTATACGTTGTCGAATCGTTTGGATCTTCTCTGTAGTCATGCGTACCAACTCTGGTCCCAACAATGTTGCTTCACCCACCTCGTCCCAACATACTGGAGAACGACATTTTCTTCCATACAACGCCTCGAATGGAGCCACACCTATGCTCGCCTGATAACTGTTGTTGTAGGAGAATTCCACCAATGGTAGGTACTTATCCCAACTCCCTTTGAGATCTAGGACACAAAGTCTTAATAGATCTTCAAGAGTTTGAATAGTCCTCTCTGATTGTCCGTCCGTTTGAGGATGGTATGCTGAACTGAATCGTAAATCTGTGCCTATAGCTTCCTGCAAGCTAACCCAAAATCGTGAAGAGAATCTTGCGTCACGATCCGAAACTATGGATACTGGCATGCCATGCAATCTCACAATCTCGTTCACGTACATACTAGCAAGGCGTTCAAGGGAATAAGTCTCACGTATCGGCAAGAAATGAGCAGACTTGGTTAATTTATCAACAATAACCCAAATCGCATCTATGCCTTGAGAAACCTTGGGAAGACCCGCAAAAAAATCCATAGTAATGTGTTCCCACTTCCATTTCGGAATCTCAAGTGGTTGCAATGGACCCTTTGGTACTTGATGCTCCGCTTTTACACGTTGACAAGTTAAACACCTCGAGATAAACTCCGTGATCTTTCTTTTCATATTGCTCCACCAAAATGTATGTCGAAGATCGTGATACATTTTGGTACTCCCAGGATGGATTGCAAACGGTGTGTTGTGTGCCTGCATCATTATTCTATGCTTCAAGTGAAAATCGTTAGGAACACAAAGTCTGGAGTTGACTCGAAGTATTCCTTCATCGATTATTGCTTCTGGAATAGCACCTTCTTGCACTTTCTTCTTCATACGCATCAGCTTTATGTCTGTAGCTTGAGCAACTTTAACTTTATCGATTAAAGTCGGTTCTACTCGTATATTTGATATCATCATGTGGGTACTTGGAGCCTTCATCTCTATCTCCATCCTTTGCAAGTCATACAAAATGGGCCTTTGTGTTAACAACATTGCACTCGTACCCGCATATGATCTTCTACTCAATGCGTCAGCTACTACGTTTGCTTTTCCAGGATGATATTGGATGGTATGATCGTAATCTTTCAACAGCTCGAGCAACCGTCGCTGCCGCATATTGAGTTCCTTTTGGGTGAAGAAATATTTAAGGCTTTTATGATCTGTATAGATCTCCACTTTCTCCCCATACAGGTAGTGTCTCCAGATCTTCAACGCGAAAACGACTGCTGCCAACTCCAAATCATGAGTAGGATAATTCCTCTCATATTCTTTGAGTTGTCGCGAGGCATAGGCTATGACTTTCCCATGTTGCATGAGAACACATCCTAACTCTTTGCCTGAAGCATCGCTGTAGATAACAAATCCATCCAAACCAGATGGTATTGTCAAAACAAGTGCCGAAATGAGTCTCATCTTGAGTTCTTGAAAACTCTTCTCACAATTCTCGCTCCAACCGAATTTTGTATCCTTCTGAGTCAGCTGAGTTAACGGAGTAGCGATTCGAGAAAATTCTTCCACAAATCTCTGATAATACCCAGCTAAGCCCAAAAAGCTACGTACTTCGGTCACCGACTTTGGTTGCTCCCAACTTTGTATGGCTTCAATCTTCGCCGGGTCGACAGATACTCCATGTTTTGACACTACGTGCCCAAGGAATGCTACTTCCTCAAGCCAGAACTCGCATTTCTTCAATTTGGCATATAGCTTATTTTCACGAAGCCTTTGTAGTACCAGCTTCAAATGGCGCTCATGATCTTCACGGCTTTTGGAATAGATGAAGATGTTATCAATAAAGACAACAATGAACTGATCTAAATATTCTTTGAATACACGGTTCATCATATCCATGAAGGCAGCAGGAGCATTAGTCAATCCAAAAGACATGACTAAGAATTCATAATGCCCGTACCGAGTTCTGAAGGCAGTCTTTGGAATATCCTCAGTTTAATCTTCAGCTAATGATATCCAGAACGAAGATCGATCTTTGAAAAGAATTGTGCTCCTTGTAACTGGTCGAACAGGTCATCAATGCGAGGTAGCGGATACCTATTCTTGATGGTGACAAGGTTCAATTCTCGATAGTCAATACAAAGTCGCATACACCCATCTTTCTTATTTACGAATAAAATAGGAGCACCCCAAGGAGACGTACTAGAATGAAAAAAACCGAAGTCCAACAACTCCTGTAGTTGGACTTTTAACTCCTGAAGTTCAATAGGAGCCATTCGATATGGGGTTTTAGAAATGGGCTTTGTACCGGGTTCAAGGTCAATAAAGAATTCAACTTCACATTCTGGGGGTAGATCAGAAAGTTCTTCAGGAAATACATCGGGAAATTCTCTAACAATAGAAATATTATTCAAATCTGACTTGTCTTTGTTCAAATCCATAACATGGGCTAAGAAAGCTTGACATCCGTTTTTTAATAAACGAATAGCTTTGTGGCTTGATATGACAGTGACTGATTTTAGTGGTTTAGTAGTTTGAATTCGTATGACAGGTTGGTAAGGAATATGAAAACTAACAACCTTACGAAAACAATCAATTTTAACATGATGAGTGGTTAACCATTCAATTCCTAAAATCACATCAAAAGCAAGTATCTTTAAAGAGATAAGATCAACAGGTAATGTGATAGTGCCAACTTAGATCATGCAAGATTTAGAAACTATAGATGTAACGAAGGTTTCACCCAACGGAGTTTCAACAGATAAGTCAAAGTCCAATTTCTCCGGAGTCAAGTTTAAACGTTGAGCACAAGCAGGAGAGATAAAAGAATGGGTAGAACCGGTATCTAATAAGATATAAACTTCGGAAGAGTTTATGATTAGCTTACCCATGATCACCTCGTTTGGGTTCCTCGCATTTTGGTCAGTCACGACAAACGCCTTTCCAGGAACCGCTGATTTCGACTTATCCGGGATAACTTTTGGAGTCACCATCCCTGCTGAACTTGGTTTTTCTATAGAACACTGTCGAGCTATATGACCCTCCTTTCCACAGTTATAACATACCTTGGATTGTTGTGGACAGTTTGGGCTGATATGTCCCTCTTTTCCACATTTGTAACATACAACCGGTGGTCGTTCTCCTCCCCTAGAAACAGTTGATGTTTGTGCTGACGTCTTCACGTTATCATTGTTGTACCTTCTCTTCTTGAAATCTCCTCCCGACTCGCTCCTTCTATTATCACGACCACGATTACCACCGGAGTGGTTACCGCTTTTGTCCGAATGTTTTCCTCCATGCTGGTTTTTATTGCTTCGATGACTGCCGCCACCGGTATGACCCTGGTTGTGGTCTATCGGTTGCACATACTCATTATCTCGCTCTAATAATTAAGCCTTGTTTACAACATCTGAATATAAAGAAAATTTATGAGAGATAAGATATTGCCGAATCTCAGGTTTTAGACCTCTCAGAAACATCCTTGTCATTCGTTCCTCATTTTCGACCAAATGAGGTGCAAACCTGGATAACTCTGCAAACTTCGCCTCGTACTGGGACACCGTCATGTTGTTTTGTTCCAGTCTGATAAACTCCACCTCCTTCATATGACGAATACTTTCAGGAAAGTACTTGTCATTGAACAGTTTTTGAAATATTTTCCAGGACATGTTGAGTGCGTCAGGCTGGGTACGCTTCACAGACTCCCACCAGTAGTCTGCCTCACCGCGGAACATAAAGGTGGCGAATGGAACCTTCTGTTCCTCCGTGCATCCCAAGACATCGAATATCTTGGTAATTTGTTGACCCACGTTTCCGCCATGATCGGATCCAGCTTTCCCTTAAATTCTGGTGGTCCCAATTCTTTGAACTGCTTGGCTGTGACAAACCACGCGTTGTTATCATTTCCACCCGTATTCTGCAGACGAGTCTCCCTCGTCTGATTTTGCATGAACTGCAAAAAACTCCTAAACAATCCATCATTCATCGTTTGCTCGGTAACGTTGTTTACAGGAGGAATATTGCCTTCCTGTTGCACGTTCCCCTGGGTGGTAATCAAAGGTGTCTCCACGGTCTGATTTACTCCATTATTAACGTTCTCAGCTGCCATTCTTAAATACTGCCATAAAACAAGGGTTAATAGTCATGTCATATACTATCCCTATACTCTGACCGACCAAATAAATACCAAATAAACTTAGTCAGGTCATACTAGCGACGGAATTCCCCGTCTCTCCCCTCCTAGTTCTTGCCTCACATCTTAGCCAGGGATCATATCCCTAAGCTCTGATACCAACTGTGACGCCCCCAAAATAGGTATACAACACTCATTCTAAGTCGCCAAATACATGGTACAAAAAGCAAACTACAACTTCAATAATACAATTGTCGTGCAAAATACGACAACACATACTGTGAGTTTAAATACAAATATTGTCTTCTAGACAATATCCACACTCAAATAAGTCCTCATTACAATTATTCAAACACTATTTTACAGAAATAGTGAGGACTACTAAAACATCTTTCTAGAACCATCACTCCATACCCCGACTAGATCCTGCTATGTTCTCACCTCCTGAGAAGAAAAATGGAACAAAAAGGAAAAGGGTGAGCTCAACTAGCCCAGTAAAAAATATTATGACTAAGATAATATACAACAAATTATCATTAGTATTCAACAGGAAAAAATCTGATAGAATATAATCGACAACAAGTTTTAGATCAACAACTGCAGCGGAAATAGCAAACCATTAGAAGAGTCCAGTAGAGAATGAATTCTACTATCTTCTAAGATTTAAAAGTCCATCATCAATATTTTATCCCTGTTGTGACGCCCCCAAAAATAGGTATACATCACCCATCTTGGGTCGCCAGATACATGGTACATAATTCAAATACAACTTACTAATACAACTGTCGTGCACAATACGACAAAATATAAACTGTGAGTTTGAAAACAAATATTATCTTCTAGAGAGTATCCATACTCAAAAGGAGTCCTCATTACAATTATTATCACATTATTACACAGAATAGTGTGGACTACTAATACTATCATCTAGTCCATCACTCTGTTCCCCGACTCGTCCCAACTATATTCTCATGTCCTGAAGAGAATAGTGAAAGAAAGGGTGAGCTCAACTAGCCCAGTAAGAAATATTATGACTAAGATAATGCAGAATAAATTATCATTAGCCTTCAACAGTGTTAAACTGATAAAATATAACGAACATCAAGTTTAACTGCAGCGGAACAAGCAATCCATTAAAAGAGTCAAGTAGAAAATAAAATCTACTATCTTCTATGATTTAAAAGGATTTTCAACACTGTTATCGCTGAGACTCAGCTTAATAAAATAATCCACAACATCGAATCACCCCTGCACTACGGCCAAGGATATTCGTGTATTCATTAATGGTCATGATCATGCCAACAACTATCCATCAATGCACTACGGGCTAATGAGAACTTTTACCACATTATTTGTAATATTACGGTCATGATTATACCGAATAATCCCTGGTCATAATCATACCAAGTCCATCTATGCACTACAGGCCACAGATGGCTTTTAACATTTTATAAACATGAGGATAATGACAATGATATAAGAATTCAATAAAACAAGTTCAAGAATTAATTTATCCAAGAATTAACAACGTTCAAATTGTCAACATGATACTGCTTTGTGGAGTAAAATTCAAGAATGCTTAGAAGAATATTTTCATGAAAAGATACTGGATGAACCGCAATTATCAAGGATATTCCACTAATTTCATGGAGTATAGACGTTAAAACTTAACCAACTGAGTATAATAAAGAATGGAATAACAAAATAAATCACCCGGCATGCGATAGACCGCACAGACAGGTTATTCCAACAGAATAATAAATAATGGAACAAGGTCCGGCGTAAACGCACAGACAGGATATTCCGACAGAATAATAAATAATGGAACCAGGTCCGGTGTAAAATACACAGACATGATGTTCCAACAGAATAATAATAAGACGAAACCAGGTCCAGTGTAAAACACACAGACATGATTATCCAACAGAATAATAATAAAAACGGAACCAGGTCCGGTGTAAAACACACAGATAGGATGTTCCAACAGAATAATAATAAGACGGAACCAGGTACGGTGTAAAACACACAGACTGGATGTTCCAACAGAATAACAGAAGAATGTCACCAAGTATAGGGTAGACCGCGTATACAGGTTATTCCAACAGAATAATAAAAAATAAAATAACAACAGTTCTCTTCATGAATAAGAAAGAATAACACCCCTTACCGTTTTAAAGAAGAGCTGAAATAAGGAAGTTGTTAAGTAGCAGAATACTTTTCTTCTCTCTCTTTATAGTTTGTCTCTCTAGAGTTCAATGAATTCGTAAGAAATAATGAAGGAATGAGCTGCTATTTATAGAAAAATGGAATGCATAGTAACTAATCCATGTACGGTCCTGATTGATTACTTTAATCTGACGGTCCAGATTTAAAGAAAAATCTTTTAAATAAAATATAATATATTCTATTTATAGAATAACTTTAATAAAGTAATCTGTTTTATATAAAAAGATGTTTCTGTTTTATTACGTTAATAATACAAACAAAACAAAACGTCATTATCGCTAAATAATTCATATTATTAACTGATAATAATTGAATCAAACTGAGTGACTTCTCACATAAGCATTAATAATCAATATCGTGTGCTACTATGTAACCATACGTATTACTGTATTTTTACTACCGAGTAGTTCAACAGTATCAATGGTAAAACTTCTGCCGTTATTTTTAATAAAATATTTTTGTCGTTTTCTCAATCCGACAATAATTCCGTTGTGGGGTCCACCAATGATTGTGCCGTTGTACGAATATTCCCTGTTAAAACGAATATTCCCCGACCAATCGAATATTATATAACAACTTGCGTACTTTGCAAAATTTATAAATATTACCCACAACTATAATATTATATCAAATTAACTCCATAATATTCAAAAATGATATTTATAGAAAATTCGTCTTTATTTATAAAAGTTGGGGTCTTACACCTGTAACATCAATTAATAATCATCTTTAACCAAATATTCATCTTTACACTACAGGCCAAATATATTCATTTGTATCACCAGTCAGTCACGTTCATCTCAATATCTGTTCATCTTTACACTACAGGCCAAAGATATTCATCAGGTAATCATACATCTTTGCATTACAGGCCAAAGATATTCAGTAATATCATCATTTAAGACTGAGGATGATGAAAAATATCTTAAAGAAAATGAATCCAGTGAGACAGAAGGACAAATAGTAAGGATTCGTATAACAGTTTATCCAAGATCAATAATACTTCATAATAATCCATTGTGAAGCAGAATTCAAAACTAAAGATCAAAACATGGATACAATCAAAGATAGTAACCATAATAGACATTTTGGACAAAAAGAGAAAATTTTATTTTTCGGTGAATAGTGTCGTATTCATGAATAGTGTCGTATACGTGAATAGTTCTGTATACGTGAATAGTAACTCCGACACAAAAAGTTCCAAATTTGATAAAAAGTTCAACCAATATTTCGGCATAATGATATTGAAAAAAATAATATCATGTAAGAAGAAAATAACATTCCTTACCTGAAAATATCCGTACTTCTGGTCGGAATACCAGTATAAGGTAGAAAGAAACTTGCTCTGATGAATAGAAACTCTCAAAGTATCTAAATACTCACAAAATACACTCAATAATCTAGAGAGAGAAAGAGAGAAAACTTGTTTCTGGTGTGATTTTCAATTCTAACTTAGCCCTCTATTTATAGAAAAATGTTAGCACGCCGAAGCAGACTTAACCTGTAACCTGATGGCTTTACCTGCTACTATTCCCACCCACCACATTTGAATAAAAATCTCAGCACATTTTTTCACCAACCAAGAGTGGGGCCCACCAATTCTAAAATTTTCTACCAAAATGATAAACTCCAAAAATTCAACAATTTCTAAACCAGTCATCTCGTAAAATTCATAATAAATCATACGTTTATTTTTAACGGTTCAAATTTGTGGACATATACTCAACTTATATATGTATAACATATCCAAAAATTACCACGATCCAACGGTCGAATTAAAAATTATAACCCCCGCAAAATATCTCAAAACCCATGATTTTTTATACCTCCATTACGACAAAAATACTGATAAAAACCTCAACATTAACTCCTTTATTTTTAACCACAAAAATATATCCCTCATTTATATCCACATAAAATAAATATTTTCTTATCATATGAATCAATAATTAATTATTCACAAACAATATTACAGAATCACATTTATGACAACCAGGTCGTTCCCAGGAAAGAGGGGGCTTTCCAATAAGGATTTTTCCTTACTGGCGCGTAATTAGATGACCAAACCTCTCCTTAGAAAGAACTTTCTAGACATTGCCAATAATGTTATCTAATAATATTATTCAAATAATATGAATTATTGATCTGATAATGGAAAATACTATGCATCAACAATTATTAAAACAACAACTACTGTAACAATTATTGAGTAGTACCTTCTTACGTAAGAATTAATAATTGGTGCAATACCGTGTGCTACTGTATTTGAACCACCGGGTGTTCCAACAGTATTAACGGTAACAACTACGCCGTTGTTTATAAACAACTTATACTTGACGTTTTCTTCATTCAATCACTTTCTGTTATGGGGCCCACACAAGGCTGCGCCGTCGTACGAATATTCCCCGACAACAAGAATATTTCACGACCAAACGAATATTCCCCGACAAAATGAATATTTTATAACCACTTGCTTATTTTGCAAAATTTGCACATTTCACCCATAACCAAAGTATTATATCCAATTAACCCCTTATTATTCACAATAATATTTAGAGAAAATGTGATTTTATTCATTAATAAGTTGGGGTCTTACACAATGGTTGTTAAACCTATGTGCCAATGTGATTAGGAAATATGCTGACCGCAATAAGCAGTATTATATAATATGATATGTTATTCTAATCAGACAAATGATCTATTTAATGATAGGGCTTGATAGAAAAGATAAATCTAAGTTGTGTAAGCAGCAGACAAGGCAAGTATCTAACTCTTTGCATTTACTTTATGCAACGGACATGAGTAAGATAATATCTGAATTGTTCATTTCAATTGTTCAAATATTTCAACCTTTGTATATACTTATCCAATGATTCTGTATAAGTAAGTAATTAAACTATAATTGTTGTACAAGTTCCTCTATTCTGTTATTATTGATCAAATTATATATTCTGATCGTTAATTTCTAAAACATGATTATACAAGTGTCCCTACTTGGATAATCATTATATTTTTTCACATGTTGATACATCCTTATCGGTGTTCAGTATGTAGAAGTTGAATTAAAAGTTGTTTAAGCTATTTTATCCAGCTAGACATATATTTAAAGTTGTTATTGAACAAGATAAAACTTTATCCAACTAAATTATTTTGGTTTGGATTCAAGACTGGTATGAACATCCCAAATATGAGAAACTTTTATGCGCCTAAGGCGGGAATGCTGTACGAAAATATCATCCTTTAATGTAGTATTGATCAATACATGGCATAACGGGCTGATCACCCCCCCGTGCTCGTAAGTAATGACGGTTTATAGATGAAGTTCTGTTTAACCTTTTCGAAAATAGAAAATAATGTTCATAGTTTGTCATCTGATCCTCATTTATAGTCAGTACGTAGTTTCAAAAATTTGAAATCGAAATGATATGTTGTTTATTATCAGTTCAGTTTACTTTACAACTGTTGATTCGCTGTAGAAGTATCGTTCAAAGAAAATATTTAATTCGTTCAGCTAACTGTTATTGTTGCTATTACTTGCTGGGCACTCAAATGCTCATCCTTGCTTAAATTTAAATGTTTTCAGCTAAAGGTGAACAACCTGGAGGCTCTTCTAAGAACAAAGGGAAAGGGAAGGTCGCTGAATGAATGATAAGGCTATCATTTGTAATAACTAGACTTTATTAGGGTAACGATGATATATATTAATGAAACGAATGTTTGAAGGTTTCGTACTTGGGATTGAAAACTCTGATAATATGTAAATTAAATTTGATAATCTATATTATTGTTATTATTATTAGTTTTATTTCGCTCATAGAAATGGTATCGTGAAGCACTGAGTTCGGGTTTCAAGTACCCGGATTTGGGGGCGTCACACATCTTACTTCATAACTGTTGATTCGTTGTAGAAGTGTCTTTTCAAAGAAAACATTTAATCCTTTCAGCTGATACTTATTGTTGCTATTACTTGCTGGGCAATCAAATGCTCATCCTTGCTTTAAATTTAAATGTTTTCAGCTAAGCGTAATCAACCGGAAGGTTCAGGCCAGGACAAGGGGAAAAGGAAAGCAAATAGAATAAACTTATGCTATATTATGTAATAGTTTGACTTTATTAAGAGAAGGTGTAAGACCCCAACTTTTATAAGTAAAGATGAATTTTCTATAAATATAATTTTTGAATATTATGGAATGAATTTGATATAATGTTATAGTTTTGGGTAATATTTATAAATTTTACAAAGTACGCAAGTTGTTATATATAATATTCGATTGGTAGGAAAATATTCATTTTAACAGGAAATATTCGTACAACGACACAATCATTGGTGGACCCCACAACAGAATTATTGTCGGATTGAGAAAACGGCAAAAATACTTTATAAAAATAACGACAGAAGTTTTATCGTTAACTGTTGAAACACCCGATGTTAAAAGTACAGTAATACGCGTAGTTTCACAGTAGCACACGATATTGAATATTGATACTTATGTGAGAAGTCACTCAGTTTTGTTCAATTATCGCTACGATGATTGCTGCATAATATCTCACGTTATTTGATTCAATTATTGTCAATATTTTATATATTATTAAATCAATAATTGAGATGACAAAATTATTAATATTATTATTTACAATATTACCGATGTCTAGAAGTTCTGTCAAGGAGAGGTTTGGTCACCTAATTGCGCGCCAATAGGGAAAAATTCTTATTGGAAAGCCCCCTCTTTCCTGTGAACGACCTGGTCGATTAATAGTGTGAATTATAATAATGATGATGCGTTTTGTTTTATTAGTATTATTAATGTAATAAAACAGAATACTTTTTATATAAAATAAAATACTTTTATAAAGTTATTCGTTTTATTAGACTATAAATAGAATATATATAATATTCTATTATGCATAGTGTTTTACATAGTGAATTTTTTTTATATAAAACAGAATACTTTTATAAAGTTATATATTTTATTAGACAATAATTAGAATATATTATATTTTATTATGCATAGTATTGCATAATGTCTGCATAGTAATTTTTTTTATATAAAATAGAATACTTTTATAAAGTTATTTATTTTATTAGATTTTAAATAATATATATATATATATATATATATATATATATTTAAAATATATTATATTTTATTGTATAGTGCAGAATAGTAACCTTTCTATTTTCCTATAAATATGATGCTTAGTTAGAATTGAAAACCACACCAGAAGTTCAGAGAATTCTTCTATAATCTAGAGCGTATTTCTTTAGAGTTTTAAGAAGCTTTGAGCGTAGTGTAATTTTTTTTCAAGAATATTCTCGCCCTACCAGTCAGAATACTTTTCTTTTACGGTAAGGGATGTTATTTGTTGTACTCGTAAGGGGTACTATTTCTTTCTTATTCATGAAGAGAACTTTTATTATTCTATTCTTTATTATTCTGTTGGAATAACATGTATACGCGGGCTACCCTATACTTGGTGAAATTCTTCTGTTGCTGCATTCTTTATTATTCTGTTGGAACATCATGTCTGTGCGTTTACGCACGACCTGGTTCCGTTGTTTATTATTCTGTTGGAACATCCTATCTGTGCGTTTACGCATGACCTGGTTCCATTATTTATTATTCTGTTGGAATATCATGTCAGTGCGTTTACACATGACCTGGTTCCGTTATTTATTATTCTGTTGGAATAACCTATCTGTGCGGTCTATCGCATTTCTGGTGATTTCTTTTGTTATGCCATTCTTTATTATACTCAGTTGGTTAAAGTTTTGACTTCTATACTCCATGAAATTAGTGGAATATCCTTGATATTTGTTCTTCATCCAGTATCTTTTCATGAAAATATTCTTCTGAGCATTCTTGAGTGTTACTCTACAAAGAAGTATCATATTGACAATTTAGACATTATTAGTTCCTGGAAATATTAATTCTTGAAATTGTTTTATTGAATTCTTATATCATTGTCATCACCCTCATATTTATATTTTGTTGAAAGTCATCTGTGGCCTGTAGTGCATAGATGGACTTGGTATGATTATGACCATGGATTATTCGGTGTAATCATGACCGTAATATTACAAATGATGTGGAAAAAATCCTCATTGGCCCGTAGTGCGTTGATGGAAAGTTGTCGGCATGATCATGACCATTGATGAATACACGAATATCCTTGGCCCGTAGTGCATGGATAATTTGTGGTCATGATACTAATGAATATCCTTGGTCGTAGTGCAGGGATGATGTGGATTATTTATTAAGCTGAGTCTCAGCGATAAAAGTACTGAAAAACCTTTTAAATCATAGAAGATAGTAGATTTTATTCTCTACTTGACTATTCTAATGGATTGCTTGTTCCACTACAGTTAAACTTGATGTTTTTTATATTTTATCAGTTTAACGTTGTTGAAGGCTAATGATAATTTATTATGCATTATCTTAGTCATAATATGTCTTACTGGGTTAGTTGAGCTCACCCTTTTGATTTTATTGTTATCTTTAGGAAATGAGAACGTAGTAGGAACTAGTCGGGGAACGGAGTGACGGTCCAGATGATAGCATTAATAGTCCTCACTATTCTATGAAATAGTGTGATAATAAATGTATTGAGGACTTATTTTGAGTTTGAACACTGTCTAGAAGACCATATTTGTATTAAAACTCACAGCTCATGTTGTATATTTAAGGTTGTATTTGTATTTTGTACCATGTATTTGGCGACTCATAATAGGTGATGTATACCTATTTTGGGGGCCTCACAGTTGGTATCAAAGCTTAGGGATATGATCCCTGGCTAAGATGTGAGACTAGAACTAGGAGGGGAGAGACGGGGAATTCCTTCGCTAGTATGACCTGCCTAAATTTATTTGGTATTTAATTGGTCGGTCAGAGTATAGAGATAATATGTGATATGATAACTAATCCTTGTTTTGTGGCAGTATCTGAAAATGACATCCGAGAATGTTGAGAATAATAATGGAGCACAGGAGACCGTTGAGTCACCACATATCAATAATCAGGATAATGTGCATTAGGAAGGCGACAATCCTCATGCAAACAATAACACTGACCAAATGATGAATGATGAAATGTTCAGAGGCTTTATGCAATTTATGCAACATCAAGCGAGAGCGGCTCCTGTCCAAAATATAGGTGGAAACACTGGAAACTCTCGGACGATCACTGCTAAATAGTTCAAGGAGTTGGGACCACCGGAGTGTATTGGAGAGCCAAAACCACCTAAGGCGGAAGCATGGATAAAGCAGATCACCAAGATATTTGATGTCTTAGGATGCTCTAAGGAGCAAAAGGTTTCCTTTGCCACCTTTATGTTACGAGGAGAGGCAGATTACTGGTGGGAATCAGTAAAGCATACTCAACCTTCCGCACTGAAGATGTCTTGGGAGAAGTTCCAAGAACTATTCAACGACAAGTACTTTTTCAAAAGTATTCATCACATAAAAGAGGTAGAGTTCATCAAGTTAGAGCATAACAATATGACTGTGTCACAGTACGAAGCTAAGTTTGCTGAGTTATCCCTGTTTACGTCTCACTTGGTTGATAATGAGGAGAGAATGACGCGATTGTTTTTAAGAGGTTTGAAACCGGAGATACGTCAATATCTTATTTCTCATAAACTGTGTTTGTATTCAGATGTTGTAAATAGGGCTCAATTATTAGAGCGCGATAACGAGTCAACGCAACCAAGAGAAAGCAGTCGGTATAATGAAAATACCAATGGTAACGGTCATCGAAGCGGTGACAACAAACGTGGAGGGAATCAACATGCCAGAAATGATAACCATTTCAGTGGTAATCATGGTCAAGACAATAAGAATGGATATTTCAAGAAGAGGAGATTCAACAATGATGGAAAGACATCAGCATCAGCACCCGTAGTTAAGGAAGGAGAACGACCACCTACCATATACTTCAAATGCGGAGGGGAGAGACATATCAGTTCAAACTGCACGATGTCATCCAAAGGGTATTATAATTGTGTAAGAGAATGTCACCTACCCCGATTTTGTCGTGCACCGAAGGCAAGTTCAGTTGGAACGGTGACACAAAATACCGTCCCAGACAAGTTAAAACCAGTAGTTCAAGGGAGAGCGTTTGTTGTGACCTCCTAGAAAGCAAGGAACCCGAACGAGGTCATCACGGGTTAGCTTATCATAAATTCTAGCGAAGTCTATACCTTATTTGATACCAGTTCTATCCATTCTTTTATTTCTCCTACTTGCACTCAACGATTAAATTTGACTCCGAAGAAATTAGACTTTGACTTATCTGTGGAAACTCCGTTGGGAGAAACCTTCATTATATCCACTGTTTATAAGTCTTGTTTGGTTCAAATCGGTACCCTCACATTACCTGTCAATCTTATTTCATTGAAAATACTTGCATTTGATGTGATTCTAGGGATTGATTGGTTAACTACTCATCATGCTAAAATTGATTATTTTCGTAAGGTTGTTAGCTTTCATATTCCTAATCAATCTATTATGTGAATTCAAGCGACCAAACCATTAAAATCAATCACGGTCATCTCAAGCCATAAAGATATTCGTTTATTGAAAAACGGATGTCAAGCTTTCTCACCTCACGTCACAGATTTCAACAAAAATACGTCAGATTTGAATGATATTTCTATTGTTAATAATTTCCTAACGTATTCCCTGAAGAACTTCCTGGCCTACCTCCAGAGCGTGAAATTAAATTTTGTATCAACCTGGAACCCGGTACAAAACCCATTTCCAAAGCCCCATATCGAATGGCTCCTCTTAAACTTTAGGAGTTAAAGACCCAATTGTAGGAATTGTTAGACATTGGTTTCATTCGTCCTAGTACGTCTCCTTAGGGTGCTCCTGTTTTATTTGTGAAGAAGAAAGATGGAAGTATGCGACTTTGTATTGATTATCGGGAGTTGAATCATGTCACCATCAAAAATAGGTACCCGTTGCCTCGCATTGATGACCTGTTTGACCAGTTACAAGGAGCACAATTCTTTTCACATATACATTTTTGTTCTGGATATCATCAGCTGAAGGTTAGAACTGAGGATATTCTAAAGACTGCCTTTAGAACTCGGTACGGGCATTATAAATTCTTAGTCATGTCTTTTGGATTGACTAATGCTCCTGCTGCCTTCATGGATATGATGAACCGAGTATTCAAGGAATATTTGGATCACTTTGTTGTCGTCTTTATTGATGACATCCTCATATATTCCAAAAGCCGTGAAGATCATGAGCAACACTTGAGATTGATACTCCAAAAACTTCGTGAGAACAAGCTTTATGCCAAGTTAAAGAAATGCGAATTCTGGCTTGAGGAAGTAGCATTCCTTGGGCACGTAGTATCAAGTCATGAAATATCTGTTGACCCGACAAAGATTGAAGCTATTCAAAGCGAGCAACCTAAATCAGTGACCAAAGTATGTAGCTTTCTCAGATTAACTAGTTATTATCGAAGATTCGTGGAAGGGTTTTCTCGAATCGCTACTCCATTAACTCAGCTGACTCGGAAAGATACAAAGTTCGGTTGGAGCAAAGAATGTGAGAAGAGTTTTCAAGAACTCAAGAGGAGACTCATTTTAGCACCTGTTCTGACAATACCATCTGGCTCGGAGGGATTTGTCATCTACAGTGATGCTTCGGGTAAAGGGTTGGGATGTATTCTCATATAACATGAGAAAGTCATAGCCTATGCCTCAAGACAACTCAAAGAATATGAGAGGAATTGTCCTACTTATGATCTAAAGTTGGCAGTGTTGTCTTCGCACTTAAAATATGGAGGCATTACTTGTATGTGGAGAAAGTGGAGATCTTTACGGATCATAAAAGCCTCAAATATTTCTTCACTCAAAAGTAACTCAACATGCGACAACGATGTTGGCTTGAACTGTTGAAAGATTATGATCATACTATCCAATACCATCTTGGAAAAGTGAACGTGGTAGCTGACGCATTGAGTAGAAGATCATATGCAAGTACGAGTGCGATATTGTCAACGCAAAGGCCCATTTTGTGTGACTTACAAAGGATGGAGATAGAGTTAAAGACTCCAGGGACCCATGTGATGATGGCGAATATACGAGTATTACCGACTTTATTCGATAAAGTTAAAGCTGCTCAAGCTGCAGAGCTGGAGCTGATGCGTATGAGGAAGAAAGTGCAAGAAGGTGCTATGCCGGAAGCAAGAATCGATGAAGAAGGAATACTTCGAGTCAACTCTAGACTTTGTGTTCCTAACGACCCTAATTTAAAATACAAAATCATGATGGAGACGCACAACACACCGTTTGCAATCCATCGTGGGAGTACCAAAATGTATCATGATCTTCGACATACATTTTGGTGGGGCAATATAAAGAGAGAGATAGCGTTGTTTATCTCAAGGTGTCTAACGTGTCAACGAGTCAAGGCGGAGCATCAAGTACCAAAAGGTCCATTGCAACCACTTGAAATTCCAGAATGGAAGTGGGAGCACATTACCATGAATTTCGTTACTGGTCTTCCCAAGGTTTCTCAAGGCATAGATGTAATTTGGGTCATTGTTGATAGATTGACCAAGTCTGCTCACTTCTTACCTATACGAGAAGCTTATACACTTGAACGTCTTGCTCGTATGTACATAAACGAGGTTGTAAGATTTCATGGTATGCCAATATCTATAGTGTCTGATCGAGACCCAAGATTCACTTCACGATTTTGGGTTAGTTTGTAAAAAGCTATGGGCACGGACTTACGATTTAGCTCGGCATATCATCCTCAGACGGACGGGCAGTCGGAGAGGACTATTCAAACTCTTGAAGATCTATTAAGACTCTGTTTCCTTGACTTCAAGGGAAGTAGGGATAAGTTCTTACCATTGGTGGAGTTTTCCTACAACAACAGTTATCAAGTAAGTATTGGCATGGCTCCATTTGAGGCGTTGTATGGAAGAAAGTGTCATTCTCCAGTATGCTGGGATGAGGTGGGTGAAGCAACGTTGTTGGGACCATAGTTGGTATGTATGACTACGAAAAAGATTTAAACGATCCGACAACGTATAAAAACCTCACAAGATCGACAAAAGAGTAATGCTGATCTTCATCGAAAGGACGTGGAATTCGATATAGGAGATCATGTGTTGTTACGTGTTTCTCCATGGAAAGGAGTTATGATATTTGGAAAGAGAGGAAAGCTCAATCCTCGATTCACCGGCCCATTTTTAATCCTCGATCGAGTAGGAACTGTGGCCTATAGACTTGCTTTATCGCCAAGTATGTCTCGTGTTCATAACGTTTTTCACATATCCATGTTACATAAATATGTGGAAGACCCGAACCACATTATTGAGTTAGAACAGGACGAAATAGCGGAAGATTCGACGTATGAAGAGGTTCCTATTCAAATCTTGGATAAGAAGGAACATATTCTACGCTCCAAGGTTATACCTCAAGTCAAAGTTTTGTGAAGAAACCACGATGTTAAGGAAATGACCTGGGAGTTAGAATCTAAAATGAAATCAAGGTATCCTTACCTCTTCGACATACCAGGTACGTACCCTAATTTCGAGGGTGAAATTTTATAAGAAGGGGAGGTTGTAAGACCCCAACTTTTATAAATAAAGATGAATTTTCTATAAATATAATTTTTGAATATTATGGAATGAATTTGATATAATGTTATAGTTGTGGGTAATATTTAAAAATTTTGCAAAGTACGCAAGTTGTTATATAATATTCGATTGGTCGGGGAATATTCGTTTTAACAGGGAGTATTCGTACAACGGCACAATCATTGGTGGACCCCACAATGGAATTATTGTCAGATTGAGAAAACGACAAAAATACTTATTGAAAATAACGGCGGAAGTTTTACCGTTAACTGTTGAAACACCCGGTGTTAAAAGTACAGTAATACGTGTAGTTGTGCAGTAGCACACAGTATTGATTATTGATACTTACGTGAGAAGTCACTCAGTTTTGTTCAATTATTGCTACAGTAATTACTGCATAATATCTCACGTTATTTGATTCAATTATTGTCAATATTTTATATATTATTAAATCAATAATTGAGACGACAAAGTTATTAATATTATTATTTGTAATATTAACGATGTGTAGAAGTTCTGTCAAGGAGAGGTTTGGTCATCTAATTGCGCGCTAATAGGGAGAAATTCTTATTGAAAAGCCCCCTCTTTCCTGGGAATGACCTGGTCGATTAATAGTGTGAATTATAATAATGATGATTCGTTTTGTTTTATTAGTATTATTAATATAATAAAACAGAATACTTTTATAAAGTTATTCGTTTTATTAGACTATAAAATAGAATATATATAATATTCTATTATGCATAGTATTTTGCATAGTAAAATCTTTTTATATAAAACAGAATACTTTTATAAAGTTATTTATTTTATTAGACAATAATTAGTATATATTATATTTTATTATGCATAGTGTTGCATAGTGTATGCATAGTAAAATCTTTTTATATAAAATAGAATACTTTTATAAAGTTATTTGTTTTATTAGATTTTAAATAGAATATATGTAAGACCCCGAATTTTATGAAATAAAAGTATTCAATTTTTCTTATAATTACTATTCAGTAAATGGTTAAATTGATAAATGTTAAAGTTAAGGGTGATATATGAATTTTTTTCAAAATAAGCAAGTGGTTATAAAATATTCATTTTGTCGGGGAATATTCGTTTGGTCGTGGAATATTCTTTCTGTCGGGGAATATTCGTATGACGGCGCAGCTATTTGTGGGTCCCATAACGGAAAGCGATTGGATGAAGAAAATGACAAAATTAAATTTTTATAATTAACGGCGTAGTTGTTACCGTTAACACTGTTGGAATACCCGGTAGTTAAAATACAGTAATACCCGTAGTTGCACAGTAGCACACGGTATTGAACAGTATTTTTTTTTTCCAATTATTGATTCTTACGTGAGAAGGCACTACTCAATAATTGTTACAGTAATTTCTGTTCAATATTTTATTTTATTGAATCAATAATTGCTGCGTTGATATTTTATATTATTGTTGTTTCAATAATTGTCACTGCACAATATCTCCATTATCAGATCAATAATTCATATTATTTGAATAATATTATTAGATAGCATTATTGGCAATGTCTAGAAAGTTCTGTCAAGGAGAGGTTTGGTCACCTAATTGCGCGCCAGTAAGGAGAAATCCTTATTGGAAAGCCCCCTCTTTACTGGGAACGGCCTGGTTGTCATAAATGTGATTCTGTAATATTATTTGTGAATAATTAATTATTGATTTCTATGATAAGGAAATATTTATTTTATGTTGATATAAATGAGGGGTATATTTTTGTGGTTAAAAATGAAGGAGTTAATGTTGAGGTGTTTTATCGGTATTTTTGTCGAAACGGAGGTATTGAAAATCAAATTAGGGTTTTTGAGATATTTTGCGAGGGTTATAATTTTTAATTCGACCGTTGGATCGTGGTAATATTTGGATATGTTATACATATATAAGTTGAGTATATGTCCACAAATTTTGAACCGTTAAAAATGAATGTATGATTTGTTATGAATTTTACGAGATGACTGGTTTAGAAATTGTTGAATTTTCGGAGTTAATCATTTTGGTGGAAAATTCTAGAATTGGTGAACCCCACTCTTGGTTGGTGAAGAAATGTACTGAGATTTTTATTCAAATGTGGTGGGTGGCAATAGTAGCAGGTAAAGCCATCAGGTAGCAGGTCAAGTTTGCTTCGGCGTGCTAACATTTTCCTATAAATACTAAGTTAGAATTGAAAATCACACCAGAAACATAAGCTTTCTCTCTTTCTCTCTCTATATTATGAAGTATATTTTGTGAGTATTTAGATAATTTGAGAGTTGTTATTCAGTGCAAGTTTCCTTCGGCTTTGCATTCCAGTCAGAAATACTGCACTTTTGAAGTAAGGGATAGTAAGGGATTTTAAGGGTTATTATGTTTTTCAGTTTGTAATTCTTCTGACCATCAGAAAATTCTGGAAAAATTTAAAATGATATTTTGATGAGTTTTATTGACTGTGTCCAAAAATGGTGATTTTTGGATGTATAGATTAAGAGTTATGAATTTTATGGGAAAAGACTATTTTAAAAGTAACCGCTTATAACTCCTTGTGGTTAACTCCAAAATTGATAAAATTTTTATTGAAAGTATATCTATATAATATCAGTGTACTCTGTGAATTTTGGAATTTTTGGATAAAATTAAAATTTATGATAAATGTCTAAATATTCGGCTGTTTTGGCCATATGAAAAATAGTAAATGAGTTTTAAAAATTCTGAGAAAAATATATGTTCAATATGTGACTATATTCTGCTAAATCCCAGAAAAGAAATATTTTTGGGACTGATTTGGTATTTTTCATGAAAATAGTCTAGTTATGAGTAAATAAATTAAATATGTTATGTGAAGTAAGAAAATTAGAAAATATGATTTTATGGCTTGAGAATCATATATGAGTTAGATGCAGATTTTTGATGAGAATTTTGGTTATTGGTGATGAAATCTTAAGAGTTGGCATTTTATGATGATTAAATGCATTAATTAGTAAAGTGTAAACAATTTAAATATATTGTTTATAAGCTTAAGAAATATTATTCTTTCAATATCATTATACCGAAATATTGGTATGGATTTTATTGTGGAATTTCTACCTTTTTCATGTCGAGTTACTATTCATGAGTTACTATTCACGAGTTACTATTCACGACAAAATTGGTTTCTTTTTCTGACCAAATTATAGTTGATTATGAATATTACTCTTAAGATTAAATCTATATGTTGATTATATTTATTTTATTATCATATATAACATTTTTATAACCCTAATGATGATATTTCTCTTTGACTTGAGTGTAAAGATGGATAGATTTTTGGTATAATCATGACTATGGGTTCTCTTTGGCCTGTAGTGCAAAGATGACCTGTGGATGAATATCTTTGGCCAGTAGTGCAAAGATGAATTGTTGATGAATATCTTTGGTCCGTAGTGCAAAGATGACATGTTGTTGAATATCTTGGCCAGTATTGCAAAGATGAACAGGTGTTGAGATGAACATGACCAACTGGTGATACAAATGAATATCTTTGGTCGTAGTGCAAAGAAGAAGTTATTAGTATGATTGTGAACAAAAAATATGATTTGGTGTAACCATGATCTTTGATGTTTCAGGTAAAGATATGTGATGAAAATTATCTTCGTCCTGGATGAGAAAAGAAATTTAGAACAACAATTACGATTATGAGTTATACATGTGATTGTGGACAGGAATTGTTTGATGTTACAGGGATAAAACATTATTCGTGGACTTTTAACATGGAGAAGATAATAGACTTTATAGTCTATTTGACTCTTTTAATGGATTGCTCGTTCCGCTGCAACTATGGTTGAAATTTTTTATCATGTACCATATGTTCTAAATCTCTGATTTATTACTATTAAAGGCTATTGATAAATTATTTATCTTTAGTCATGATATTCTTTACTGAACTAGTTGTGCTCACCCTTTTTCTTCATAATTCCTTTCAGGTAATAAGAGTGTAGCTGGGTCGAGCGAGGGTAACGGGAAAATAGAACGGTGGTCTCTAGCTGTGGAAGTTCCCCCTAAGCAGTATAGAAAAGTGTTGTATACATCATTTAATAGTTATATTTGGTGAATCAAATAGGGTGAGGCAAACCCAACATTGGAAGTGTGTTTTGCCACTATCATACAAGATGTGTAATGATATACAACCTCGTGTCATCATAAGGCAGGGATGTGCTCATCCACTTGCTGAGTATATTTACGAGCACTACCTATATAATCTTGGTGTTTGTTTGAAGTATAATTCTCATTTAGAGACAGTGGAGATAATGATAAGTCAATAGAAGACTCACCATTGGGAAGAATATGATAGTAATCTTCTCATTTTTTTTGGGGTCTATTGGGTCAACCAAGGATAATTCTGTGGCCATATGATATCTATCATAACCTAGAAGCATGGCCTCCCATGTACGAAGGTTTTCTTGAGCACTTTCCAAAGATTCTAATTTTTAAAACAGTTTTTGACTATACCTTTATGTAAGGTGTCATTGTGAGGTGTTGTCCATGGTTGAGACATGAGTCACATTTGGTATATATTTGTATCCAAACTCACAGCATATGTGTTGTTGTATTTTGCACGACAATTGTTGTAATAAAGTTGTAGTTGTTTTATGTACCATGTATTTGGCGACTCAAAATAGGTTGGATGGAATGGACCTATTTTGGGGTTGTTACAATATATATATACACATATATATGTAGAATATATTATATTTTATTGCATAGTGCAGTATAGTATCCTTTCTATTTTCCTATAAATAGGATGCTTAGTTAGAATTGAAAACCACACCAGAAGTTTAGAGAATTCTTCTATAATCTTGAGCGTATTTTTTTAGAGTTTTAAGAAGTTTTGAGCATAGTGTAAGTTTTCTTCAAGAATATTCTCGCCCTAGCAGTCAGAATACTCTTCTTTTACGGTTTGTTGTACTCGTAAGGGGTACTATTTATTTCTTATTCATGAAGATAACTTTTGTTATTCTATTCTTTATTATTCTGTTGGAAAAACCTGTATAAGCGGGCTACCCTATACTTGGTGAAATTCTTCTGTTATTCCATTCTTTATTATTCTGTTGGAACATCCTGTTTGTGCATTTACGCACTACCTGATTCCGTTGTTTATTATTATGTTGAAACATCATGTCTGTGCATTTACACATGACCTGGTTCCATTATTTATTATTCTGTTTGAATATCCTGTCTGTGCGTTTACATATGACCTGGTTCCGTTATTTATTATTCTGTTGGAATAACCTGTCTTTGCGGTCTATCGCATGTCTGGTGATTTCTTTTGTTATTCTATTCTTTATTATACTCAGTTGGTTAAAGTTTTAACTTCTATACTCTATGAAATTAGTGAAATATCCTTGATATTTGCGCTTCATCCAATATCTTTTCATGAAAATATTCTTCTGAGCATTCTTGAGTGTTACTCTACAAAGAAGTATCATGTTGACAATTTGGACATTATTAGTTCCTGGATAAATTAATTCTTGAACTTATTTTATTGAATTCTTATATCATTGTCATCATCCTCATATTTATATTATGTTGAAAGTCCTCTGTGGCCTGTAGTGCATAGATGGACTTGGTGTGATTATGACCAGGGATTATTCGGTGTAATCATGACCGTAATGTTACAAATGAAGTGGAAAAAATCTTCATTGGCCCGTAGTACATTGATGGACAGTTGTTGGCATGATCATGACCATTGATGAATACACGAATATCCTTGGCCCGTAGTGCATGGATAATTTGTGGTCGTGATACTAATGAATATCCTTAGCCGTAGTGTAGGGATAATGTGGATTATTTATTAAGCTGAGTCTTAGCGATAAAAATAATGAAAAACCTTTTAAATCATAGAAGATAGTAGATTTTATTCTCTACTTGACTCTTCTAATGGATTGCTTGTTCCATTGCAGTTAAACTTGATGTTTGTTATATTTTATCAGTTTAACACTGTTGAAGGCTAATGATAATTTATCATGCATTATCTTAGTCATAATATTTCTTACTGGGCTAGTTGAGCTCACCCTTTTGCTTTCATTGTTCTCTTCAGGAAATTAGAACGTAGCAGGGACTAGTCGGGTGACAGAGTGACGGTCCAGATGATAGCATTAGTAGTCCTCACTATTCTATGAAATAATATGATAATAAATGTATTGAGGACTTATTGAGTTTGAATACTGTCTAGAAGACCATATTTGTATTAAAACTCACAGCTCATGTTGTATATTTAAGGTTGTATTTGTATTCTTTACCATGTATTTGGCGACTCAGAATAGGTGATGTATACCTATTTTGGGGGCGTCACACAAGGATATTTATTAATTATCTTGTAATGAATGTTTAAAGGTCGCGTACCTGAGATTAGACTCTGATATATGTAAATTAAGTTTGGTATTTATATTATTGTTATTATTATTAGTGTAAGACCCCAACTTTTATGAATAAAGATGAATTTTTTATAAATATCATTTTTGAATATTAAGGAGTGAATGTGATATAATGTTATAGTTGTGGTTATATTTATAAATTTTACAAAGTACGCAAGTTGTTATATTATATTCGATTGGTCGGAGGATATTCGTTTTAACAGGGAATATTCGTACGAAGGCACAATCATTGGTGGACCCCACAATGAAATTATTGTCGAAGATAGAAAACGATAGAAATATCATTTCATAAAAATAATGGCGAAAGTTTTACCGTTAACTGTTGAAATAACTGGTGTTAAAAGTACTGTAATACGCGTGGTTACATAGTAGTACACGGTATTTATTATTGATGCTTACGTGAGAAGTCACTCAGTTTTGTTCAATTATTACTACAGTAATTGCTGCATAGTATCTCACGTTATTTGATTCAATTATTGTCGATATTTTATATATTATTAAATCAATAATTGAGACGATACATTTATTCATATTATTATTTGTAATATTGACTATGTCTAGAAAGTTCTGTCAAGGAGAGGTTCGGTCACCTAATTGCGCGCCAATAGGGAGAAATCCTTATCGGAAAGCCCCCTCTTTCCTGGGAACGACCTGGTTGTTAAATATTACGAATAATAATAGTAATGAATAAATGTTGTTAAAAATATTGAAGGAATTTTATGAAGTATTTGTTGTAAATATTAGCATATTATTTGGAACCCCATTACCCATTTTTCAAAACCTTCGATAAAAATTATCTTAGTTTTGTTTTATATATATATATATATATATATATATATATATATATATATATATATAATATTGAAAATGACATTTGGAGGGGGGGGGGAGTATTATTTGTTCACGGGTGGATTGCTTGGATGGGAGGGAGTATTATTATTATTATTATTATTATTATTACAAGTTTTATTTTTTTATAAAAAATAGAATATATTATATTTTATTATGCATAGTGCTTGCATAGTGCCTGCATAGTATTTGCATAGTAAGAAATAAAAATTATCAGACGTTTCGTTCGGTGCCTGTGAATGTTACCACTGTGCAGTCCGTTTGTAAATAGTATCCTTCCTTCCATTCTCCTATAAATAAGATGCTTAGTTATAATTGAAAATCACACCAGAATTAGAGAATTCTTCTTCTATAATATTGAGCGTATTTCTTTAGAATTTAAGGAAGCTTTGAGCGTAGAAAATAGTATAAGTTTTCTTCAAGAATATCCCCGCTATACCAGTTGGAATACTCTTATTTTCAAGATAAGGGATGTTATTTTTGTTCAATTTTCGCTTGAAATAATATTTTCTTCCATACTCTGTAGTATGTAAGTAATATTATTTCGTTTCAGATTTCGAATTCTATACTCATTTGGTTAAAGTTTTGGCTTTTATAGTCCATAAAATTAGTAGAATATCCTTGATATTTGCGCTTCATCCAGTATCTTTTTATGGAAATATTATTCTAAGCATTCTTGATAAGTTATACTTCAGCGAGATGTTTGTATTTTCCCGTGAACATTTTCATGTCGGAGTACTATTTACGGGGTTACTATTCCCGAAGTACTATTCACGGGTTACTATTCTGTGACGCCCCCAAAATAGGTATACAACACCTATTTTGAGTTGTCAAAATACATGGTACAGAAACAACTACAACTTTATTAATACAACATAAAAACTGTGAATTTAAATACAAATATTGTCATCTAGACAATATCCACACTCAAATAAGTCCTCATTACAATTATTGATACATTATTTTACAAAAATGGTGAGGACTACTAAAACGACTTTCTAGAACCTTCATTCCATACCCCGACTAGTACTCGCTACATTCTCAACTCTTGAGAAGAAAAATGGAACAAAAAGAAAAGGGTGAGCTCAACTAGCCCAGTAAAGAACATTATGACTATGATAATATAAAACAAATTATCGTTAGTCTTCAACAGGAAAAAATCTAATAGAATAGAATAGACAACAAGTTTTAAATCAATATTCGCTGCGAAAATAATAATTCATTAGAAGAGTTAAGTAGAGAATGAAATCTACTATCTTCTATATATGAATTTAAAAGTTCATCGTCTATTTTTTATCCATGTAACATCAATCAATATATATCTAGAATCAAATATTCATCTTTGCACTACAGGCCAAAGATATTCATCAGTTGGTCATGTTCTTCTAAACACCTGTTCATCTTTGCACTACGGGCCAAAGACATTCATCAGAAATCATTCATCTTTGCACTACATGCCAAAGATATTCAGTTATATCATTATTTAGGACTGAGGATGATGAAAAATATTTTAAAGAAAACGAATCCAGTGAAACAAAAGAATAAATATTAAGGATTCGTATTTTCAGCTATTCCATGTCCAAAAATACCTCATAAGTAATCACAGTGGAGTAAAATTCAAGAATGATCAACACATGGATATAATCAAAGCTAGTATCCATAATAGATATTTTGGACAAAATGAAGAAAATTTTATTTTTCGGTGAATAGTGCCGTATTTGTGAATAGTGTCGTATACGTGAATAGTGTCGTATACGTGAATAGTAATTCCGACACTAAAAGATAAAAATTTCACAAAAAACATCATCATGCTTCATGAATAGTAGCTCGTGAATAGTAACTCGTGAGTAGTAACTCATGAATAGTAACCCCGACATGAAAAAATTCTAAATTTAATAAAAAGTTCCAACAAATATTTCGGCATAATGATATTGAAGAAAATAATATCATTTAAGAAGAATAACATCCCTTACCTCAGCAAAATAGTACTTCTGGTTGGAATATCAGATATAGGGCTGAAGGAACTTGCACCGTATACCAACACTCAAAGTATAAAAATATTCACAAAATACGCTCGATATTATGGAGAGAGAAAAATCTTTAGTTTCTGGTGTGATTTTCAATTCTAACCTAAGCACCCTATTTATAGGAAAATGCTTAGTACACCAAAGTAGAAAATTTAATATAATATTAATATATTATATAAAAATTCTTACGCACACCAAATCAGATCTAAATATCAGCCACCAATAGTCAACTAAATAAAAAAAAACGTTTTTGTTATTAAAAATAATTAAAACTTTCAAAAATCAATTATTTCGGAACTTCGGAATTTCAATAATTCATAATAAATAGTCCTTTTATCAGAAAATTTAAATCTCGCGACATTTTATTGGAAATTCAATTCTCTACAACTTTGCAGAATAAAGTTTTTCTAAATTCCAAATAGAAATTGACCGAAATCCACAAACAGCCGATTTTATAGACTATAATCAAATTTTAGTCAAGAAATGGGCCCACAGACATGTTTAACATGTTTTAAACAGCTTTTGCAACAAAAATATTCTTTCTCCTCATATACTCATATATCCCACATTCATTGTAAAAATATCATCATTATTATATTATAATAATATAATAAAATATTATTTTATCAGAAAAGATAAAGTATCAATTTTCAACAATTGTCACTTTAAAAATTTTCTCCATCTATATCCACATAAAATGAATATTTTTCTCATCATATAAATTAATAATTAATTATTCACAAATAATATTACCGAATCATAATGCTGATAACCAGGTAGTTCCCAAGAAAGATGTGGCTTTCCAATAAGAATTTCTCCTTACTAGCGCGCAATTAGGTGACCAAACCTCTCCTTAGACAGAACTTTCTAGACATTACCATTAATGTTATCTAATAATATTATTCAGATAATATGAATTATTGCTTCGATAATGAAAAATATTGTGTAGTG
Source organism: Panax notoginseng (assembly GCA_016801055.1). Lineage (NCBI taxonomy): Eukaryota > Viridiplantae > Streptophyta > Magnoliopsida > Apiales > Araliaceae > Panax > Panax notoginseng. The sequence continues at coordinate 95,013,824 of CM029017.1, read as the reverse complement.
ATAATTATTGAAACAACAATAATATAAAATATCAACGTAGCAATTATTGAATCAATAAAATAAAATACTGAACAGTAATTACTATAACAATTATTGAATAGTGTCTTCTTACGTAAGAATCAATAATTGGTGCAATACCGTGTGCTACTGTACAACAACGCGTATTATTGTATTTTAACCACTGGGTATTCCAACAGTATTAACGGTAACAACTACGCCGTTATTTATAAACATCTTATACTTATCATTTTCTTCATCCAATCGCTTTCAATTATGGGCCCACAAAAGACTGCGCCGTCGTACGAATATTCCCCGACAGCAAGAATATTCCACGACCAAATGATATTCCCTGACAACAATAAATATTTTATAACCAGCTGTTTTGTTTTTGAAATATTTGCGCATTTTACCCATAACTAACCTCATTAATCAATTCAACCCTTACTATTTCAAAATAATAAATAGAGGAAATTAAATTTCATTTATTAATAATTTGGGGTCTTACAACCTCCCCTCCTTATGAAATTTCATCCTCGAAATTGATGTACGTACTTGGTTTTTCGAAAAGATGAGGATACCTTGCTTTCATTTCCGTTTCCAACTCCCAGGTCATTTCCTCAATAGCATGGTTTCTCTATAAAACTTTAACTTGTGGTATGACCTTCGTATGTAGGACATGCTCCTTCCTATCCAAGATCTTGACAGGTACCTCTTCGTACGTTAAGTCTTCAGCTATCTCGTCCGGTTCTAACTCAATAACGTGGTTTGGGTCTTTCACATATTTACGTAGCATAGATATATAAAAAATATTATGAACACGAGACATACTTGGAGGTAACGCTAGTCTATAGGCCACATTTCCTACTCGGTCAAAAATCTGAAATGGACCAATAAATCGTGGATTGAGCTTTCCTCTCTTTTCAAATCTTGTAACTCCTTTCCATGGAGCCACACGCAACAATACATGATCTCCAATGTCAAATTCCACGTCCTTTCGATAAAGATCCGCATAACTATTTTGTCGATCCTGTGCCGTTTCTATACGTTGTCGAATCGTTTAGATCTTCTCTGTAGTCATTCGTACCAACTCTGGTCCCAACAACGTTGCTTCTCCCACCTCATCCCAACATACTGGAGAGCGACACTTTTGTCCATACAATGCTTCAAATGGACCCACACCTATACTTGCCTGGTAACTGTTGTTGTAGGAGAATTCCACCAATGGTAGGTACTTATCCCAACTCCCTTTGAAATCTAGGACACAAAGTCTTAATAGATCTTCAAGAGTTTGAATAGTCCTCTCTGATTGCCCATCCGTTTGAGGATGGTATGCCGAATGGAACCGTAAATCCGTGCCCATAGCTTTTTGCAAGCTAACCCAAAATCTTGAAGTGAATCTTAGGTCACGATCTGAAACAATGGATATTGGCATGCCATGGAACCTCACAATCTTATTCACGTACATACTAGCAAGACGTTCAAGGGAATAAGTCTCCCGTATCGGCAAGAAATGAGCAGACTTGGTTAATCTATCAATAATAACCTAAATAGCTTTTATGCCTTGAGAAACCGTGGGAAGACCCGTAACGAAATCCATGGTAATGTGTTCCCACTTCCATTTCAGAATCTCAAGTGGTTGGAATGGACCCTTTGGCACTTGATGCTCCGCCTTTACACGTTGACAAGTTAAACACCTCGAGATAAACTTTGCAATCTCTCTCTTCATATTGTTCCACCAAAATATATATCCAAGATCACAATACATTTTGATACTTCCAAGATGGATTGCAAATGGTGTATTGTGTGCCTCCATTATGATCTTGTACTTCAAATCAGAATCGTTAGGAACACAAAGTCTGGAGTGGACTGGAAGTATTCCTTCTTCATCGATTCTTGCTTGTGGAATAACACCTTCTTGCACTTTTTTCTTCATACGCATCAGCTCCGGGTTTGTGGCTTGAGCAACTTTAACTTTATCGATTAAAGTTGGTTTTATGCGTATACTTGACATCATCGCACTCGTTCTTGCATATGATCTTCTACTCAATGCGTCACCTACCACGTTTACTTTTCCAGGATGGTATTGAATAGTGTGGTCGTAATCTTTCAACAGCTCGAGCCAACGTCGTTGTCGCATGTTGAGTTCTTTTTGAGTGAAGAAATATTTGAGGCTTTTATGGTCTGAATATATCTCTACTTTCTCCCCATATAGATAGTGCCTCCAGATTTTCAGCGCAAAAACGACTGCTGCCAACTCTAGATCATGAGTAGGATAATTGCTTTCATATTCTTTAAGTTATCGCGAGGCATAGGCTATGACTTTCCCAAGTTACATGAGAACACATCCTAACCCTTTGCCTGAAGCATCGCTGTAGATAACAAATCCATCCGAACCAGATGGTATGGTCAAAACAGGTGCCGAAATGAGTCTCCTCTTAAGCTCTTGAAAACTCTTCTCACATTCCTCGCTCTATACGAATTTAATATCCTTCCGAGTCAGCTGAGTTAACGGGGTAGCGATTCGAGAAAACCCTTCCACGAATCTCCGATAATAACCAGCTAAGCCCAGAAAGCTACGTACTTCGGTCACCATCTTTGGTTGCTCCCAACTCTGTATTGCTACAATCTTCGCCAGGTCAACAGATACTCCATGTGTTTGACACCACGTGCCCTAGGAATGCTACTTCCTCAAGCCAGAACTCGCATTTCTTCAACTTAGCATATAGCTTGTTATCACGAAGCCTTTGCAGTCCCAGCTTCAAATGGTGCTCATGATCTTCACGGGTTTTGGAATATATGAGGATGTCATCAATAAAGACAACAACGAACTGATCCAAATAATCCTTGAATACTCGGTTCATCATATCCATGAAAGCTGCAGGAGCATTAGTCAATCTAAAAGACATGACTAGGAATTCATAATGCCCGTACCGAGTTCTGAAGGCAATCTTCAGAATATCCTCAGTTTTAACCTTCAGCTGATGATATCCAAAACGAAGATCGATTTTTGAAAAGAATTGTGCTCCTTGCAACTGGTCAAATAGGTCATCAATATGAGGTAGTGGATACCTATTCTTGATAGTGACTTGGTTTAATTCCCGATAATCAATACAAAGTCGCATACTCCCGTATTTCTTCTTTACAAATAAAATATGAGCGCCCCAAGGAGATGTACTAGGACGAATGAAACCGATGTCCAACAACTATTGTAGTTGGACCTTTAACTCCTGAAGTTCAATAGGAGCCATTCGATATGGGGTTTTAGAAATGGGCTTTGTACCAGGTTCAAGATCAATAAAGAATTCAACTTCACGTTCCGGGGGTAGACCGGGAAGTTCTTCAGGAAATACTTCAGGAAAAGTCAATAACAAAAGGAATATTATTCAAATTTGACGTGTCTTTATTCAAATCCATAACATGGGCGAAGAAAGCTTGACATCCATTTTTTAATAAACGAATGGATTTATGGCTTGATATAACAGTGATTGATTTTAATGGCTTAGTTGCTTGAATTCGCACAACATGTTGGTTATGAATATGAAAACTAACAATCTTACGAAAATAATCAATTTTGGCATGATGAGTAGTTAACCAATCAATTCCTAAAATCACATCAAAAGCGAGTATCTTTAAAGAGATAAGGTCAACAGGTAAGTTAATGGTGCCAACTTGGATCAAAAAAAATTTATAAACAGTGGATGTGATGAAAGTTTCTCCTAACGAAGTCTCCACAGATAAATCAAAGTCTAACTTCTCCGGAGTCAAGTTTAAATGTTGAGCACAAGCAGGAGAAATAAATGAATGGGTAGCACCAGTATCTAGTAAGGTATAAACTTCGCATGAATTTATGATTAGCTTACCCGTGATCACCTCGTTTGGGTTCCTCGCATGTTGACCAGTCACGACAAACGCTCTTCCAGGAACCGTTGACTTTGACTTTTATGGGATAGCTTTTTGAGTCACCATCCCCGCTGGACTTGGTTTCGCTACAGTGCAATCTCGAGCGATATGACTTTCCTTTCCACAATTATAACATACCTTAAACTGTTATGGGCAGTTTGGGCTGATATGTCCTTCTTTTCCGCACTTATAGCATATGACCGGTGGTCGTTCTCCTCCCTTGGAACCAGTTGCTGCTGGTGCTGATGTCTTCGTATTGTCATTGTTGAATCTCCTCTTTTTAAAATCTCCTCCCGACTAGCTTCTTCTATTTTAATGGCCACGATTACCACCAGAGTGGTTGCCGTTCTTGTCTGTATTTTTCTTTCTTCGCTGGTTATCATTGTTCTGATGACTGCTGTCACCGGTATGATCCTGGTTGTGGTCCCTCGGTTGACTGTACTCGTTATCTCGCTCTAATAATTGAGCCCTGTTGACAACATCTGAATAGAGAGAAATTTTATGAGAAATGAGATATTGACGTACGTCGGGTTTCAATCCTCTTAGAAACATTCGCGTCATACGTTCCTCATTCTCCACCAAATGAGGTGCAAACCTGGACATCTCTGCAAACTTCGCCTCGTACTGGGACACCGTCGTGTTATTCGGCTCTAGTCTAATAAACTCTACCTCCTTCATATGACGAATACTTTCAAGAAAGTACTTGTCATTGAACAGTTTCTGAAATGTCTCCCAAGACATGCTGAGTGCGGCTGGATGGATACGCTTCACAAACTCTCATCAGTAGTCTGCCTCGCCACGGAATATAAAGGTGGCGAATGGAACCTTCTGTTCCTCTGTGCATCCCAAAACATCGAATATCTTGGTAATTTGCTTGACCCACGTTTCCGCCATGATCGGATCCGGCTTTCCTTTAAATTCTGGTGGTCCCAATTCTTTGAACTGTTTGGCTGTGACAAACCGTGAATTGCTATCATTTCCTCCTGTATTTTGAACACAAGTCTCCCTTGTCTAGTTTTGCATGAATTGTAAAAAGCTTCTAAACATCCCATCGTTCATCATCTGCTCATTGGTGTTGTTCACAGGAGGAACATTGCCAGCCTGTTGCACGTTCTCCTCGTTGGTGAGCACATGTGTTTCCACAGTCTCAATTACTCCATTGTCAACATTCTCAGTCGACATTCTCAAATGCTGCCATAAAACAAGGGTTAATTTAAGCACTTAACATATCGCATAATATCCCTATATAATGACCGACCAACAAATAAGCTTAAGTAGGACACACTAGCGAAGGATTTACTCGTCTCTCACCTCCTAGTTCTATTTCCCGATCTCTGCCAGAGATCATATCCTTAAGCTCTGATACCAACTGTGACGCCCCCAAAATAGGTATACAACACCCATTTTGAGTCGTCAAAATACATGGTACAGAAATAACTACAACTTTATTAATACAACATAAAAACTATGAGTTTAAATACAAATATTGTCATTTAGACAATATCCACACTCAAATAAGTCCTCATTACAATTATTGATACATTATTTTACAAAAATGGTGAGGACTACTAAAATGACTTTCTAGAACCTTCATTCCATACCCCGACTAGTACTCGCTACATTCTCGCCTCCTGAGAAGAAAAATAGAACAAAAAGAAAAGGGTGAGCTCAACTAGCCCAGTAAAGAACATTATGACTAAGATAATATAAAACAAATTATCGTTAGTCTTCAACAGGAAAAAATCTAATAGAATACAATAGACAACAAGTTTTAAATCAATATTTACAGCGGAAATAGTAATTCATTAGAAGAGTTAAGTAGAGAATGAAATCTACTATCTTCTATATATGAATTTAAAAGTTCATCATCTATTTTTTATCCATGTAACATCAATCAATATATATCTGAAATCAAATATTCATCTTTGCACTACAGGCCAAAGATATTCATCAGTTGGTCATGTTCATCTAAACAACTATTCATCTTTCAACTACGGGCCAAAAATATTCATCAGAAATCATTCATCTTTGCACTACAGGCCAAAGATATTCAGTTATATCATCATTTAGGACTGAGGATGATGAAAAATATTTTAAAGAAAACGAATCTAGTGAAACAAAAGAATAAATATTAAGGATTCATATTTCAGCTATTCCGTGTCCAAAAATACCTCATAAGTAATCATAGTGGGAGTAAAATTCAAGAATGATCAAAACATGGATACAATTAAAGCTAGTATCCATAATAGATATTTTGGACAAAAAGAAGAAAATTTTATTTTTCGATGAATAGTGCCGTATTTATGAATAGTGTCGTATACGTGAATAGTAATTCTGACACTAAAAGATAGAAATATCATAAAAAATATCATCATGCTTCGTGAATAGTACTCATGAATAGTAACTCGTGAATAGTAACTCATGAATGGTAATCCCGACATGAAAAAGTTTCAAATTTGATAAAAAGTTCCAACAAATACTTCGGCATAATGATATTGAAGAAAATAATATCATTTAAGAATAATAACATCCCTTACCTCAACAAAATAGTACTTCTGGTTGGAATATCAGATATAGTACTGAAGGGACTTGCACCGTATAGCAACACTCAAAGTATGAAAATACTCACAAAATACGCTCAATATTGTAGAGAGAGAAAGAGAGAGAAATCTTTAGTTTCTGGTGTGATTTTCAATTCTAACCTAAGCACCATATTTATAGGAAAATGCTTAGAACACCAAAGCAGAAAATTTAATATAATATTAATATATTATATAAAAATTCTTACGCACACCAAATCAAATCAAAATATCATCCACCAATAGTCAACTAAATCAAAAAAATGTTTTTGTTATTAAAAATAATTAAAACTTTCAAAAATCAATTATTTCGGAACTTTAATAATTCATAATAAATAGCCCTTTTATCAGAAAATTCAAATCTCGCGACTTTTTATAGAAAATTCAATTCTCTACAACTTTGCAGAAGAAAGTTTTTCCAAATTCCAAACAAAAATTAACCGAAATCCACAAACGGGCGATTTTACAAGCTATAATCAAATTTTAGTCAAGAAATGGGCCCACAGATATGTTTAACATGTTTTAAACAACTTTTGTAATAGAAATACTCTTTCTCCTCATATACTCATACATCCCACATTCATTGTAAAAATATCATCATTATTATATTATAATAATATAATTAAATATTATTTTATCAGAAAAGATAAAATATCAATTTTCAACAATTGTCACTTTAAAAATTTTCTCCATTTATATCCACATAAAATGAATATTTTTCTCATCATATAAATTAATAATTAATTATTCATAAATAATATTATCGAATTACAATACTGACAACCAGGCAGTTCCTAGGAAAGAGGGGGCTTTCCAATAAGAATTTCTCCTTATTGGCGCGTAATTATGTGACCAAACCTCTCCTTAGACAGAACTTTCTAGACATTGCCCATAATGTTATCTAATAATATTATTCAAATAATATGAATTATTGCTTCGATAATGAAAAATACTGTGTAGTGACAATTATTGAAACAACAATAATATAAAATATCAACGTAGCAATTATTTAATCAATAAAATAAAATACTGAACAGTAATTTCTATAACAATTATTAAGTAATGCCTTCTTACATAAGAATCAATAATTGGTGCAATACCGTGTGCTACTGTGCAACAACGCGTGTTACTGTGTTTTAACCACCGGGTATTCCAATAGTAGTAACGGTAACAACTACGCCGTTATTTATAAATAAATTGTAATTTTCTTTATCCAACCGCTTTCGGTTATGGGCCCACAAAAGACTGCGCCGTCGTACGAATATTCCCCGACAGCAAGAATATTCCACGACCAAATGAATATTCCCCGACAACAATGAATATTTTATAACCACTTGTTTTTTTTGAAATATTTGCGCATTTTACCCATAACTAACCTCATTAATCAATTCAATCCTTACTATTTCAAAATAATAAATAGAAGAAATTAAATTTTATTTATTAATAATTTGTGGTCTTACATATTCACTCAATTACTATTCACCCGGGGTACTATTCATGATAAAAATTGATTCATTTTCGGTCCAAATTATTTTTGGTACAATATTATTCTTGAATTTTACTCCACAAAGCAGTATCATGTTAGCAATTTAAACGTTATTGACTCATGGATAAATTAAATTATAAATCTTTAAAAAGTTATCCTTTGTTTTCATTTAATTGAATTCTTATATTACTGTCATCATCCTCATATTTATATTATGATGAAAGTCATCTTTGGTCTGTAGTGCATAGATGGACTTGGTATGATTATGACCAGGGATTATTCGGTATAATCATGATCGCAATGTTACAAATGATGTGGTAAAAGTCCTCATTGGCCCGTAGTGCATTGATGGACAGTTGTTGGCATGATCATGACCATTGATGAATATACGAATATCCTTGGCCCGTAGTGTATAGATAATTTGTGGTCGTGATAGTAAAGAATATCTTTGGCCGTAGTGCAGGGGTGATTCGATGATGTGGATTATTTATTAAGCTGAGTCTCGGCGATAAAAGTGATGAAAAATATTTTAAATCATAAAAGATAGTAGATATTATGTTCTACTTAACTCTTCTAATGGATTGCTTGTTCTGCTGCAATTAAACTTGATGTTTATTGTATTTTATCAGTTTAACACTGTTGAAGACTAACGATAATTTATTCTGCATTATCTTAGTCATAATATTTCTTACTAGGCTAGTTGAGCTCACCCTTTGCTTTCATTGTTCTCTTCAGGAAATGAGAATATAGTTGGGACTAGTCGGGAAACAGAGTGACGGTCCAGATGATAGCATTTGTAGTCCTCACTATTCTATAAAATAGTATGATAATAAATGTATTGAGGACTCCATTTGAGTTTGAATACTGTCTAGAAGATAATATTCGTATTAAACTCTCAGTTTATAGTTTGCCGTATTTTACACGACATTTGTATTATTAAGTTGTATTTGAATTTTGTACCATATATTTGGCGACTCAAGATGGGTGATATATACCTATTTTGGGGGCGTCACAGTTAGTATTATTCCGCTCATAGAAATGGTATCATGAAGCATCGAGTTCGGCTTTTAAGTACCTGAATTTGGGGGCATCACAGTCTTACTTGCGCCAATTCTTTATCTTCTCTAGCACCTTCAATGCTAAGTCTACTGAAAATAACTCATTTTCAGTCTAAACACTCATATACCTTAGTATAGTCCATCAACTTACCACACTTTATGTGTTTAGGAACTTTTCACAACCATATGGGTTTAAGAACTTATCTTCGCAATATGTAATTCAAGAACAAATCAAGGACTATCCATATGCTTAGGGCTTAGAAACATAGCATATAACTATGAGTCACAAACTTTTCATAAGTATGAGTTTGAAGAACTCGCACCTATCTTATCATTCTCTGCCTATCAAATATATACATGAGAAAAGATTCACCTTCTCATCATATATATATTGATAGCGCGACATTACCATTCTTACTTAATACAAATTTTCTTTAATTCGTATTTCATCCTCTACAACTCTTCTGAATTCTTCTTCCTATACTAATTTATATTACCAATCATTTATAGCATTAGCTATAAATCATCCATCGTTTAATAGAACATTTGTTATTACAATTCAATATAATCATGTGGTGATCTTCTTCCTTAATCATTTAACACAACAATCTTCTTATCATTCTGTCTACGATTATAGCCTTAGGTGCTCATACCTAAGGTTTATAAACTATCCGCTCTGATACCACTCTGTAACGCCCCAAAATCTGTTTTATTTTTACACCCGGATTTCGTATGTCACGGTCCCACTTCTTTCCAAACATACATCATTATATAGCTAAATATAACAACATACATTATCAAATCCCAGGTTCTAATACCTTATAACCTCGTTCATTACAAATAATGATCATTATATTATTCTTTACATCTTACAAGAGTGACTTTCATCCGCCACCAAGGATACATAACAGTTCATTAAACTACTCTATAGTTTAATTAAACTATTCTACATTACAAGTCTTCGCTTGATCTTCACGCTCATTCATATACTGAAAGACACTTCATCTGGATATCATTCAGCTTAATCTTTACGGGATCCTTAAGTTCTTTATAACATCATTCGCTGAAAATATTTTTATTTAAAGCAAGTGTGAGCATTCAATTGCTCAGCAAGTCATAGCAGTTGAATAAACAACTTAAAAAATTTAAACATTCTTTTAAGACTTCAATAACCGAATAAAGGTTATGAAGTAGCTTGAATAATATGAGTAATTTTGATTCCTATAATTTCAAAACATTAGTCACATTCACTTTAAAATACTTTCATTCTTCAACCTTTTTCATACACATCATGTCCGGCTAGAATCATTAGCACATACTTAACAATAATTGTTCATGTATAAACATAACATTCTCATATTGAATAGTTCAATCAGAGAACAGTTCATCTTATAGAAACACCGAAGTGTTAAAATTATGGCACAAGGCCTCATACATTCTACCACCTTGTACAAATATCACACATTTGCACATAGATAAAACTTCTCAAGTTCACCATCTGAGAAAGTTTAAGAAACTAGCATTCATTTAAAATATGAATGAAGTTAGGAAATTTGCCTTACGCACAGCTACAGCTTAAAGTTTACGTTGAACTGATCATTGTAAACCCTATATAACACATAAGGAAATAACACATACACCAATTAGTCATATACTTGACTTACACATTGGTTTACTTTACTTCTTAGGGTTCATGTTCTTGCAATCTAAGTTTACGCGACCAACTTTCTTTACCGGTTTACAGCGTTACGACATACGGAGATGTCTTAACTCATACAATCATCATCTTTGATGATTTACATTCTTATCATCATCTTTGATGATTTACATTCTTATCTTCTTCTTATAACTCTTCTAGGACTTAGCACACATCAAATCTGTACTAATATTTCATATGGTACTCTGAGTGGTTTCCCATAAACAACCAACAAACTAGTTTCCCGTCTCATCTACACTATCTTTCACAACGAGTTAGATCAGTTGCCAGTTTCGTATATACCTCCACTCTCTGAAGGAATTATTTAGCCCAGCTCCCATATGTCAACCATTAAAGATTACGAATGTACCACAACCTAAACTTTATCTTAAGTTATCCGAACCACTAAAACTACAATGTTTGTTAAGTTGATTTCTCATTCCATATGACTTTTTGGCAATATTCATTCTTTATCGTCTAAGTCATATAGTCTTTTGTATACTTAGAACGATCAATCAACATTAATTCTACGCATTCATAGCATTAAGCATTTTACGTTACCTTATTCATATCTTACAATGTTCGGTTCATTCGACTTGGAACGTTATCCAAGTTATAATTATTAACTCGGCTTCTTAACGTTATACGTCATTATCCTTAATTCAGTTTCTTCACTGTTCACAGGTTTAATCATCATCCTTCATTACCTTACAATCAATCCTTACACAGGGTGTAGGTTTTGCCCCGTTTAATATTCGCGTACACTCAACCCTCACGTCGGCTAAAGTGTTTAACGCTTACTTTCATTCTAACAATCTCTATCCAACTCACATTCGGACTTTCCTTAATCTTGTTACCATTTGTTACAATATCCTTGATAATTTTATATCTTACTTACTACTTTCGTCAAAGTCTAAGTCATACAACCAATGTATACTTAGAATGTTCATCCGACACGAATACGATTCACGAAGATCGTTTACGTATTTTGCGTTCACGTTGTCCATATCTTAATCTCTCATTCAACCTTTACCCAAGGTTTTAATCACTTTCATTCGTTATCCACCACATGAACCCCACGTTCATTATTCTTTCTTAATCTCGAAGCCATACGGTTCGTTGTATGCTAAGACCAATCGTTCATCGCAACTACGTTGCGTTAACATTCATTACATTCTTTGTTTTGTTAATTCCATTCAATCTTTTCGTTAAACCTTTACTAAAGGTTTAAATCACTTGATTAAGTGTTACATTATGTGAACTAAATGTTCATTATCTTTCCTTAGACTTCCCCCAAAAGTCGAGCAATTAAAAGCTATTCTTTGGGTCTTGCCCTGCACCGGCGCTGCGATGCCACTTCCTTTGTTATTTCTTGCGCTGCGGTGCAAGTCTCCAGTATATTTGTCCCTGGGCTAGTGCTGTGGCATCGCCTCCCAAGGAATAACTGGCACTGCGACGCCAGTTCTAAAACTCAAATTTTTTTTTCTAAGTGTTAAACATGTTTGAGACGCTTACTTCACAATCTCATAACTTCTTCGCTATAACTCGGAACGAGGTCGTCCCAAAGCTATCTTCTTACTCTCATTACATACTTTAACTTCTTTTGGACATAACGTCATTTTAAATCTGTTAACATACCATTCAATGTGCTTAGATTTCATTATTTGCTCATTTTACGTTATTAACGTTCTTCGTTCGTTCGTCCGTAATTCAGTTATCTGAACTCGGAATTCATTTGTTCTTGAGTCCACGACTCATGTTTTCAATGTTTTCTTACTTTCGTATGAAACCTTACACATTCGGGTTCATTTACATACTTTCTACTTTTCGCTCGTCTTTTACGAAAATTTTGTCATAACTTCGTTATAGCTAAGTTCAATCTGTTCTTCACGAACGTTTCTATCGTTCCTAACCAAGCAATAAGAAATTAACTTATACGCGATGGTTTAATTTTAAACTTGTCCATCAACAACAAGTTATAACTACGATGGTTTTAAATTTGTCCATCAACAATGTTCTTCGCGTGTTCTTCGTGTTCTTCGCGTTCTTCGTTCGTTCTTCATTTTTGAATCCATACTTTGATTACGATTTCACTTTTTCTTGGAATTTGGTATTATAAAACACATTTCCTTACTTATTTCATTGAATCATTTATATGATTTATTCGGATCGTTCAAATTCATTACGAACTTCATACTTTCTTAAGAAATTTAAAAACTAAACTTCTAATTCTTATTTCTTCGTTTTCTCATGATTTCAACCATATGAAAATCATTCTTAACATCTTTTACTTTTATTCTCATTAAGCTATATGATTTCATATGAAACTTAAAGAAACTTAACTTGTAGGTTAGGTTTTCAATACCTTTCTTCTTTAATCTTCTTCCGTTGGCAGAGTTTACTCACGGATAGGTTTTCCTCTTCCTTTTCCTCTACATCTCTCCCTCTCTCTCTCTCTCTCTCAAGTGTTGGTGATTTTCAAAATCACCAACAAATGAGCTAAGGCTATCTTTATATTGAAAGCCAAGGTAAGGGGCATTTTAGCCATTTGGAAAACTGCCTTACTATTCACGAAGCTTCTCTTGGAAGCTTCGTGGTTTCGTCTTTCGGGATTCGTCCGACAGTTTTAAAAACTGCGATTCTCGGAATCCAAAGATTTTTGGATAGTTTGTCTTTCCTTTACGGATTAACTTGTACGCATTTTTCAGAACTTTGAAAAACTAAAAAAACACTTTTTGATGATAAGCGTTTTCCTTCACGTTTTCCCCTAACGTAGTTAGACGAATGAAAAGTACATAACATTACTTTTTGTCATTTTTATTTTGTCCGATTTCTGCACATTTTCGAGAAAAACTTTTATCGACTTACTTAACTTTTCACGATATATTATGGTCAAATTTTTCGACGAAATGTCATTTCGACATACCGATCTCTCAAAAAGGCTTAGGTTATTCAAACCCTAACCCTTAGGGTTTCGTCGGGTGAATAGTTCCTATTTCGTCTTTTTTCGCGAAATTTTTTTGTTCCCGGAATAATTTTATTTTCATCTTAAAAATTCTTACTCGTTCAGTCTAGCTCGTAGTCATAATCCTCCCATTTTATAATCATCCTCGGTTCTAGAACGATTAATAAACACATAACACAAAATATTATTAATAAAAATTTATTTTATTAATAACTAATTCTTTAAACTTAATTTCTGAACAATCTAATTTTTCGGGTTGTCACACAAGATGTTCAGCAAAGCAACTCTTATCATCTGGAGAACTGATTATTATCAACATTGACTATGAACATGTATGGATCTTAATTTTCACAAAAGGAGGGAAGCACTGAATTTGTTGTCCTTCATCACTATCAGCATCTGCCGACTAAATGAGAACAAGCGAATTTAGGCTATGATTACTTCGGACCACTTCGACAACTCCACTTCGGAAAGCATACCCGACTGACTCTAAATTAATTCTTAAGTGACAGCGGTTCTTTCCTTCGGCAATTTTTCCTATGGTCCTCGACAATTGTAACACCCCAGTCCCACATCGAAAGATAGGGAAAAAATTGTCTGCATATAAGGAAATAAGTTACTACCAATAGTACCTTCAAGTCATGACCTTTTGGGAGCCTGTGGTGGGCTAAGATGACCCAAGAAGATACTATTGGGCCAGTAGTTTGAGGCCTTATTTTGATGGATTTGATTCGATTCGGACTTGGGATTTGACCCGAGATTTATTCCGGACTCGGGATTTGACTCGGGTTGTTTCATATGATATCAGAGCCGACTCTCGAAAGATCGGGTCGGGTCATCCGATCGGGTGGCCAGAGGTGGGGACACGAAGGCTGGTGGTATTATCTCACAATGGAGAGATGGAGGTCCGGAGGTGGGGACACGAAGCCAGTCGGTATTATCCCACAATGGCTAGAGAGGCAATGATCTTTGGGTCGTGTGTGTGATCGGTTCTGACGGGGACGTCAGAAATTTAAGTGGGGGAGTTTGTAACACCCCAGTCCCACATCGAAAGATAGGGAAAAAAATTGTCTGCATATAAGGAAATAAGTTACTAACAATAGTACCTTTAAGTCATGACCTTTTGGGAGCCCGTGGTGGGCTAAGATGACCCAAGAAGATACTATTGGGCCAGTAGTTTGAGGCCTTATTTTGATGGATTTGATTCGATTCAGACTTGGGATTTGACCCGAGATTTGTTTCGGACTCGGAATTTGACTCGGGTTGTTTCAACAATTTTCTCCATGGATTCGACAGTGTATTAATGAATTCCATGTTCATGCATTGATGTCAGTATTGGCACTCCATATATTCAATTGCTTAAAAGTTCCGCTACAATTTATTAGGAATTCAATACACTTCAAAAATTTTGGGCTCGATAAAATCGGATCTAAGCTTCAGTCATCCAACTTATGAAAAAGGGGTACATACTTGGTTCTTTTGATTACATATTGAGCTTTGATAATTCAACCTCGGCAGACCAAGTCTTGTCACCAATTCATTCTCTCTTTCTGGCTACAATAACTTGTTAGCAGTGGTATTGACGAAAGGTGTGACACCCCCAAAATAGATCTACACAACCCATTCTGAGTCGCCAAATACATGGTACAGAATTCAAATACAAACTTTCTATTTACAAATATTAAACTGTCGTGCAAATACAACACAACATAAGCTGTGAGTTTTAATACAAATATTGTCTCGTAGACAATATCCAAACTCAAATAAAGTATTCATTATAATTATTGTCACATTATTTTACAAAATAGTGAGGACTACTATAATAACCATCTTGGACCATTAGTCTACTCCCCGACTAGTCCCAGTTTCATTCTCGCATCCTGAAAAGAACAATGGAACCAAAAGAAAAAGGATAAACTAAACTAGCCCGGTAAAAAATATTATGACTAAGATAATGAAGAACAAATTATCCTTAGTCATCAACAGTAAAAAATCTGATGGAATATAATAGACAACAAGTTTTAGATCAACAATTGTAGTGGAACAAGTAATCCATTAGAAGAGTCAAGTAGAGCATGATGTCTACTATCTTCTATGATTTAAAAGTCCATAATCAATGATTTAAAAGTCCATAATCAATATTTTATCCTTGTAACACCAATCAATAAATATTTCAAATCAATGAATTATCCATGCACTACAGGCCAAGGATATTCGTTTATATCACCAGTGGTCATAATCATGCCAAACACCTGTCCATCTATGCACTACGGGCAAAAGAGGACTTTCACCATAAACCTTTGTCTATAACATTACAGGTCATGATTATACCAATACACAATTCCTGATCATAATCATATCAATCAATAGTCCACCTATGCACTATAGGCCAAAGATGACTTTCACTACAATATAAGCATGAGGATGATGACAATGATATAAAGAATGAATCAAGTGATATTAATGATAAATATTAGAGATTTATACTTTAATTTATTCAGAGTTCAAGAATGTCCAAATTGTCAAAATAATCACCAATTGTGGATTATAATTCAAGAATGATATTTAAGATTCAAATTTCAAAGATAATTTGAACAAATAAAAGAAACTAAATTTCGTCGTGAATAGTACTCTGGCATGAATAGTACCCTGAATGAATAGTATCCTGACGTGAATAGTACCCCAGATGAATAGATTAAAATTTAATAAGAAAGTTCAGACTAATATTCCAATGAAATGGTATTAGATGAAGCGCAAAGTATTACGAATATTCTACTAATTTAAGGGATTTAACCATTTAACAACAAGGTTATGGAAATAAACAATAATTTTAAACCATAAATGGAGAAAAATATGAAAGAAAACGATATCCCTTGACGAGTACAAAAGAAATGATTTCACATATGAGTATGAAAGAATATCTGAAACTGCAAATGAATTTTCACCTGTCACGCGGTAATCCGCGTAGACAGATCATTTCCATAACTTAATAAAGAATAAATATGAAGAGTTATTCACCAGGTATGGGGTAATCCGCGTATACATGTTATTTCCACATATTAATAAAGAATAGAATGACAACCCTTATGAGTATGAAAAAAAATAACATCCTTTACCTTAATAGGAGATTAAATCTGACTGGTATAACGGAGATTATCTTGAGAAAATCTTGCACTATTTGCTACACTCAAAATATCCTCGTACTCAAAAGAAATAAACACAATATTATAGAAGAAGAATTTTCTCATTCTGGTGTGATTTTCATTTCTTAACTAAGCAACCTATTTGTTGGAGAATGACATGCCACTATTTAAATAGTAAACAATCACGGACTCAATAGTGAATTTTCTAAAATTTCATCTGATTTCAATATTCATCACTATTAATCTTAATTATTCTAATAAAACAAATAACTTTATATATATTAAAAAGTTTTATATTTTATATAAAAAGTTTTTCTATTTTATACAAAAAGTTTTCTGTTTTATTATTATTATTATAACAATACAACAAAAACTAAAAGGTAATTTCTACCAACGGTTTGAATAATTTGACAATTAGGGGTCTATGGAATAATACAACAAATCTTCTATTTATATCACAAATTGAATACATATTTATCACAAATCACTTATCTTCAATCAACACATTTTTAATCTTTCAACAATTATTTATCATTAATATTATAACTCACAATATTGACAACCAGATCGTTCCCACGAAAGATGAGGCTTTTCGATAAGGATTTCTCCTTATTGGCGCATAATTAAATAACCTAACCCTTTTCTCGACAGAACTATCTAGAAATTGCCAATAATGCTAATAATAATATGAGTAACTGTGTCGTGTCAATTATTGATTAATAATATAAAGTATTGTGCGGATGATACTGTGACAATAATTGAATCAATAATATGAGATACTATGCAGTAACTACTATGATAATTATTGAATAAAACTGAGTGACTTCTTGCGTAAGCATCAATAATCAGAGATACAGTGCAACAACGCGTATTACTGTACTTTTATTTCCGGGTATTTCAATAGTTTAACGGTAAAATTTTTACCGTTAATTTTATAAAAAAGGTTATTTTTGTCGCTTTCTATATCCGACATTTATTCCGTTGTGGGGTCCACCAATGATTGCACCATTGTGCGAATATTCCCCGATAAAACGAATATTTTATGACAACTTTCTTACTTTGTAAAATTTGAACATATCACACATAACTATAATATTTATTAAATTAACACCTTACTATTTAGAATAATATTTAGAGAAAATTAAATCTTTATTCATAAAAAGTTGGGGTCTTATAAAAGGGTTCAACATTGATTTAGTCACCTACAGATTTTGACACATTAAAAAAATACTCTTCTTCGGCGTTGACATATGCAAACTCTCTTCAACCGCCAAAGCCAAATTCTAGCATTGGATGGCAGTATTCGATTTCTCGGCAAATAAATCAGCATAACATGTTCGACGCTCCCATTGATGGTCTTCTATGATCTTCGGTTGGCGGGGGAGACAATATTTTTGGGCAAGTTATAGAGTTGGTATTTGATTTGGGCTAAATTGGTTGGGGGGAAGATACACGCGTCTTGTATATGCTCCGACTGTAAAAGATGTTTAATCGTGACACTTTTGACAACAACTCACTTCGGGTAACAATAACCCACTTTGAGTAATGGCAGTTTGCTTTGGAATATATCATGTCAATTTCAGCATGTCTTTAGCTATTTACATTTGGAAATATTAAACCTCCCACTGGGGTTGGGATGGGAATTTTGGCGGTATAAGGTTGGATGGCGGTATAAGGTTGGATGGCGTAATAAGGTTGGATCCTTCGAAAAGGCTTAGTTCTCCCGAAAGGAAGCCTCCCATTGAGGTCGGGACGACTATTTTGGTGGTATAAGGTTGGATGACGTAATAAGATTTGATCCTTCGGGAAGGTTTAGTTCTCCTGAAAGGAAGCCTCCTACTGGGGTCAGGATGACAATTTTGGTAGTATAAGGTTGGATGGCGTAAAAAGTTTGGATCCTTCGGGAAGGTTTAGTTCTCCAAAATGGATAAATCCTTCAGGACGAACCAATATTCTCCCGAATGGACAATGTTCTTTGAAACAGATATAAACATTCGTTCATATTTTCATTCATTCATATATAACATAAACATTTATTCAGTTCTTTGGAACGAATACGTTTAGTTCTTTAGAAAAACTTTATAATTGGTGTTCAGTTGGATGTTCAGTTCTTTAGAACAAAATTTATTGGTGTTCGGTGGGTTATTTATTTATCTTCGGTTGTAATAAGGTTGGCTCGGTTCTGTTGTTATAAAGTTGGTTATCTATATCTTCTGTTATGATAAGGCTAGTTCTCTATATATTCGGTTGTGATAAGATGGGTTCTTTATATCTTGAGTTGTGATAAGGTTGGTTTTTATTTCTTCGGTTGTGATAAGGTTGGTTCGGTTGGTATAAGGTTGGTTCTTTATATCTTCGGTTGTTATAAGGTTAGTTCGATTGTTATAAAGTTGGTTCAGTTGGTATAAGGTTGGTTCTTTATATCTTCGGTAGTAATAAGGGAAATTATTTATCTATCTTAGGATTGAACAAGAGGAGTGGGGTGGCGATATTGAGAGATAAAAATTTCCGTTTGGTGTATGGTGTTTGGGTGTGATAGTTCATCTTTTGCAGTTACGGATCTTCGGTTGGTATAAATTTGTTCACTCTCTTATTTTAAGTTCCTTATAAATAAGAGACTGGGGGCAATGTTGGGATGTGATCATTTGGGTCTAGCTAAGGTGTAACCCATTTTTTTTATTGGTCCGGGTCTGGTGTTGGTCCATATATATATATTTTTTGATAGTGGGAGAATCCTTATTGAAGTAAGATTGTGTTTCCTTATTTGGTGGGATAATGAGATCTAATTTGGGAAGTAATTGATCAATCATTAATTGTAGTTATAAGGTGATTTTGAAAAGGACTTCTATTCTTAATTGGATTCTGGTGGACATAAAATTTATAAATACAGTAATAAGCAAGGGTTGAGGGGGGGGGGGGGGACAATAACACAATATCATATGACACACATAAATAATTTGTACTCTCCATATTATTATAGTGGATTTCTTCTCTCTCTCTGTGTGTGGTTTTTTTCCAATTGGATTTTCACGTAAATTCTTGTGTTCATATTTTATCTCTTACAATGATGTGTGTATGTTTATCTATGTGTATTTCATGAGTTTGATTTCACAACAATACAATCAGCTACACCATTAACGGTTAACACGGTTTTGGCCCGCTGTTTTGGTGATTTCATCAGGAGTACAAAATTAGGCGTTAACAAAAATTGATGAGAGAGAACTTTTAATGGAAAATGATCCCTTTCTATATAAAACATCGTATTTAAAGACTTTAAGAATTTTAAGAATATATTTTGTTCCATATTTACTCTTAATTTTTGAGTGTTTGATTTAGTAGAAATAAAATGAAATTTAAATTATGATGCTAACTTTACCTAATTATTTTATTTTATACTATTATAATTTATTTATTTATTATTTATTTAAAAATGAGACTCTTTTTTGTGAATACATGAAGAATATAAATGAGACCGAGGGACTCCTATGCCACATGGAAAAGTATCACAAACAGAAGATTTGACATTCTAGATAGTCTCAGTACTAGCTGACTTATAGCCCCTTTTTTCTATTTAACTTCCTATTACTGAAGAAGTTGAATTATATTCAATCAGGAAGATTTGTAGTTATCTTTACATAGGACACCTAGTCTAACTGGGGAAGGTGTGGTCAATTTATAAATACACGGTTATAATTCAATTCTAGGTACACAATTATTTTTACTTACTTTTACGCACTAAAACAATTACGTGCCTCTATTGTTGACGTTTCCTAGCCTATACATATTCTCACACTGAAGTTATCCCCCGCTGACCCCGATCGTCAATCTTCTTAATATGCTTAAATGTTTACTGTATAGGTTTTGGTGCTAAAGAAGAGTGCTTATTTTAGTGTTGCGTTTTACAATCACTAATCTACTTTAAGTTGATTATATGTCAGGTAAAGGGAGCGGTTCATGACAAGGAGAGGTTTTCGGTCAAGTCGACAACACAAGTTCGTACATCAATTAAAGATATGTTCGGGTTCAACAACCCCATTGTGGTATCGGTAAAAGCTCAATATGCTACAGTTTGAGGACAACTATTTTTACATGTCAAAAAATTCTCGATCTCTACAGTCGCGGGGCATACAATTAGTCCCTAACACACACTCGTTAAGAAAGGGATAGAGAGTGTTAGGTTTGTATATAGTGCGAACATGCAATCAAATTACATAAATAGTGTGGAAGTGCGATAAAATTAGATTTTTAATTTTTTTATAGAAACCATCATCATGATCATCATTGTTCACAATTATAAATTAAATGAAAGAGACTGAGATGTAGAATCATACCCCAGTAGATCAAAACTTTCTCGGATACAAATTCACCTCTAATTCCTTCGTTTTCTCCTTGAATTCTATCGATGAAATTTCTTCTTTAGATCAATGCAAGCCATCCAAGTGTTTGGCCTGTAGAGGTGATCCACCAAGGAATAATATGTATTAAAGAAGTTAGGTGTTTGACAAAACCCTAGTTTTTCTCTCTCCATAGAATATGTCAGTACTCTCCCAAGTCTTAAAAGTATGAGTAACTGTTTAAACCTAATCCATAATAAGACTTCTCTTATTCAAAGATATAAGCAACCCTCCTAAACTATTTAGGAATGAGTTTTTTTTTAATTAATTAAACTCTTCTAATTAATTATATTCGTAATCCAATTAGGACCTTGTGAGAATACTTTTATTAATTAATTCATAAACCATTTAGAAATTAAATAATAATAATAGTAATAATATTAATAAGACTCCTCTTATTAATTAGTATTTAATATTTTCAAGATATTAAATAATAAATATTAAGCTATTTAATTTATTCTATCACCATAACATAAATTAAATATACTTAACACATTATTACGATTATATCATTTACTTCTTAAATAAATATTTTCCTTTTGCGGTGTGACACTTCAGGTTTTTCATATTAAATCGGTTGTGAATAAATTAATTAGAACAATTCTAATCTTATTTAAATAAATAAATTAAACTTTAAATTCATTTCAATAAATAATATTTATTCTACAATAAGGGTAAGCCCCCCTTTGCGGTCAACAACTTTTCATATAATATATATTTTAACATTAATCATAAAAGAACCTTTCAGTGAGCAGTTACCGTAAAATTCAATATTTCTATCATACAATGTCCCAATCAAATATCAGACATGAAATTACTGTCAAGTATTATTTTATTTGATTATATGTAATTCGATTCTTAAATGCACAACTCAAAATAATGTAAATTAGAAATACCTTTCTAATTTCATTCTGCTTTGGTCAAAGACTACTGAGTTGTCATTTATCGAATCACATAGGACATTCTCTCCTTTTACTAGAAGTGGGAGATTCTTTGTTGATCATTCACTATCTCCATGTATACGATATTATACTCAATTATTTCCTTTGATATTTCTTAAGGTTATTAATAGACATGTTAAATCATAACTCATCATACACAAGTTACTATGATGATCTCAAGTCCAAAGATCACTTGTACTACTATCACTATAGGAATTCCTATTGACAAAAAAGTTAAGCTCCATTAGGTATTCCTTTAGCGAGCCAAGTTTAGTGAATTTATTCTTTAGTAAGCACCTGCATACTTGCTTTAGTTTCTCCACACAAATGATTATGAGATCAATCATCATCTTCCTAAGAGCAAGCAAAGTATGTACCAATCTATCTAGATTCACTAATCTCCTTCTTAGTGATCCAACGATTAGGAACGATTTTAGTTTTAGATCTATCTAGAATTTAGATCTCATTAGCATGATAATCATCATGATTCTAAAAGCATTATTCAAAACTATGAGTTTATCACATTTAATATAACAACATCATATAGATAACGAAAATGTCTTTAATAAATTAATTCTTTTATTAATAAAACAAATATGATTACAAAGTATATACTACATTATATCAAATATGATTGGCTTGCGTGCATATTACTTTCAATCTCCCACTTGCACTAAAGTCAGTCGCCATAGTATCTAATACCCTTCTTCTCTAAGTGACGATCATCATGCTGTTGGATAAAACTTTAGTAAATGGATATTTTATGTTGTTCTTGAGAGTCAACTATCTCTATAGTGACTTCTCCTCTTTCAATGATTTCTCTAATCAAATGAAAGTGCCGCAACACATGTTTGGATCCAAGATGAGACTTGGAAACTATTCCTAGTTTTTAATGAACTTTTAACACAAACAATCAATTTGCAGCTTCACTTACAGCTATATAATTTGTATTTGTCACTAAACCAACAACTCTTTGCTGTTTGGAACCTTTCCAATTCACTGCACCACCATCCAAGGTAATAATTTACCCTAAAGTGGATTTGCTATTGTCTTGGTAAGTCTAAAAAACTTGAGTCTATTTAGCCCTCTAGTTTTAATCTAGACACACTATGAATCATGATCACATCTTAGTGCCAATTAAGTACTTTAAGATATTTTTCACTGTCTTGCAGTGATCTTGTGACGCCCCAAATTCGGGTAACCTAACCCCCGAGTTTGATGCTAACGATCCATCATATAAATAACATATAACTACCCATTTATTTATGAATATGAACATACATATCATTAATTAATATCTTTATAACATCATCCCAGGTTATCTAAACTTAACATAACTTACATACCTTTAGATATACAAAAAGGTTTACATAACAACATAATAATTTAAGTTCATATTCACTACTCCTGCATTTTGCATTTGCCTTTGTCCTTCTTAGACCCTCTTGCTACTTCGTTCTTAGCTGAAATATTATATTAAAGCAAGGGTGATCAACGAGTTTACTCCGCAAGTTAAAACATACAATAAAAGTTGTGAATCAAGAATAATAGACTATCGATTCAATAGAATTTCTCTTAAGTTCAAAGGACTTTGAATTAGCTGAACAAATCGTTTATCAATATCAATACTTTATCTCATTTCATGCTAAAAAATGATTGAAAGATGAAAGAGTAAAACGCTTTCGAAGTTTCAATAATATTCAATTGATTATCAAGAGATAATACTACGCAATAACAAAGTGGATTATTTTCCAGATTTTATGCTGAGTGACCATAATGGATCCTGAACTACCCGAGTAATTATCAAAGGTTCAACTTTGAATTATCCAAGTGTATCAGATAACCATAAAGATTAAATCATACCCCTTCATAAATACACAAAGTGATTAACTTCGTTGTACCTAATATTATGCATAATACTCAAGCTCGCGCAACGACCGTATATCTAACCACAAGGTTCCCTTTTATATAAAGGTTGTTCATCTCAGTCTTACAACACGAGTTCATATCGCAACAATAAAGTTTGGATTTAAAGGAATGTTATGATTTCAACATCTAATATCTATCTCGATCTAGCCAAAATAATTGGCATTGATCTTTCAATAACAATTTAGTTCAAATACTAGAACGCATCAAGTTTCAATAAATATTCGTCTGGCCAAAATAATTAGCTAAGACAACGCTCAAAAACTATTCTATAATAGACAAAAATCAACTCCACTATTTGCAATCAACAATAATATTGTGAATAACCAACGATAGTTAATCTTCAGTCATACTTTCGAAATTTAAAATTCAGTTTCAGTTAATGATCTTGCATTAACTGTAAAACCCCAACTTTCATAAATAAAGATTATTTTTTCTCGAAATATATTTTTGAATATTATGGTGTGTGTTGGGAGATTGCATATTTAAATTTGATGTTGAAAGTAAATATTCATGATTTTATGTAAAGTCCTTCCAAGAATTCATGTACAAGGACTTAGTGGTAGATCAAACTTGTTGGGTTGATCAGAGCTTTTAATGTTTATCATTATGTAAAAAAATGTATACATGAAAAGATCAAAGTTGTTAGGTTGATCTATATCTTGAGATATAATAGATAGGCTTCAACAGAATCGTAGTCTATCGAGACGATCAAGAGATTACAGAAGCTAAGGCAGAATTGTAGAGCATCGAGAATCGTAGTGTGTATGCTTTGGAGGTCCTCTCCTGAAATTGTAGAGTGGTCCAAACGCTTGTCGAGTCAAACTCAAGAATCGTAGAGTGCTCTCGGAATCGTAGAGTCTGCAAGTCAAGCAAGTTAAGATCGTAGTGTGCCAGTGCTTAAGAGAAATCGTAATGTTCTCTTCTATCAGTACCGGATCAAGCACCAAGGTGGCAAAACACCATGATCAGAATCATAGAGCCTCATCAGTCTGTATCAGAAGCATCGAGCCTGCTCATTTGTTTAAGAGTAAATCACAACAATTATGGAATGAATTATAAATGTTGAAGTCCTCGGGTGTAACAACTCGGAGAATTCGGATTGTCCAGAATTTAAGTTTAAAGAATTAGTTATTAATAAAAGAAATTTTTATTAATAATATTATGTGCTATGTGTTTATTAATCGTTCTAAAACCTAGGATGATTATAAGTCGGGAGAATTCTGGCTCCGAGCTAGATTGATCGAGTAAGAATTTCCAAGACAAAAATAAAATATTTCTGGGGAAAAAGACGAAATAAACACTATTCACCCGACGAAACCCTAAGGGTTAAGGTTTGAATTAGCTAGGCTGTTCCGAGAGTTCGGTATGTCAAAATGACATTATGTCAAAAGATTTGACGATAATATGTCGTGAAAAGTTAAGTAAGCCGATAAAGTTTTTCTTGAAAAATGCGTAAAAATCGGACGAAATAAAAACGACGAAAAGTACTGCTATGTACGTTTCACTCATTTAACTACGCTAGGGTAAAATGTGAAGGAAAATTCTTAACGCCAAAAAATGTTTTTCAGTTTTTTAGAAATCTGAAGAATACGTAAAAGTTAATCGGTAAAGGAAAGACAAAATATCCAAAAATATTTGGATTCCGAGAATCGCAGTTTTTAAAACTGTCGGACGAAACTCGAAAGACAGAACCACGAACCTTCTAAGGGAAGTTTCATGAATAGTAAGGAGGTGTATTGAGGAGGTGGGAATAGTATGGAGGTGTGAATAATAAGGAGTTTCGAGGGGCAAAATGACTAAAACGCCCTTAGCCTTGGTTTTCTATAAATAGTAAGCTTAATTCATTTAAATGGGATTTTGAAAATCCTATAATATGAGAGAGAGAGAGAGAGAGAGAGAGAGAGAGAGTTCTGATGGGAGAAAGAAGAGGAGAAAGAGGAAGAAAAGTTGCTCGTGAGCAAACTTTGTCCGACAGAATGAGATTAAAGGAGAAAGGTAATCCGAAACCTAGTCTCTTATAAATTTTCTTTAAGTTTCTATGTTTAAAAACATAACTTAATAAAGATAAGTGGTAGATGATGTTAGGGATGATTTCATATGGTTGAAATCATGAGAAAAGAATAAATAAGGGTTTGAAGTTATTTTATAAATTTCTTAAGGAAGTGTAAGATTCGTAACGAATTAGAACGATCCGTGTGGATTATATGAATAAGTAGGTGAAATAGGTACGGAATGATGTTCTATAACATCAAATTCCAATAAAAAGTGAAATCGTAATCCAAAATATCGATTAAAATGAAGAACGAATGAAGAACACGCGAAAATGACGAAGAACGTTGTTGATGGACAAATTTAAAACCATCGTAAGATAATTGTTGTTGATGGACAAGCTTAAAACTATCGCGTATAAGTTAGTTGCTTATTACTTGGTTAGGAATGGTTGAAACTTTCATGAAGAATGGATTAAAACTTAGCTATAATGAAGTTATGGCAAAAATTTCGTAAAAGACGAACGAGAATTAGAAAGCTAGTAAATGAACTCGAACATGTAGGGTTTCATAAGAAAGTAAGAGAACATAGAAAACGTGAGTCATGGACTTAAGAACAAACGAGTCCCCAGTTAGGATGACCGAATTGTAGACGAACGAACAAAGAACGTTAAAAACGTAAAAATAAACAAAGGGTGAAGATCAAGCCAATTGAATGGCACGTTAACTGATTCAAAACAAAGTTCTGTCTGAGGGGTATTGAAGTACATAAGATAAGAAAGATAATGGATTTGGAACGACCTCGTTCCGAGTTATAACGATAGAGTTATGAGATCAGGAAGTAAGCGTCTCAAAATTGATTTAACACTTAGAGAAATTTTCTAGGTTTTGTACTCGGCGTCGCAGCACCAGCTGAGCCTTAGGAGACGGCTCCACAGCGCGAGCTTGGCTATAAGCTACTGGCGAGTGGCACCGCAGTGCTAGAGGTAACGAAGAGTTTGGCACTGCAGCACCAGGCAAAGGAAGAAGGTGACGTAAGCTCGCGCCGCAGCGCCGGTTTAGGGAAAAAGCATGGTAATGAGCTTTTAACTACTCAAAACACGGGGGAAGTGTAACGAAAGCTAATGAACGTGTAGTTCAGCAAATGTAACACTTAATCAAGTAATTTAAACCTTTAATACATGTTTAATGAAATGACCGAAAGAGATTAAAAGATCAAGAAGGTAATGAATAACGAAAGTATTAATAAGATATAAATTATCAAGAAAGCCGTAACAAACGGTAATAAGATTAATGAAAGCCGAATGTGAGTCGATAAGGAATGAATCCTGAGGTATGGTATTTAGTTGCCAAAAAGCTGTAAGGAATATGAAATTGATTTAACGAACATTAAGTTTAATGGTTCGGATAAGTTACGATAAGTTTAGGATGTGGTACAATCGTAACCTTTGATGGTTGACATATGGGAGCTGGGCTAAATAATTCCTTCAGAGAGCAATGGTATATACGAAACTGGAAACCGATCTAACTCACTGTGATGGTAGTGTAGATGAGACGAGAACTTATTTATTGGTACTTTATGGGAAACCACTCAAAGTACCATATGGACTACTAGTAGAGAAGCAATGTGTGATGAGTCCTAAAGAAGTTATAAGAAGAAGATAAGAATGAAAATCATCAAAGATGATGAAAGTTTTGAGTAAGACATCTCCGTATGTCATGAAGCCGTAAACTGGTAAAGGAAGTTAGTCACGTAAAATTATATTGTAAGAGCGCGAACCTTAAGAAGTAAAGTTAAGTAAACCAATGCGTAAGTTCAATATATGACTAATTGGTGTTTATATTTTCTTCTTATGTGTTATATAGGAATTGGAATGAGTAGTTCAGCGTAAGTTGTAACTGTGCGTAAGGCAAGTTTCCTAACTTCATTCATATTCTAAATGAATACTAGTTTCTTAAACTTCTCAGATGTTGAACTTGAGAAGTTCTGTCTATGTGCGAATGTGCGATATTTGTACAAGGTGGTAGAACGCATGAGGCCTTGAGCTATAATGTGAACATTTCGGTGTTTCTATGATATGAATTATTCTGTGCTTGTGTTGTTCAATACAAGTATGTTATGTTTATACATGATCCATTATTGTTAAGTCTGTGCTAATGATTCTAGCCAGACAGGATGTGTATGAAAAAGGTAGAGGAATGAAAGTATTTCAAAGTGAAAGTGACTGATATTTTAAGATGATAGGAATCGATACTATTCATATTATTCAAGCTGCTTCATAACCTTTGTTCAGTTATCAAAATTCTAAAGGAATGTTTAAACTCTTGAAGTTATGTGTTCAACTTTTATGACTTGCTGGGTAATTGAATGCTAACACTTACTTTAAATGAAAAACGTTTTCAGCGAATGAGGTTAGAAGAACTTAAGGATCCCGTAAAGATCAAGCAGACGATATCCAGATGAAGTGCCATTCAGAATGTGAATGAGCGAGAAGATCAAGTGAAGACTTGTAATATAGAAAGAAGAAACTGAACTATAGACTAGTTTAAGGAACTGTTGTGTATCCTTGGTGGCAGATAAAAGTCACTCTTGTAATATGAAATGAATAATGTATTTATCATTATGTAATGAAAAAGGTTATAAGGTTTTTAGAACCTGGGATTTAAGAGTATATATTATTATATTCTAGTATATAATGATGTATGTTGGATGAATGATGTACTCGTGACATACGGAATCCGGGTGTGAAGATAGACCAGATTTCAGGACGTTACATTGGGAGTCCCAATAGCACAATAGTCATCCTTAGTATAGAACAAAGAAACGTATTGAAGAAGCTAATGAAAGCACTATGGGTCAACAGAAAACACCTTTTCAGGTGTTAAGTGAGATAGAAGTCTGATGTGTCAGTGGGCCAGACTGTTAATTAGAAGTTGTACAGAAAGTCTCCATCAAAGCTAATAAATGTCAAATGCATTTAATGCTTCAACGAATATCTTCAACGGATACATTTCAAAGGCATCATATATGCAAAACATAAGCAGATGAAAAGATTAAGCAAGCATTGAATAAAAACGCTGAAGAACACTCGACGCTCAACTCTACGATCTGAAAAAGAAAGCTTGCTTAGCTACTCAGTTCTTTCGAACACAAGCTTAACGACAACTGAGTAGCACCATTCAAGAACTCAACTACTATCGAGTGAAGTAATAATTTCCAAGTCAAAAGGACTTGAAGAGTTCTAAGTGAACTGAGAAGTACCAAGTCTGCTGGACTTGAAGAGTTCAAAAGTAAACTAAGAAGTTTCAAGACTACTAGTCTTGGAGGAATCTGTGAGATTCAGAGATTGTAAAGATATCCTTAGTGGATTTCCTACTCGAGGAGTAGAAGAGTGGACTAGAAGGTTTAAGTGCTATGAACCACTTAAAAATATTGTCTTTTATTTTCTTGCTATAACTGCTATAACTGCCATAACTGCTTAACTCCGATTAACTCATTATATCTTAAAGGGAAAATAAAGAAATCTCAAATTCCGCTGTGTTTAAATCATTATCTAAACTAACAAGTATTTTGTAAAATAATTTTAAAATATCTATTCAAACCCCCTTCTAGATAACTATTGTGCCTCTAGAAACAAACAATTAGTATCAAAGCATGTTCTATCGAATAGCCTACAAAGCTTAGTGTGATAATGGTATCAGAGCAGGTTCTATTTAGTGTGATAATAAATGTAATGAGGATTGAATTTGAGTTTTTACACGAATATGGAGGACAATATCCAAACTCAAATTCAATCCTCATTACATTTATTATAACACTAAACAGTGAGGACTACTAAAACAACCATCTCGGACCATCAATCCATTCCCAGACTAGTCCCGGTTATGTTCTCATTTCTTGAAGAGAACAATGAAAACATAACTAAGATAATGCATAATAAATTATCGTTAGCCTTCAACAGTGTTAAACTGATAAAATATAACAAACATCAAGTTTAACTACAGCGGAACAAGCAATTCATTAGAAGAGTCAAGTAAAGCATGATATCTATTATCTTCTATGATTTTAAATATTTATCATCAATTTTATCGTTGAGACTCAGCTTAATAAATAAATCACATCATCGAATCATCCCTGCACTACAGGCCAGTGATATTCATTAGTATCACGACCACGAATTATCCATGCACTACGGGTCAAGGATATTCGTATTTTCACCAATGGTCATGATCATGCCAACAACTGTCCATCAATGCACTACGGGTCAATGAGGACTTTTACCACATCATTTGTAACATTACGGTCATGATTATACTGAATAATCTATGGTCATAATCATACCAATCAACAATCCATCTATGCACTACAAACCAAATATGACTTTCATAATAATATAAGCATGAGGATGATGAAAATGATATAAGATTTCAATTAAATGAAAGAAAATGATAAATTTTAAAGATTTATAATTCAATTTATTCAGAATTCAATAATGTCCAAATTGTCAACATGATTCCACTTTGTGGAGTAAAATTCAAGAATAATAATGTATCAAAAATGATTTGGACCGAAACGAAATATATTTTTTTGTCATAAATAGTACCTAGGGTGAATAGTAACCAAGTGAATAGTATCCCATGAATAGTACTTCAGGAATAGTACCCCGAGAATAGTACTTCTGTATGAAAAAGTTAAAACTTATCAAGAATGCTCAGAATAATATTTTCATAAAAAAATACTGGATGAAGCGCAAATTTCAAAGATATTCTACTAATTTTATGGAGTATAGAAGCCAAAACATAACAAAATGAGTATAGAATTCAAAATCTGAAATGAAATAATATTACTTACATACTATAGAGTATGAAAGAAAATATTATTTCTTACGAGTATAGAACAAAAATAATATCTCTCACCTTAAAATGAAGAGTATTCCAACGGGTATAGCGGGGATATTCTTGAAGAAAACTTGCACTATTTTCTATGCTCAAAGTTTCTTAAAACTTTAAAGAAATAAGCTCAATATTACAGAAAAAGAATTCCTTGATTCTGGTGTGATTTTCAATTCTAACTAAGCATCCTATTTATAAGAGAATGGAAACGATAATATTTGAATTTAGAAAATCACGGGTGTACAAAATGATTCATGGACGCTTCTTCGGCCGAATTTGCGTGATTTTATGTTTTTTACCATTCATCACTGCGCAATAAAATATTCTAATAAAATAAAACTTTAATAAAATTTAATATATATATATATATATATATATATATATATATATATATATATGCCATGCCTTATACGACATGTTAAGATATATGTATATATATATATGTTATAATAATTAAACTCCCTCCCAGCAACAATAACTCCCCCCCATTTCAAATCTTATATATATATATATATATATATATATATATATATATATATAAACTGAGATAACTTCTACTGACAGTTTTGAAAAATGAGTAAGTGGGGGTCCAAATAACACGCCAATTTTTTTAACAAATACTTCATAAAAATCCCCTCAATATTTTTAACAACATTTATTCATCATTATTATAACCCGCAATATTAACAACCAGATCGTTCCCAGGAAAAAGAGGGGGCTTTCCGATAAGAATTTTTCCCTTTTGGCGCGCAATTAGGTGACCAAACCCCTTTCATTGACAGAACTTTCTAGACATTGTTAATTATGTAAATAATAATTAGAATAAATTGTCATCTCAATTATTGATTTAATAATATAAAATATTGACAATAATTGAATCAAATAACGTGAGATACTATGCATTAATTACTATAACAATAATTGAGTAAAACCGAGTGACTTCTCACGTAAGCATGAATAATCAATATCGTGTGCTACTATGTAACCACACATATTACTGTACTTTATCACCAGGTATTTTAGAAGTTAATGTTTACAATTTCGCCGTTATTTTTATAAAAAGATATTTATGTCGTTTTTTAACTCTGACAATAATTCTGTTGTGGGGTCCACTAATGATTGTGCCGTCATACGAATATTTTCTGTTAAAACGAATATTCCCCGACCACTCGAATATTTTATAACAACTTGCATACTTTGCAAAATTTATAAATATTACCTACAACTATAACATTATATCAAATCCACACCATAATATTCAAAAATATATTTCGAGAAAAAATTAATCTTTATTTATGAAAGTTAGGGTCTTACAACCTCCTCTTGTTATGAAATTTTGTCCTCAAAATTGGGGTACGTACCTGGTATGTCGAAGAGGAGAGGATACCTTGATTTTATTTCAGATTCTAACTCCCAGGTCATTTTCTCAACATCGTGGTTTCTCCACAAAACTTTGACTTGAGGTATAACCTTGGAGCGTAGAATATGTTCCTTCTTATCAAAGATTTTAACAGGTACCTCTTCATACGTTAAATCTTCTACTATTTCGCCCGATTCTATCTCAATAATGTAGCTTGGGTCTTCCACATATTTACGCAACATATATATGTGAAAAACGTTATGAACCCGAGACATACTTGACGGTAAAGCGAGTCTATAGGCCACAGTTCCTACTCGGTTAAGGATTTCAAATGGGCCAATGATTCGAGGATTGAGCTTTCCTCTCTTTTCAAATCTCGTAACTCCCTTCCATGGAGTAACACGTAACAGCACATGCTCTCCAACATTGAACTCCACGTCTCTTCGATGAAGATCATCAAAACTCTTTTGTCGATCTTGTGAGGTCTTTATTAGTTGTCGGATTATTTTAATCTTCTCCGTAGTCATACGTACCAATTTCGGTCCCAATAATGTTGCTTTACCCATCTCGTCCTAGCATAATGGAGAACGACACTTGCGTCCATACAACGCCTCGAATGGAGCCATGCCAATACCTGCTTGATAACTGTTGTTATAGGAGAATTCTACTAATGGCAAGAACTTGTCCCAACTTTCTTTGAAATCAAGGACACAAAGTCTTAATAGATCTTCAAGAGTTTGAATAGTCCTCTCTGACTGCCCGTCCGTTTGAGGATGATATGCCGAACTAAATCATAAATTCATGCCCATAGCTTTTTGCAAACTAACCCAAAATCGTGAAGTGAATCTTGGGTCAGGATAAAAAACAATGGATACGGGCATACCATGCAGTCTTACAATCTCATTTATGTATATACGAGCAAGACGTTCAAGTGTATAAGTTTCTCGTATAGGTAAGAAATGAGCAGACTTGGTCAATCTATCAATAATGACCTAAATTGCATCTATGCCTTGAGAAACCTTGGGAAGACCAGTAATGAAATCCATGGTAATGTGCTCTCACTTCTATTTTGGAATTTTAAGTTGTTGCAATGGACCTTTTGGTTGTTGATGCTCCGCCTTGACTCGTTGGCAAGTTAAACACCTTGAGATAAACTCCACGATCTCTCTTTTCATATTACTCCACCAAAATGTATGTTGAAGATCACGATACATTTTGGTACTCCTAGGATGGATTGCAAACGGTGTGTTGTGTGCCTGCATCATGATCTTATACTTTAAATCAAGATCGTTAGGAACACAAAGTTTGGAGTTGACTCAAAGTACTCCTTCTTCATCGATCCTTGCTTCCAAAATAGCACCTTCTTGCACTTTCTTCCTCATACGCATCAGCTCCAGGTCTTAAGCTTCAGTAGCTTTAACTTTATCGATTAAAGTCAGTTCTACTCGTATATTTGTCATCATCACGTGGGTCCCTGGAGTCTTTAACTCTATCTCCATCCTTTGCAAGTCATATAAAAAGGGCCTTTGCATTGACAATATTACACTTATACCCGTATATGATCTTCTACTCAATGCGTCAGCTACTACATTTACTTTTCCAGGATTATATTGAATAGTATGATCGTAATCTTTTAACAGCTCAAGCCAATGTCGTTGCCGCATGTTGAGTTCCTTTTGGGTGAAAAAATATTTGAGACTTTTATGATCTGTATAGATCTCCACCTTCTCCCCATACATGTAATGTCTCCAAATCTTTAGCGCAAAAACAACTGCTGCCAACTCTAGATCATGAGTAGGATAATTCCTCTCATATTCTTTGAGTTATCGTGAGGCTTAGGCTATGATTTTCCCGTGTTGCATGAGAACACATCCTAAACCTTTGCCTGAAGCATCGCTGTATATGACAAATCCCTTTGAACCAGTTGGTATTGTCAGAGCAGGTGCTAAAATAAGTCTCATCTTAAGTTCTTGAAAACTCTTCTCACATTCCTCGCTCCAACCAAATTTGGTATCTTTATGTGTCAGTTGAGTTAATGGAGTAGCAATTCAAGGAAACCCTTCTACAAATCTCTGATAATAACCAGCTAAGCCGAGAAAGCTACGTATTTCGGTCACTGACTTAGGTTGCTCTCTGCTTTGAATTGCTTCAATCTTTGCTAGTCAACAAATATTCTATGATTTGATATCACGTGCCCAAGGAATGCTACTTTCTTAAGCTAGAACTCGTATTTCTTCAACTTGCCATATAACTTATTCTCACGAAGCTTTTGGAGTATCAGCCTCAAGTGTTGCTCATGATCTTCACGGCTGTTGGAGTAAATGAGGATATCATCAATAAAGACGACCACAAAGTGATCCAAATATTCCTTGAATAATCGGTTCATCATATCCATGTAGGCATCAGGAACATTAGTCAATCCAAAAGACATGACTAGGAATTCATAATGCCCGTATAGAGTTCTAAAAGCAGTCTTGGGAATGTCATCAATTTTAATCTTTAATTGATGATATTTAGAACGAAGATCGATCTTTGAAAAGAATTTGGCGACTTGCAACTGGTCAAACATGTCATCAATACGTGGCAACGGGTACCTATTTTTGATTGTGACATGATTCAACTCCCGATAGTCAATATAAGGTCGCATACTTCTATCTTTCTTCTTCACGAATAGAACAGGAGCACCCCAAGGAGACGTACTAGGACGAATGTAACCGATGTCTAACAATTCCTGCAGTTGGGTCTTTAACTCCTGAAGTTCAATAGGAGCCATTCGATATGGGGTTTTGAAAATGAGTTTTGTACCGGGTTCAAGGTCGATATAAAATTTGATTTCACGCTCCGGGGGTAGGCCAGGAAGTTCTTTGGAGAATACGTTAGGAAATTTATTAACAATAGAAATATCATTCAAATCTGACGTATTTTTGTTTAAATCTGTGACATGGGCTAAAGAAAGCTTGACATCCATTTTTCAATAAACGAATAGCTTTATGGCTTGATATGACAGTGATTGACTTTAATAGTTTGGTTAATTGAATTCGCATAATAGTTTGGTTAATTAAATTCGCATAATAGTTTGGTTAGGAATATGAAAGCTAACAACCTTACAAAAATAATCAATTTTTGCATGATGAGTGGTTAACCAATCAATTCCTAAAATCACATCAAATGCAAGTATTTTCAAAAAAATAAGATTGACAAGTAACGTGCGGTTGCGGATTTGAATCGAACAAGACTTATAAAAAGTGGATGTAATGAAGGTTTCTCCCAACAAAGTTTCAACAGATATGTAAAAGTCTAATTTCTCCGGGGTTAAATTTAAACGTTGAGCGCAAGTAGGAGAAATAAAAGAATGGGTAGAACCGGTATCAAATAAGGTATAGACTTCGCAAGAGTTTATGATTAGCTTACCCGTGATGGCCTCGTTTGAGTTTCTCGCTTTTTGGGAGGTTACGACAAACGCTCTCACTTGAACTACCAGCTTTGACTTCTCTGGCATGGCCTTCGGTGCTTCCATCCCAGCTGGACTTGGCTTTACTGCACGATAAAATCAGGCTAGGTGACCTTCTCTTCTATAATTGTAACATGTTTTGGACTGCTGCGACAGTTTGGACTTATGTGTCCCTCCCTTCCGCATTTGTAGCCTACGATGGGTGATCGTTCTCCTTCTTTAACAATGGGTGTTGGTGATGGCGTCCTTCCATCATTATTGAATCTCCGCTTCTTGAAATTTCAACTCCTATTATCTTGGCCATGATTACCACCGAAGTGATTACCATTTCTAGCATTTTGACTTCCTCCACGTTTGTTGTCACCGCTTCGATGACTGCTACCACTGGTATTATCATTTTGACGACTACTTTCTCTTGGTTGGGTTGATTCATTATCACGTTCTAATAAATGAGCCCTATTTACAACATCTAAATACAAGCACAGTTTGTGAGAAATGAGATATTGACGTATTTTAGGTTTCAAACCTCGTAGAAACATTCACGTCATTCTCTCCTCATTATCAACCAAGTGGGACACAAACCGGGACAACTCGACAAATTAAGCTTCGTACTGAGACACGGTCATATTGTTTTGCTTCAACATGATAAACTCCACCTTTTTCATGTGACAAATACTTTCGGGAAAGTACTTGTAGTTGAACAGTTCGTGGAACTTCTCCTAAGACATCTTTAGTGCGGCAGGTTGAGTACGCTTTACAGATTCCCACCAGTAATATATGCCTCTCCCTGCAACATGAAGGTGGCAAAGGGAACTATTTTTTCCTCGGAGAATCCTAAGACATCAAATATCTTGGTGATCTGCTTTATCCACGTCTCTGCCTTGAGTGGTTCTGGCTTTCTCACAAACTTTGGTGGTCCCAGCTCCTTGAACTGCTTAGCGGTGACCATCCATGAGTTGATAGTGTTTCCACCTATATTTTGAATAGGAGTCATTCTCGCCTGATGTTGCATTAATTGCATAAAACCTCTGAACATCCCATCGTTTATCATTTGGTCAGTATTGTTGTTTTCATGAGGATTATTTCCTTCCAGATGCACATTATCCTGGGTATTGACCGTTGGTGACTCAACGGTCTCATGTTCTCCATTGCTTATCTCAATATTTTCGGATGCCATTTTCAAACATTACCACAAAACAAGGGTTAATTGACATGTCACATATCATCCCTATATTCTGACCAACCAATTAAATAATCAAATAAGCTTAAGTAGGTTTAACTAGTAAAGGATTTCCCCATCTCCCCCCTAGTTCTAGTCTCACATCTTAGCCAGGGATCATATCCCTAAGCTTTGATACCAACTGTGACGCCCCTAAAATAGGTATACATCACCCATTTTGAGTCGCAAAATACATGGTACAGAATCAAATACAAACTTAATTAATACAATTATCGTGTAAAATACGACAAAACATAGCTGAGTTTTTACACGAATATTGTCTCATAGACAGTATCCAAACTCAAATTAAATCCTCATTACATTTATTATCACACTAAATAGTGTGGACTACTAAAACAACTATCTCGGACCGTCACTCCATTCCCCGACTAGTCCCGGCTACGTTCTCATTTTCTAAAGAGAATAATGAAAGCAAAAGGGTGAGCTCACTAGCCTAATAAGAAATATTATGACTAAGATAATGCAGAATAAATTATTGTTAGCCTTCAACAGTGTTAAACTGATAAAATATAATAAACATCAAGTTTAACTACAGCGGAACAAGCAATCCATTAGAAGAGTCAAGTAGAGCATGATATCTACTATCTTCTATGATTTAAAAAGTTTATCATCAATTTTATCGCTGAGACTTAGCTTAATAAATAAACCACATCATCGAATCATCCCTACATTACAGGTCAAAGATATTCATTAGTATCACGACCCCGAATTATCCATGCACTACGGGTCATGGATATTCGTGTTTTCACCAATGATCATGATCATGCCAACAACTGTCCATCAATGCACTACGGGCCAATGATGAATTTTACCACATCGTTTGTAACATTAAGGTCATGATTATACCGAATAATCCATGGTCATAATCATACCACTCAGCAGTCCATCTATACAGTACGGGCCAAAGATGACTTTCATAACAATATAAGCGTGAGGATGATGACAATGATATAAGAATTCAATTAAATAAAAGCAAAGGATAAATTTTAAAGATTTATAATTCAATTTATTCAGAATTCAATAATGTCCAAATTGTCAACATGATACTATTTTGTGGAGTAAAATTTAAGAATAATAATGTATCAAAAATGATTTGGACCGAAACAAAATTAATATTTTTGTCATGAATAGTACCTTGGGTGAATAGTACCCCGTGAATAATACTTTGGGAATAGTATCCCATGAATAGTACTATGGCATGAAAACGTTAAATCTTATCAAGAATGCTCAAAATAATATTTTCATGAAAAAATATTAGATGAAACGCAAATTTTAAGGATATTATACTAATTTCATGGAGTATAGAAGTCAAAACTTAACAAAATGAGTGTAGAATTCGAAATATGAAATGAAATAATATTACTTACATACTACAGAGTATAAAAGAAAATATTATTTCCTACGAGT
Organism: Panax notoginseng; assembly: GCA_016801055.1. NCBI lineage: Eukaryota > Viridiplantae > Streptophyta > Magnoliopsida > Apiales > Araliaceae > Panax > Panax notoginseng. The sequence continues at coordinate 94,975,394 of CM029017.1, read as the reverse complement.
ATGGAACAAAAATAATATCCATTACCTTAAAAAGAAGAGTATTCCAACGGGTATAGCGGAGATATTCTTAAAAAACTTGCACTGTTTTCTACGCTCAAAGCTTCTTAAAACTCTAAAGAATACACTTAATATTATAGAAGAAGAATTCTCAGTTTCTGGTGTGATTTTTAATTCTAACTAAACATCCTATTTATAGGAGAATAGAAAGGATACTATTTGAATTTAAAAAATCATGGGTGTATAGTAAATGATTAACGGACGCTTCTTCGGCCGAATTCGCGTGATTTTCTAATTTTTACTACTCATCACTGTGCAATACAATATTCTAATAAAACAAAAACTGAGATAACTTTTGTAACGCCCAAGAATTTTGAATTTTTAATGAATTAATTTTTTATTTGATTATGTGGATTAAATGAATTTAATTGAGTTATTATGTGAGTAAGATGTTCGAAGGTCGTTCTATGACCTAGAATGTGCGGATGTGGTTAGTATTCTGGCTTTGTGCTAGAATTAATTGTTGTGAATTATCAAGACGAGAACAAAGGTTTTCTGAGAATGTTTGCGTAAAAACACTATTCATCCGATTTCATTCGAAGCTAGGGTTTAAGATTCTGAGAAACGTGTAATGATAGAATACGAAGATAGTATGGAATATTCAATAATAATTATGTTATGGAAAATGAAGTTTTCGCCCGCGGACTTAAAACCTAAGGGTTGAGTATATTGATTTTCGAGAAGGAAATGAAATGCGTAGAAGGAATTGCGTTATAGTTAAGGCATGGGTTATACAATTAAGATACTATTTAGTATCTATGCATAATATGATGAGTTAATACGGAGTACAATACGATTATCGTACTAGTATTATACGGAAAGAATACGTGAATTATACGTAGGGAATACAATTTGTATTCTAGAATTAAGTTAAGACTTAATGTTAATTCATTTGGTTGGATTATGTTTAGTCCAATCAATTGAATGAGCAAGCTCAAGGGATTAAGTGTTAAGCCCAAGTCAAGGCCCAATATTCGATTGGTTAAGCCCAGCGTAAGAAACCGAACCGTGGATCGAACCGGTGGGTCACTGAATGGGTAAAACCCATAGGGCAACCCTTGGGCATGGTGGGTCGGCCACTTGGTGTGCAAGGCAAGCATATCACTTGGTCACCAAGTATTTTACTTGGTGACAAAGTGTTGAATAGTAAGGAGGTGGGGGTTTAATGCCTATTTTGCCCTCTATTTCAATTGCTTATAAATATAAAGCTAGAGTTGGCCATTTGATGTTTTTTTCAAGACTCAACCAATATATTTGAGAGAGAAAGAGAGCTAGACTTAAACCATTCTTCTACCTTGAAGCTTTTTCATTAGAAGTTCAACAAGAACACTAAGAGTTCTTAAGGTAATACTCTTCAATTCTAATTCCATCTCTTTTGGTTTTCTTTTATCATGGAGAATCATAAATGGGTGGGGTATAGCTTGTATGGTGGAATGAGAGTGACTTACCATAGATTCAATCTTTATAAGTCATGAGATCATAGAAATCATAAGGTTTGATATAGCTTAAAATCATGAAATTGTTGATTGTTGAGATTGATTGTTGATAAACAATTAAACTCCATCAATACGTTAATATGTGCATCTTGCTTGGTTAGGATGTAGATATGAAGTCCATGGAGTATTCCATGTGTTTTGGCTTAGAGAACATTAGTAACGAAGTTATGGCGAATTTTACGGAAATAGACGTTAAACGTCAAAAACGTAAAAGCCCGGATTAGAGGTCAAAAGTTGCCGTGTGACTTAAAAACATTAGTTTCCAATGTCAACACGTGAGATAAAGTAATTAAGAGTCGTTGGCGAAATAATCGTCGCATTCCGACTTATAACGAAGAAAACGAGTATTGAACGGACGAAAACGTTAAACGAACGCTAAAAAATGAACTCAAAGGTGAATTCCGAGTTAACAAATTTAGAAGTATGAAATTCTTATACGAACACGTAAAGGATGTGATTTATGACTTGTAGGATTTTGGATGGGTCATTTCGGATGTAAAACAAACAAATTAGGAGGCCGAGAGTTTCGTTAGAAAACAAAACTGTTTTGGCCAACTGGTGCACAGGTTCGGCGCCGCAGTGCCAAATCCAATGTTTTCTGCCACGCCGTAGTGCCATGTATGGCTGAGAGAAAATGAAAAAGTCTGGAGACTCGTGCCGCAGCGCGAGAGTTTGTACATGGACTCACGCCGTAGCGCCGAGTCCTGGCAAAACCTCTGAAGAGTTACGCCGCAGCGCCACTGTAATGTATGGGATGCCGCGCCGTAGCGCCGACAGTAGAAAAATGTTGACCAAGTTAGGTTTTGTTCCATTTTGAATGTTGACCTAAAGAAAGACATTGAAGGTGCTTAATGTACATGATAAGACTTACCTTAAATCACTTATAAGGTGTTAATGTAAGAAGATCTAGTAAGGTTTAATAGAAATTAAACGAAGAACACTAAGACGTAATAAGTAAACCGTGAATGACGTTCAACGTTGGTATTTAACCATTAATGATCGAATGTCGGTTAAGGACGTAAGAACGTTAATGAAACGTAACGAAGTATAGAAAGTTGAATCGACTTTAATAACGAAGTTAATTCAAATAAAATATAGAAGAGAAAGAAGTTCGTTAGAACCATAAAGTTAGTTATTTGATAACTAATGTTATGTGAATATCTCATGTAGATCCTGTAAAGACTGAGAATAGTTGAATTGTATATTCGAAGACGCTTAAAGGCAAGTCTTTCTTAAACACTTGTATAGCCTTCGAGTTAGCCAAGTTTTTATGTGATGCAAGTTATACAATGCATGAATGGTTTTAAAGAAAGAGTCGATGCCTATTTTAACTTGGCTAAACTAATACTGAAGAGTTGATTGATTTGCTTACAAGTCTTTCGATATAGAACTGTTAACGTTATCCTATGCCAAGTATTTGGTACGGATGAGAAGGTAAGTTTGTCTATGTGCAAACAAAAGTATTTTTTATCGATTATTCGATGGGCACGCGAGGTTGCCAAATGTTAAACGTAAATACGTTTAACAGAAGAGTGTTGATCAACATAGAGTACAATAGGCTGATCACCTAGAAGTGCTCGTAAGTAAAGACGGGTGGATGGCCTTAGTGCCGGATATCCTTTTCAAGTATAAAAATGAAAAGAGTATGTTCATGGTCTATTGACCGGTTCATCATTCCTAAGCTAATATATATACTCTGGAATCGTTGTATGAGAAGTATTAGTCAAATGTTTTCATAATGCTTCGTAGATAATTGTTCAATTATGGAAATAAAGCATGTAATTGTTGATGTGATATTTATATGATTCGTTGTTAAGACTTGCTGAGCTAGTTATGCTCATTCTTGCTTGAACCATATGTTTGCAGCTAAAGCCGAACGAACTGAGAGTTCTAAGAGAGATAAAGGCAAGGCTAAGATGGACAATTAATCGTCCTGTAATAGACTAATGTATTTATATATAATATACTCATGAAGAACAACGAATGTATTCGGTTAATGAACATTGGAAAGGATTTATTACAAATGTAATATAAAGATAATAATTACACTCATTTTGTTGTATTTCAAAGGAATGATTGTATGGATGGTAGTATCGTGGAGCACCATCTGTCGGGTTGGAAGGTACCCGAATTTGGTGGCGTCACAACTTCTACCGACAGTTTTGAAAAATGCGTAAGTGGAGATCCAAATAATACGCCAAAAGTTTCAACAAATACTTCATAAAAATCCCCTCAATATTTTTAACAACATTTATTCATCATTATTATAACCCGCAATATTAACAACCAGATCGTTCCCAGGAAAGATGGGGTTTTCCGATAAGGATTTCTCCCTATTGGCACTCAATTAGGTGACCAAACACCTTTCCTCGACAGAACTTTCTAGACATTGTTAATTATGCTAATAATAATGAGAATAACTTGTCATCTCAATTATTGATTTAATAATATAAAATATTGATAATAATTGAATCAAATAACGTGAGATACTATGCAACAATTACTGTAGCAATAATTTAGTAAAACTGAGTGACTTCTCACGTAAGCATTAATAATCAATACCGTGTGCTACTATGAAACCACACGTATTACTGTACTTTTATCACCGGGTATTTCAACAGTTAATGGTAACACTTTCGTCGTTATTTTCATAAAAAGATATTTATGACGTTTTCTAACTCCGACAATAATTCCGTTGTGGGGTCCACTAATAATTGTGCCATCGTACGAATATTTCCTGTTAAAACGAATATTCCCCGACTAATTGAATATTTTATAACAACTTGCAAACTTTGCAAAATTTATAAATATTACCCACAACTATAACATTATATCAAATCCACTCCATAATACTCAAAAACGTATTTTGAGAAAAAAATAATATTTATTTATAAAAGTTGGGGTCTTACAGTAGTTTTGAAAATGACATCAGAGAATGTTGAGATAAGCATTGGAGCACATGAGACCGTTGTGTCACCAACGATCAATACCCAGGATAATGTGCATCAGGAAGGTAATATTCCTCAGAAAAACAACAACACTGACCAAATGATGAACGATGAGATGTTCAGAGGCTTTATGCAATTCATGCAACATCAGGCGAGTGGGACTCCTGTTCAAAATACAGGTGGAAACACTGACAACTCACGGATGGTCACCTCTAAGTAATTCAAGAAGCTGGGACCACCGGAGTTTGTGGGAAAGCCATAACCACTTAAGGCAGAGATATGGATAAAGCAGATCACCAAGATATTTGATGTCTTGGGATGCTCCGAGAAACAAATTGTTCCCTTTGCCACCTTCATGTTGCAAGGAGAGGAAAATTACTGGTGGAAATCTATAAAGCGTACTCAGCCTGCCACACTGAAGATGTCTTGAAAGAAGTTCCAAGAACGGTTCAACGACAAGTACTTTCTAAAAGTATTCGTCACATGAAGGAGGTAGAGTTTATCAAGCTGGAACAAAACAACATGACCGTGTCACAATACGAAGCTAAGTTTGCCGAGTTGTCTTGGTTTGCGTCCCACTTGGTTGATAATGAGGAGAGAATGACGTGAATGTTTCTGCGAGGTTTAAAACTCAAAATACGGCAATACCTTATTTCTCATAAACAGTGTTTGTATTCAAATGTTGTAATTAGGGCTAAGTTATTGGATAGCGATAATGAGTCAACCCAACCAAGAGAGAGCAATCGATAAGTCAATAATACTAGTGGTAGCAGTCATCGAAGCGGTGACAACAAATGTTGAGGGAATTAACATGCCAGAAATGGTAACTACTTCAGTGGTAATCATGGCCAAGACAATATGAGTGGAAATTTCAAGAAGAGGAGATTCAATAATACGTCAGCAGCAACCGTTGTTAAGGAAGGAGAACGACCACCGATCATATGCTACAAATGCGGAGGGGAGGGACACATCAGTTCGAACTGTACGCATCAGTCCAAAGCATGTTACAATTACGGAAGAGAAGGTCACCTAGCTCGATTTTATCATGCAGTAAAGCCAAGTCTTGCTGGGATGGAGGCAGCAAAGGCCATCCCAGAGAAGTCAAAGCTGATAGTTCAAGGGAGAGCATTTGTCGTGACCTCCAAAAAAGTGAGGAATCTGAACGAGGTTATCATTAGTAAGCTAAACATAAACTCTAGCGAAGTCTACACCTTACTTGATACCGATTCTACCCATTCTTTTATTTCTCCTACTTGCGCTCAACGTTTAAATTTAACTCCGGAGAAATTAGACTTTGACTTATCTGTTGAAACTCCGTTGGGAGAAGCCTTCATTACATCCACTTTTTATAAGTTTTGTTTGATTAAAATTGGCAACCGTACGTTACCTGTCGATCTTATTTCTTTAAAAATACTTACATTTGATGTGATTTTAGGGATTGATTGGTTAACTACTCATCATGCTAAAAGTGATTATTTTCGTAAGGTTGATAGTTTTCATATTCCTAACCAACCTATTATGCGAATTCAAGTAACCAAACCACTAAAGTCAATCACTGTCATATCAAGCCATAAAGCTATTCATTTATTAAAAAATGGATGTCAAGCTTTCTTAGCCCATGTCACAGATTTAAACAAAAATACGTCAGATTTGAATGATATTTCTATTATTAATAAATTTCATGACGTATTCCCTGAAGAACTTCCTGGTCAACCCCTAGAGCGTGAAATAAAATTTTGTATCGACCTTGAACCTGGTATAAAATTCATTTCCAAAGCCCCATATTGAATGACTCCTATTGAACTTCAGGAGTTAAAAACCCAACTGCAGGAATTGTTAGACATCGATTTCATTCGTCCTAGTACGTCTCCTTGGAGTGCTCCTGTTCTATTCGTGAAGAAGAAAGATTAGAGTATGCGACTTTGTATTGATTATCGGGAGTTGAACCATGTCACCATAAAAAATATGTACCCGTTGCCTCACATTGATGACCTGTTTGACCAGTTGTAAGGCGCTAAATTCTTTTTAAAGATCGATCTTCATTCCGGATATCATCGGTTAAAGATCAAAACAGATGACATTCCAAAAACTGCTCCTACTTCCTTCATGGATATGATGAATCGAGTATTCAAGGAATAATTGGATCACTTTGTCGTCATCTTTATTGATGACATCCTCATATAATCCAAAAGCCGTGAAGATCATAAACAACACTTGAGGCTGATACTCCAAAAGCTTCGTGAAAATAAGCTATATGCAATATTAAAGAAATGCTAGTTCTAGTTTGAGAAAGTAGCATTCCTTGGGCACGTGATATCAAATCATGGAATATCTGTTGACCCAACAAAGATTGAAGCAATTCAAAGATGGGAGCAACCTAAGTCAGTAACCGAAGTATGTAGCTTTCTGGGCTTAGGTGGTTATTATCAGATATTCGTGAAAGGATTTTCTCGAATTGCTACTCTATTAACTCAGCTGACTAGAAAAGATACAAAATTCGGTTGGAGCAAGGAATGTGAGAAGAGTTTTCAAGAACTCAAGAGGAGACTCATTTTAGCACCTATTTTGACAATACCATTTGGTTCGGAGGGATTTGTCATCTACAGCGATGCTTCCAGAAGAGGGTTAGGATGTGTTCTCATACAACATGGGAAAGTTATAGCCTATGCCTTATGACAACTCAAAAAATATGAGAAGAATTATCCTACTCATGATCTAGAGTTGGCAGCTGTCGTTTTCGCGCTTAAAATCTGGAGGCATTACCTATATGGGGAGAAGGTGGAGATCTATACAGATCATAAAAGCCTCAAATATTTCTTCACCTAAAAGGAACTCAACATGTGACAATGACGTTGGCTCGAGCTGTTGAAAGATTACGATCATGCCATTCAATACCATCCTGGAAAAGCTAATGTGGTAGCTGACGCATTGAGTAAAAGATCATATGCGGGTACGAGTTCGATATTGTCAACGTAAAGGCCTATTTTATATGATTTGCAAAGGATGGAGATAGAGTTAAAGACTCCAAGACCCAGGTGATGATGAAAAATATACGAGTAGAACTGACTTTAATCGATAAATTGAAAGCTGCTCAAACCATAGACCTAGAACTGATGCGTATAAGGAAGAAAGTATAAGAAGGTGCTATTTAAGAAGCAAGAATCAATGAATAAAGAATACTTTGAGTCAACTCCAGACTTTGCATTTCTAACGACCTTAATTTAAAGTATAAAATCATGATGGAGGCGCACAACACACCATTTGCAATCTATCCTGGGAGTACCAAAATGTATCGTGATCTTCGATATACATTTTAGTAGAGCAATATGAAGAGAGATAACAGAGTTTATCTCAAGGTGTCTAACTTATCAACGAGTCAAGGCAGAGCATCAAGTGCCAAAAGGTCTGTTGCAACCACTTGAAATTCTAAAATGGAAGTGGGAGAACATTACCATGGATTTTGTTACTGGTCTTCCCAAGGTTTCTCAAGGCATAGATGTAATTTTGGTCATTGTTGATAGATTGACCAAGTCTGTCCCTTTCTTACCTATACGAGAAACTTATAAACTTGAACGTCTTGCTCATATATACATGAATGAGATTGTAAGACTGCATGGTATGCCAGAATTCATAGTTTCTGATCGAGACCCAAGATTCACTTCACAGTTTTAGGTCAGTTTGCAGAAAGCTATGGACACAGATTTACGATTCAGTTCAACATATCATCCTCAAACGGATGAGTAGTCGGAGAGGACTATTCAAACTCTTGAAGATCAATTAAGATTCTGTGTCCTTGACTTCAAGGGAAGTTGAGACAAGTTCTTACCATTGGTGGAATTCTCTTACAATAATAGTTATCAAACAAGTATTGGCATGGCTCCATTCAAGGCGTTATATGGATGCAAGTGTCGTTCTCCAGTATGTTAAGATGAGGTGGGTGAAGCAACGTTGTTGGAACCGAAATTTGTACTCATGACAACGAAAAAGATTCAAATGATCTGGCAAATATATAAAGGCCTCAAAAGATCGACAAAAGAGTTATATTGATCTTCATCGAAGGGACATGGAATTTAATGTTGGAGAGCATGTGTTGTTACGTGTGGCTTCATGGAAAGGAGTTACGAGATTTGAAAAGAAAGGAAAGATTAATCCTTGATTCATTGGCCCATTTGAAATCCTCAATCGAGTAGGAACTGTGGCCTAAAGACTCACCTTACCACCAAGTATGTCTCGTGTTCATGACATTTTTCACATATCTATGTTACGTAAATATATGGAAGACCCGAACCATATTATTGATTTAGAACCGGACAAAATAGCGGAAGATCTAATGTATGAAGAGGTACCTGTTAAAATTTTGGATAAGAAGGAATATATTCTACGCTCCGATGTTATACCTCAAGTTAAAGTTTTGTGGAGAAACCACGATGTTGAGGAAATGACCTGAGAGTTAGAATTTAAAATGAAATCAATGTATCCTTACCTCTTCGACATACCAGTTATATACCCTAATTTTGAGGATGAAATTTCATAAGAAGGGGAGGTTGTAACACCCCAACTTTCATAAATAAAGATTAATTTTTCTCAAAATATGTTTTTGAATATTATGGTGTAGATTTGATATAATGTTATAGTTGTGGGTAATATTTATAAATTTTGCAAAGATGCAAGTTGTTATAAAATATTTGATTGGTCGGGGAGTATTCGTTTTAACAAGAAATATTCGTCCGACGGTACAATCATTGGTGGAACCCACAACAAAATTATTGTCGGAGTTAAAAAACGACAGAAATATCTTTTTATAAAAGTAACTTCGAAATTTTTACCGTCAATTGTTGAAATACCCGGTGATAAAAGTGCAGTAATACGCGTGTTTGTATAGTAGCACACTATATTTATTATTGCTTCTTACGTGAGAAGTCACTCAGTTATAATCAATTATTGCTACAATAATTGTTGCATAGTATCTCACGTTATTCGATTCAATTATTGTTAATATTTTATATTATTAAATCAATAATTGAGATGACAAGTTATTCATATTGTTATTTGTATAATTAACAATGTCTAGAAAGTTCTGTCGAGAAAAAGAGTTTGGTCACCTAATTGCGCACCAATATGGAGAAATCTTTATCGAAAAGCCCCCACTTTCCTGAGAACGATCTGGTTGTTAATATTGCGGGTTATAATAATGATGAATAAATGTTGTTAAAAATATTGAGGGAATTTTATGAAGTATTTGTTATAAATTTTGGCATATTATTTGGACCTCCACTTATCTATTTTTCAAAATAATCGGTATAAAGTAATTTAGTATTTATATTTATATATATATATATATATATATATATAATAATAATAATAATAATAATAATAAGTGGTGGGGCCCACGAGTTATATATATAACATGGTGGGGCCCATATGTTTATGACTTATTGGGGAGGGGGAAAAGGAGACGTAATAAGGAGGGAAGATATATATATATATATATATATATATATATATATATATAATAAGTTTTGTGTTTTTATGAAAAATAGAATATATTATATTTTATTATGCATAGTATTTGCATAATATTTTTATAGTGACTGCATAGTAAAATCAGAAAATTCTGATGATTTCCCACGACCCTTACTGTGCAATCCGTGATTTTGGTTTTTATTGTGAATCAAAATAGTATCCTTCCAGTCTCCTATAAATAGAATGTTCAGTTTAGAATTAAAAATCACACCAGAATCAGAAAATTCTTCTTCTATAATATTGAGCGTATTTCTTTAGAGTTTAAGAAAGCTTTGAGCGTAGAAAACAGTATAAGATTTCTTCAAGAATATCTCCGCTATACTAGTTGGAATACTCTCCTTTTTAAGGTAAGGAATATTATTTTTGTTCAATATTCGTAAGAAATAATATTTTTTTCTATACTCTGTAGTATGTAAGTAATATTATTTCGTTTCAGATTCTGAATTTTACACTCATTTTGTTAAAGTATTGCCTCAACACTCCATGAAATTAGTAGAATATTTTTGAAATTTGTGCTTCATCCAATATCTTTGCATTCTTGATAAAGTTTAATTTCTTTCATGCCGGAGTACTATTCATGGGGTACTATTCTCGAAGTACTATTTACGAGATACTATTCACCTGGGGTATTATTCATAACAAAAATTGATGTTTTTTCTATCAAAATCATTTTTGATACAATATTATTCTTGAATTTTACTCCATAAAGCAGTATCATGTTGACAATTTGGACATTATTGAATTCTGAATAAATTAAATTATAAATCTTTAAAATCATTTGCTTTCATTTAATTGAATTCTTATATCATTGTCATTATCTTCATGCTTATATTGTGACGAAAGTCATCTTTGACCGTAGTGCATAGATGGACTGTTGATTGGTATGATTATGACTAGGGATCATTCGGTATAATCATGACCTGTAATGTTACAAATGATGTGGTAAATGTCCTCATTGACCCGTAGTGCATTAATGGACAGTTTTTGACATGATCATGAGCATTGATGATTACACGAATATCATTGGCCCGTAGTGCATGGATAATTAGTGGACGTGATACTAATGAATATCATTGGCCCATAGTGTATGGATGATTCGATGATGTGGATTATTTATTAAACTGAGTCTCGGTGATAAAATTGATGATAAATTTTTAAATTATAGAAGATAGTAGATATCATGCTCTACTTGACTCTTCTAATGGATTGCTTGTTCCGCTACAGTTAAACTTGATATTTATTATATTTTATCAGTTTAACACTGTTGAAGGCTAATGATAATTTATTATGCATTATCTTAGTCATAATATTTATTACTGGGCTAGTTGAGCTCACCCTTTTGCTTTCATTGTTCTCTTCAGAAAATGAGAACGTAGTCGGGACTAGTCGGGGAATAGGGTGACGGCCCGAGATGGTTAGTTTAGTAGTCCTCACTACTTAGTGTGATAATAAATGTAATGAGGATTGAATTTGAGTATGGATATTGTCTATAAGACAATATTCGTGTAAAAACTCTCAGCTCATGTTGTATAATTAAGTTTGTATTTGTATTCAGTACCATGTATTTGGTGACTCAAGATGGGTGATGTATACCTATTTTGGGGGCGTCACACTAACTGCGAATAATCAATAATAGATCTTAGATGTGGAATAATTAGCAATAATTACCCACTACTATGTTTGAAAAGTAATAACTCGAGATTAAGTTAAGGAAACTTGCTTTTATCATTGTCTACTGCTACACAATATAATTTAACTGCGTTTGAAAGGGATATAATCAATAATATCAGTCTCGCAATTAGCATAACACATCACAACACATAATACTGTTATTTACAGTCACTATATCACTTAGACACATAATCATGTAGCAAAAACAGTGTTCAGAACTTAAACTAACACTTATCAGGTCAAACTATGTCAATTTGGTTAGACCTCAGTATTATTACGGTGTCTTGGTCACCCTATCAAAGAATTAACCAGTTTATTTTGAATAAAACTCTATTTCAAAGCTTCAAATATTATTTTAGATAATTAAAATATCATTCATAATATTTTTCAGAAGCTTATAATAATTTTCAATTAATTATTATAATTTATAATAAGTTTCCAAACACTGATATCATTTTTAAATGATTTAAATATTGAATAATTCCATTATCATTAATATTTAAATAATATTAAAATATTATTGAAATCCTTGTCAAAATATTAAAGTTATTTATAATAACTCAAAATATTTTTAAAATACTAATATTCGCTTAAATGACTTTTAAAATATTTAAAATTATTTTTAAATAATTACCAATAATATTAAAATATTAATGTATTTTTCTTAAAAATATTAAAAGTCCTTTATTATAACTTAAAATATTTTTAAATCATTTATATAAATTTTAAATGATTTTTAAATCATAAAAACCATTTTTAAACTATTTATTGAATATAATTATTAAATAAATCTAATATCATTAATATTAAATTAGTAATGAAATTTATCTCGAAATATTAAATGTCATATTTTATAACTTAAAATATTTTTAAACACTTTATTATTATTTAAAATGATTTTTAATATTATAAATTATTTTTAAATAATTTATTTAATACATTTATTAAATAAATTTAATATCATTAATATAAAAATATTAATAAAAAATTATGTCAAATTATCAAAAGTTAATTTTTAAAACTTAAAATAATTTTTAAAATTCATTTTGGAATTTTTAGAAATTATTTTCTATTTTTATTTATTTATTAGAAATTAATTTTAATAAAATCGTCGCTAAAGGCTTTAGCGACACTAACTTTCACTGTTGGTGTTCTTGAGCCTCAAGAACACTCAAAGTAAGTCTCTTGGTGCCTTGTTTTACCAACTCCAATTGTTACATTCCAGAATTTTAATTGTAATATTAAATATTTATTGAATTATATAAATATTTCAAAATGTTTAAAAATGTTTGTATTAAGTAATGTGATTAAATGATGATTTATTTAATTAATTGTTATTTGAATTAATTAAATTAAATATGAAAGCTTGATTAAATAAAATGTGACAAATAACTATATTATAAGGAGTTATAAAAATAAATTAAAGTAGTTTAATTTAGTTTTATCCAAACAAGGTTCAAGGAGATTAAGTGTTTAATTTTAAATAGTTTTTGCCAAACAAGGCCCTATGGCTTTTGGAATTCTTTTAATTTTAAATTTATATAAATTAATAGAATAAATAAAATATAAATAAAATAATAAATATAATATATTTATATTATATACGTTTCTTTTAGTAACTGATATTAGTTATTAGGCGTATTAAGGTTTTCAGTTTTTGGTTTTACGCTTAAGTTAGCCTATGGGTTAGTCTACTGATAAGAGATAGGATAATTCAGAGAGAGATTGACAGAGAGCTTGAGAGAATTGAGAGGAAACCTGTGAATCTTCACAATAATTGCAGTAATTAGCAACGATTGTCTTAGTGTTGAAGGTATGTTCATAACTTTGATATTATATATGTTTATGAGTATCATGGCAAAGTTTTGTTATGCTTTGTGAATCCTATTTCTTCCGAATTGTTGTTATGTAACTAAGTTATCGTGGGTAATTGTGATGATACGTGCTTATGATGCTAGAGTTATGTTTACACAAGAGATTGCATGCTAATTTTCGTTCTAACAGTAGAAAATTTTACAGTATATATGTTTTGTATATGACTTATGTAAGTAACAATTTGGATGGTCAATTCGTATGTTAAATTATAAATTGAAGCTTGATTATGTTAGTTTATTAAGAAACGAGCATAGTGTAATTTGAATGAAGTGATTTGGCCAAGTATTGGAGTCACAGTGTTGATTTTTGGGATGAATATCAAAAAATGGAGTTTTATATGAAAAACATGGAATTTGAGAAATTAAACTAGCCTAAGTTTTTGTTAAATTATTCTATATTGATATATATGTGAGGAAACATGTTTGTGATAGTTCTATACCATTTGTACGTGTTATTATCACTGTTTGGTGGGTAAAATTAGTGTTAGTTGGCTTAAGAAAACTGTCGTAACCATGTTCTACAACTGGAATATGTGCGTAGCGCGGGCACACTGTCTTTAGGCGCGGGCGCGCAGCCGCGCCCACCCAGTATAAAACTGGCGCGGTCGTGCCAGTACCTTGCCACAAACAGTGAAGTCTGTTAATTACGCAGACTTTTGGCGTTCAATATAACTTAGCTTAATGATAGGTTAATGTGTCCAACATGTAACAACAAGACTGAAACAGAGTTGTGTTATATGGGTTAGGAATTCAAAGTTGTAAAAGTGATTAGTAGGTTACAAACGCATTATGTTATAACTTAGCTTATACATTGAAGGTTAGTTAAGTGTTGTGATGTTAACACTTGGGAATTCTTAAATGTAAATGGTAGCATAAGACTTGTGCGAAAATAACAAGTTTAGCTAGTAATGCGTTTTATATTGAAAAGTGAATATTAGTATGTCTAATAGATGTTGTGGTTTTAATACTGTGTATAGGTGGACGTGAGTTTTAATATTTTAGCTTACGCTCGAGGCAAGTTTTCTAACTCTACACTTTCGTTGAGTTGGTTCTATTATTACATTGTGTAACTTCATTCTTTTGATTGAGAAAGTTTCTAAACCTATATTTTTACATTGAGCAAGTTTCTTGTATCTAGTTATTTATGATGATGCAAGTTCCAAAAATCTCATATATTACATTGGGCATGTTTTAAGTCTAAATTATTGGAATTCTAATTATTGTTGACTTACTCTAACTTGTTTATAGTTAAACAAGTTTCTTTAGTTTATTCTTTTATAATAAATATTTCTTGAACCTTAATTCCTTGTGTTGAATGGTTCAATCACTTTGTATATCTTATTACCATGTGGAGTAAGCATTGTTTCCAACTTGCTATCAACTAATTCATGATTGGTAACTAAAATTCTAATTTGACAAGATTATAGACCTAGCTTATTATCGTTCAAGCCAAGGTTTATCATTTCTTTATTTTGATCAATACTTATGCTATCTAGTTATTTCAAGCATGAGTCTAAAATATAGTCAGTTCACCTATGATTCTTAAATGTTCTAAGTTATGTTGTTATTAAACAACTATTGTGTTATCAAGCATTGTTGATTTAACTAGTTCCCTAGTTGATGATCGTTAAAACTTCAAATTTCCCTTGAAAGCTTATCCAAACCAAACTTTCTTTGGTGCGGACTTGTACTCTAAATACTGAGATGAACAACCCTATTTTTAGGGGTTTACATTTAGCGTTGAAATGTTTGTGCACAATACATTGTACGAAGGATTGATCCTCCTAAGTACGTGGAGTCCTTATAGTCATATGACTGTTAAAGTTAAAGTTGAAAGATTACTTATAATGGTGGACATGTGTGACGCCCCCAAAATAGGTCCAATCCACCCAACCTATTCTGAGTCGCCAAATACATGGTACAAAAACAACTACAACTTCATTATTACAATTGTCGTGCAAAATATGACAACTAATAAACTCTGAGTTTAAATACAAATATTGTCTTCTAGACAACATCCACACTCAAATAAGTCCTCATTACAATTATTGATACACTATTTTACAAAATAGTGAGGACTACTAAGACAACTATCTTGAACCATCATTCCATACCCCGACTAGTACCCGCTACATTCTCTCCTCCTGAGAAGAAAAATGGAACAAAAAGAAAAGGGTGAGCTCAACTAGCCCAGTAAAGAATATTATGACTAAGATAATATAGAACAAATTATCGTTAGTCCTCAACAGGGAAAAAAATCTGATAGAATACAATAGACAACAAGTTTTAGATCAACAACTGCAGCGGAAACAACAATTCATTAGAAGAGTTAAGTAGAGAATGAAATCTACTATCATCTATGGATTTAAAAGTCCATCATCGATATTTTATTCCTGTAACATCAATCAGTATACATCTTGAATCAAATAGTCATCTTTGCACTACATGCCAAAGATATTCATCAGTTGGTCATGTTATCTCAACACCTGTTTATCTTTGCACTACGGGCCAAAAATAATCATCAGAAAATCATTCATCTTTGCACTACAGGCCAAAGATATTCAGTTATATCATCATTTAGGACTGAGGATGATGAAAAATATTTTAAAGAAAAATGAATCCAGTGAAATAAAAGAATAAATATTAAGGATTCGTACTTTACACAATTCAATTTCAAAAAAACTTCATAAATAATCATAGTGGAGTATAATTCAAGAATGATCAAAACATAGATCCAATCAAAGATAGGAATCATAACAGAAAATCTTGGACACAGAAAAGAAAATTTAATTTTTTTGTGAATAGTGTCGTATTCGTGAATAGTACCGTATACGTGAATAGTAACTTCGACACTAAAAGATTGAAATTTCACAAAAAATATCCTCATGCTTCGTGAATAGTACTCGTGAATAGTAACTCGTGAATAGTAATTCGTGAATAGTAACTCATGAATAGTAACCCCGGCATGAAAAAGTTCCAAATTTGTTAAAAATTTTCAACCAATATTTCAACATAATGATATTGAATAAATAATATCATTTACGAATAAAATAACATCCCTTATATCAAAAAGACAGTACTTCTGACTGGAATGCTGGATATAGTGCTGAAGGAAACTTGCACCGTATAGCAACACTCAAAGTATCAAAATACTCACAAGAATACGCTCGATAATATAGAGAGAGAAAGAGAGAAAACTTCAGTTTCTGGCGTGATTTTCAATTCTAACCTAAGCACCCTATTTATAGGAAAATGCTTAGAACACCAAAGTAGAAAATTTAATAAACTAATAATATAATTTTCTTAATTTCCTTAGCACACCACACCAGCCGATTTCAACCATTAACATGTGCCACTCAAATGGAAAAAATGTTTTTCTTATTAAAAATAATTAAAACTTCCAAAAATCAATTATTTCAGAATTACAGAACTTCAATAATTCATAATAAATAGCCCTTTTATTAGAAAATTTGAATATCGCGACTTTTTATAGGAAATTCAATTATCTACAACTTTGCAGAAGAAAGTTTTTCCAAATTCCAAACATAAATTGACCGAAATCCACATACGGATGATTTTACAGGATATAATCAAATTTCAGTCAAGAAATGGGGTCCACCGACACACAAAATATGTGTTAATTATTTAATGCAACAAAAATACTCTTCCTACTCATATATTCATATATCCCACATTCATTATAAAAATATCATCATTATTATATTATTAAAATATAATAATATATTTAAATAAATTATTTTATCAGAAAAAGATAAAATATTAATTTTTAACAATTGTCACATTAAAAATTTTCTCCATCTATATCAACATAAAATGACTATTTTCCTTATCATATAAATCAATAATTAATTATTCACAAATAATATTACAGAATCACAATACTGACAACCAGATCGTTCCTAGGAAAGAGGGGGCTTTCCAATAAGGATTTCTCCTTACTAGCGCGCAATTAGATGACCAAACCTCTCCTTAGACAAAAACTTTCTAGACATTGCCAATATTGTTATCTAATAATATTATTCAATTAATATGAATTATTGATCCGATAATAAAATTACTATGTAGTGACAATTATTGAAATAATAGTAATATAAAATATTAACGCAGTAATTATTGAATCAATAAAATACAATATTGAACAGTAATTACTGTAACAATTATTGAGTAGTGCCTTCTTACTTAAGAATCAATAATTGGTGCAATACCGTGTGCTACTGTGCAACAATGCGTATTACTGTATTTTAACCACCAGGTATTCCAACAGTATTAACGGTAAAAACTACGCCGTTATTTATAAACAACTTATACTTATCGTTTTCTTCATCAAATCACTTTTCATTATAGGGCCCACACAAGGCTGCGCCGTTGTACGAATATTCCCCGACAGCAAGAATATTCCACGACCAAACGAATATTCTCCGATAAAAATAAATATTTTATAACCACTTGCTTATTAAAAATATTTACGCATTTTACCCATAACTAACCACATTAATCAAATCATCCCTTACTATTTTAAAATAATAAATAAAGGAAATTAACTTTTATTTATAATAAGTTGGGGTCTTACAACCTCCCCTCCTTATGAAATTTCGTCGTCGAAATTGACGTACGTACCTGGTGTTTCGAAAAGGTGAGGATACCTCGCTTTCATTTCCATTTCCAACTCCCAGGTCATTTTCTCAATAGCATGGATCTTCCACAAAACCTTGACTTGTGGTATGACCTTTGTGCGTGGGACATGCTCCTTCCTATCCAAGATCTTGACAGGTATCTCCTCGTACGTTAAATCTTCGGCTATCTCGTCTAGTTCTAACTCAATAATGTGGTTCAAGTCGTCCACATAATTTCGTAACTTCGATACTTGAAAACGTTATGAACACGCGTCATACTTGGCGGTAAAACGAGTCTATAGGCCACAGTTCTTACTCGATCGAGGATTTTAAATGGACCAATAAATCGAAGGTTTGAGCTTTCCTCATATCGCAAATTCTCGCTTTTGGAATAACAACTTATTGCACCTCCTTCTTCATATTCATCAGCTCCGGTGTGTAGCTTGAGCGATTTTAACTTTATCGATAAAAGTCGATTCTACTCATATATCATCACATGGGGACCTAGAGTCTTCAACTCTATCTCTATCATTTGTAAGTCATACGAAATGGGTCTTTTTGCTAAAAACATCGCACTCGTAACCACATACGATTTTCTACTCAACACGTCAGCTACCACGTTCGTTTTTCTAGGATGGTGTGGTCAGAACAGGTGTCAAAATGAGTCTCATGTTGAGTTCTTCGAAGCTCTTCCCACATTCCTTACTCCATTCGAATTTTGTATCTCTACGAGTCAACTGAGTTAATGGAGTAGCGATTCGAGGAAATCTTTCCACGAATCTCCGATAATAACCAACTAAGCCTAGAAAGCTACGTATTTCGATTACTGACTTAGGTTGCTCTTAACTGTGACTCATATCCCAATCTTGGATATCACGTCACAATGGTACCTATCAGTTTATGTGAAACCCCCCAAAATTAGGTATACATCACCCATCTTGAGTGGCCAGATACATGGTACAGAATTTGAATACAACTTAATAATACAACTATCGTGTACAATACGACAGAACATAAACTGTGAGTTTGAATACAAATATTGTCTTCTAGAGAGTATCCATACTCAAAAGGAGTCCTCATTACAATTATTATCACACTATTACATAGAATAGTGAGGACTACTAATGCCATCATCTGGTCCATCACTCCGTTTCCCGACTCGTCCCAACTATATTCTCATTTCCTGAAGAGAACAGTGAAAGAAAGGGTGAGCTCAACTAGCCCAGCAAGAAATATTATGACTAAGATAATGCAGAATAAATTATCGTTAGTCTTCAACAATGTTAAACTGATAAAATACAATAGA
The DNA here is from genome assembly GCA_016801055.1 of Panax notoginseng. Classification (NCBI taxonomy): domain Eukaryota; kingdom Viridiplantae; phylum Streptophyta; class Magnoliopsida; order Apiales; family Araliaceae; genus Panax; species Panax notoginseng. Next base: position 94,955,885 of record CM029017.1, on the reverse strand, counting down.
CATCAAGTTTAACTGCAACGGATCAAGCAATCCATTAAAAGAGTCAAATGGAGAATAAAATTTACTATCTTTTATGATTTAAATGGTTTTTCATGACTTCTATCGCTGGGACTCAGCTTAATAAAAAATTCACATCATCGAATCACCCCTGCACTACGGCTAAGGATATTCTTTAGTATCACAACCACGAATTATCCATGCACTACAGCTAAAGATAATCATGTTTTCATCAACGGTCCTGATCATGCCATGAAATAATCCATCAATGCACTACGGGCCAATGATGACTTTTTCCACATCATTTGTAACATTACGGTTGTGATTATACCGAATAATCCCTGGTCATAATCATACCAAGTCCATCTATGCACTACAGACCACAGATGACTTTCAACAGAATATAAACATGAGGATGATGACAATGATATAAGAATTCAATAAAATAAGTTCAAGAATTAATTTTTCAAGGAACCAATAACGTCCAAATTATCAACATGATACTGCTTTGTGGAGTAAAATTTAAGAATGCTCGGAAGAATATCTTCATGAAAAGATACTGGATGAAGCGCAAATATCAAGGATATTCCACTAATTTCATGGAGTATAAAAGCAAAAACTCTAATCAACTGAGTACAATAAAGAATGGAATAACAAAAGAAATCACCAAGCATGCGATAGACCGTACAGACAGGTTATTCCAACAGAAAAATAAATAACGGAACCAGGTCCGGCGTAAACGCACAGACATGATATTTCAACAGAATAATAGATAATGGAACCAAGTCCGGCGTAAACGCACAGACAGGATATTCCGACAGAATAATAAATAATGGAACCAGGTCCAGCGTAAAATGTACAGACAGGATATTCCGACAGAATAATAAAGAATGGAATAACAAAAGAATTTCACCAAGTATAGGGTAGCCCGCGTATACAAGTTATTCCAACAGAATAATAAATAATTGAATAACAGAAGTTCTCTTCATGAATACAAAAAAAATAATAGCCCTTACGGGTACAACAAATAATATCCCTTACATTTGAAAGAAGAGTATTCCGACTGGTAGGGCGAGGATATACTTGAAAAAAACTTGCACTACGCTCAAAGCTTTCTTAAACTCTAAATAAATACGCTCAAGATTATAGAAGAAGAATTCTCTCTATAATTTCTCTCTCTAGAGTTTCAGTAAATTCGTAAGAAATAATGAAGGAATGAGCTTCTATTTATAGAAAAATAGATTGCATAGTAACTAACTCATGCACGGTCGAGATTGATTTACTTTCATCTGACGGTCCATATTTAAAGCAAAATCTTTTAAATAAAATATAATATATTCTATTTATAATCTAATAAAACGAATAACTTTATAAAAGATTTTACTATGCAAACACTATACAGGCACTATACAAATACTATGCATAATAAAATATAATATATTCTAATTATTGTCTAATAAAACAGATAACTTTATAAAAGTATTCTGTTTTATATAAAATTTTTTTACTATTAGCTTAATAAAATGAATAACTTTATAAAAGTATTCTGTTTTATATAAAAAAGCTTTTCTGTTTTATTACATTAATAATACCAATAAAATAAAATTGAGTGACTTATCACGTAAGCCTCAATAATCAATACCGTATGCTACTATGCAACCACACGTATTACTGTACTTTTACTACCGAGTAGTTCAACAGTATTAACGGTAAAACTTCAGCCGTTATTTTCATAAAATATTTTTGTCGTTTTCTCAATCCAACAATAATTTTGTTGCGGGGCCCACCAATAATTGTGCCGTCGTACGAATATTTGCCGACAAAAATAATATTCTCCGACCAATTGAATATAATACAACAATTTGTATACTTTGTAAAATTTATAAATACTACCCATAACTATAACATTATCTCAAATTCACACCATAATATTTAAAAACATATTTCAAAAAAAAATTAAATCTTTATTCATAAAATCTGGGGTTTCACAATCTCCCCTCCTTATGAAATTTCTCCCTCGAAATTTACGTACGTACCTCGTATGCCAAACAAATGAGGACACTTCATCAGATTCTAACTCTTGAAGTATAACCTTTGAGTGTTGAATACATTCTATGATTTTAACAGGTACATCTTCATACATTAAATTATCCGCTATCTCGTCCGGTTCTAAATTAATAATGTGGTTCGGGTCGTCCACATATTTACATAATGTCGATACGTTAAAAACGTTATGAACACGCGACATACTTAGCGGTAAAATGAGTCTATAAGCCACAGTTCCTACTTGAACGAGAATTTCAAATGGGTCAATTAAATCGAGGGTTGAGATTTCCTCTCTTCATCGATTCTTGCTTCTAGAATAACGCCCTATTGAACCTCCTTCTTCACATTCATCAGCTCTGAGTATGTAGCCTGAGCGGCTTTAACTTTATCGATTAAAGTCGATTCTAAACGTATATTCGTTATCTTCACGTGGGTTCCTAGAGTCTTTAACTCTATCTTCATCATTTGTAAGTTATACGAAATGGGTCTTTGTGTTAACAACATCTCACTCGCATACGATCTTCTACTCAACGCGTCAGCTACCACTTTCGTTCTTCCATGATGATATTGAATGGTACGATCGTAATCTTCAACAGCTCGAGCCAACGTCTGTGGCGCATAATACATTCGTTTTAGTTGAAGAAATATTTGAGGGTTTAAGAAATAGGTTTTGTACTGGTGTCAATACAAAATTTGATTTCACGCTCTGGGGTAGACCAGGAAGTCTTCAAGAATACGTCAAGAAATTTATTAAGAATAGAAATATCATTCAAAACTGTGACTCTCATCCAAGACTTGGATAACACACCACATTGATACCTATTAACTTGTCATTGTCATTCACAACGACTCCTACGGAAAGTCTGGCTTCGGTGCATTCCACACAAGGAAGTCAACAACGAAAGGATCGGGGCTCTTTATTTATGGCTTGATATGATAATGATTTACTTTAGTGGTTTGGTTACTTTGAATTCGCATAACAGGTTGGTTAGGAATACGAAAGCTAACAACCTTACGAAAATCATGACGAGTAGTTAACCAATCAATTCCTAAAATCGCATCAAAGGTAAGTATTTTCAAAGAGACAAGATCGACATGTAACGTGAAAGTGTTGATTTGAATCAAACAAGATTTACAAATAGTGGAGGTAACGAAGGTTTCTCCCAACAGAATTTCAATAGATAAATCAAAGTCTAACTTCTCCGGAGTTAAGTTGAAACATTGAACACAACTAGGTGAAATAAAAGAGTGAGTAGAACCGGTATCTAACACGGTATAGACTTCAAAAGAGTTTATGACTAACATACCTGTGATAATTTTATTCAGGTTCCTCGTCACAAAAAAAAATGCCCTCTCTTAAACTACCGGCTTTGACTTTTCTGGGACGGCCTTTGGTGCCTCCATCCTAGCTGAACTTGTCTTCGGTGAACGACAAAATCGGGCTAAGTGACCTTCTCTTCCACAATTATAACGTGCTTTGGACGTCATCACGCAATTTGGACTGATGTGTCCCTCCCCTCCGTATTTGAAGCATATGATAGGTGGTCGTTCTCATTCCTTAACAATGGGTGCTGGTGCTGACGTCTTTCTATCATTGTTGAATCTCCTCTTCTTGAAATGTCTATTCTTATTATTTTGACCATGATTACCACCGAAGTGGTTACCATTTCTGGCATGTTGATTCCCTCCATATTTATTGTCACCGCCTTGATGACTGTTATCACCGGTATTATCATTTTGCCGGCTGCTCTCTTTTGGTTGCGTTGACTCGTTATCGTGCTCCACTAACTGAGCCCTATTTACAATATCTGAATACAAACACAGTTTATGAGAAACTAGATATTGACGTATCTCCGGCTTCAAACCTCTTAAAAATACCCGCGCAATTCTCTCTTCATTATCAACTAAGTGGGACGTAAATCGAGACAACTCGATAAACTTGGCTTCGTACTGCGACACAGTCATGTTGTTTTACTCTAACTTGATAAGTTCCACCTCCTTCATATAACGAATGCTTTCGGGAAAGTACTTGTCATTGAACAGCTCTTGGAACTTCTCCCAAGACATCTTGAGTGCGTCAGGCTGGGTATGTTTTACAAACTCCCACCAGTGATCTACCTCTTCACGCAACATAAAGGTGGAAAAGGGTACCTTTTGCTCCTCGGAGCATCCCAAGACATCAAATATCTTGGTGATCTGCTTTAACCACGTCTCCGCCTTAAGTGGTTCTGGCTTTCCCAAAAACTCCGGTGGTCCCAGCTCCTTGAATTGCTTAGCGGTGACCAACCGTGGGTTGCCATTATTTTTACCTGCAATATGAATAGGAGCCGCCTTCGTCTGATGTTGCATGAATTCTAAAAAACTCCTAAACTTAACGTTGTTCGTCAATTGATCAGTGTTATTATTTACAGGAGGATTATCGCCATCCTATTGCACATTGTCCTGATTATTGATCTGTGTAGACTTAACGGTCTCCTGTGCTCCATTGCTTATCTCAACATTTTCAGATGTTATTTTCAAATACTGCAACAAAATAAGGGTTAATTAACATATCACATATTATCTCTATACTATGACCGACCAATTAAATACCAAATAAACTTAGGTAGGTCATACTAGCGAAGGAATTCTCGTCTCTCCCCTCTTAGTTATTGTCTCACATCTCAGCCAATGATCATATCCCTAAGCTTTGATACCAACTGTGACGCCCCCAAAATTAGGTATACATCACCCATCTTGAGTCGCCAGATACATGGTACAGAAATCAAATACAACTTAATAATACAACTATCGTGTATAATACGACATAACATAAACTGTGAGTTTGAATACAAATATTATCTTCTAGAGAGTATCCATACTCAAAAGGAGTCCTCATTACAATTATTATCACACTATTACATAGAATAGTGATGACTACTAATTCTATCATCTGGTCCATCACTCTGTTTCACGACTCGTTCCAACTATATTCTCATTTTCTGAAGAGAACAGTGAAAGAAAGGGTGAGCTCAACTAGCCAAGTAAGAAATATTATGACTAAGATAATGCAGAATAAATTATCATTAGTCTTCAACAATGTTAAATTGATAAAATACAATAAATATCAAGTTTAACTGTAGCGGATCAAGCAATCCATTAAAAGAGTCAAATAGAGAATAAAATCTACTATCTTTTATGATTTAAAAGGTTTTTCATGACTTCTATTGCTGGGACTCAGCTTAATAAAAAATCCACATCATCGAATCACCCCTGCACTACGACCAAGGATATTCTTTAGTATCATGACCACGAATTATCCATGCACTACGACTAAAGATAATCATGTTTTCATCAACGATCCTGATCATGCCATAAAACAATTTATCTTTGCACTATGCCAAAAAGAATCCATAGCCATAATCATACCAAAAACTGTCCATCAATGCACTACGGGCCAATGAGGACTTTTTCCACATCATTTGTAACATTACGGTTATGATTATACCAAATAATCCTTGGTCATAATCATACCAAGTCCATCTATGCACTACATGCCACAGATGACTTTCAACAGAATATAAACATGAGGATGATGACAATAATATAAGAATTCAATAAAACAAGTTCAAGAATTAATTTATCGAGGAACCAATAACGTCCAAATTATCAACATGATACTACTTTGTGGAGTAAAATTCAAGAATGCTCGGAAAAATATTTTCATGAAAAGATACTGGATGAAGCGCAAATATCATAGATATTCCACTAATTTCATAGAGTATAAAAGCCAAAACTTTAACCAACTGAGTACAATAAAGAATGGAATAACAAAAGAAATCACCAGGCATGAGATAGACCGCACAGACAGGTTATTCCAACAGAATAATAAATAACAGAACCAGGTCATGTGTAAATGCACCGACAGGATATTCTAACACAATAATAGATAATGGAACCAGGTCCGACATAAACGCACAGATAGGATATTCCGGCAGAATAATAGATAATGGAACCAGGTCCGGTGTAAATACACAGACAGGATATTCTGGCAAAATAATAAATAATGGAACCAGGTCCGGCGTAAAACGCACAGACAGGATATTCCGACAGAATAATAAAGAATGGAATAACAGAAGAATTTCACCAAGTATAGGGTAGCCCGCGTATACTGATTATTCCAACAGAATAATAAATAATAGAATAACAGAAGTTCTCTTCATGAATACAAAAAAAAAATATCCCTTACGGGTACAACAAATAATATCCCTTACCTTTGAAAGAAGAGTATTTCGACTGGTAGGGCGAGGATATACTCGAAGAAGACTTGCACTACTCTCAAAGCTTTCTTAAACTCTAAATAAATACGCTCAAGATTATAGAAGAAGAACTCTCTCTATAGTTTCTCTCTCTAGAGCTTCAGTAAATTCGTAAGAAATAATTAAGGAATGAGCTTCTATTTATAGAAAAATAGATTGCATAGTAACTAACTCATGAACGGTCGAGATTGATTTACTTTAATCTGACGGTCCATATTTAAAGCAAAATCTTTTAAATAAAATATAATATATTCTATTTATAATCTAATAAAACGAATAACTTTATAAAAGATTTTACTATGCAAACACTATGCAGGCACTATACAAATACTATGCATAATAAAATATAATATATTCTAATTATTGTCTAATAAAACAGATAACTTTATAAAAATATTCTATTTTGTATAACAAGATTTTACTATTAGCCTAATAAAACGAATAACTTTATAAAAGTACTCTGTTTTATATAAAAAAGCTTTTCTGTTTTATTACATTAATAATACCAATAAAACAAAACTGAGTGACTTATCACGTAAGCCTCAATAATCAATACTGTATGCTACTATGCAACCACATGTATTACTGTACTTTTACTACCGAGTAGTTCAACAGTATTAAAGGTAAAATTTCAGCCATTATTTTCATAAAATATTTTTGTCGTTTTCTCAATCCAACAATAATTCCGTTGTGTGGTCTACCAATAATTGTGCCGTCGTACGAATATTCCCCGACAAAAATAATATTCCCCGACCAATCGAATATAATACAACAACTTGCATACTTTATAAATTTTATAAATACTACCCACAACTATAACATTATCTCAAATTCACACCATAATAGTTAAAAAAATATTTCAAAAAAAAATTAAATCTTTATTTATAAAATCTGGGGTTTCACAGTTTACTACCACACAAAATATGGCATCCCCTATGGAGAGTCTGGCTTCGGTGCATTCCACAAAGGAAGTCACCAGATAAAGGCTCGAGTACCAAATTCTATAGTTGAATTTTTAACTCCTAAAGTTCAATAGGAACCATTCGATATAAGATTTTAGAAATGGGTTTTGTACCGGGTTCAAAGTCGATACAAAATTTAATATCACACTTTGAGAGTAAGCCAAGAAATTCTTTAGAAAATACGTCAGGAAACAAAATATTATTCAAATATGACGTATTAAAGTCCATGACATGGGTAAGAAAGCTTGACATCCGTTTTTCAATAAACAAATGGCTTTATGGCTTAATATGACAATAATTGACTTCAGTGGTTTGGTTGCTTGAATTCGAATAATAGGTTGCTTAGGAATATGAAAACTAACAACTTTACGAAAGCAATCAATTTTGGCATGATGAGTAGTTAATCAATCAATTAATCCCTAAAATCGCATCAAAAGCAAGTATCTTTAAAGAAATAAGGTCAAAAGGTAATGTGATGGTGCTAACTTTGATCAAACAAGATTTATAAATAGTGGATGTAATGAAAGTTTCTCCTAATGGAGTTTCCACAGATAAGTCAAAGTCTAATTTCTCCGAAGTCAAGTTTAAACGTTGAGCACAAGCAGGAGAGATAAATGAAAGGGTAGAACCGGTATCTAATAAGATATAAACTTCATAAGAATTTATAATTAACTAACCCGTGCTAACTTCGTTTGGGTTCCTCGCATTCTGACCAGTTACGACAAACGCTCTTCCAGGAACCGTTGACTTTGACTTTTCTGGGACAGCCTTTTGAGTCACCATCCCCGCTGGACTGGGTTTCACTACCATACAATCTCGAACGATATGACCTTCTTTTCCATAATTATAACATACCTTGGAAGGTTGTGAACAGTTTGGACTTATATGTCCCTCCTCTCCTCATTTGTAGCATCTAACTGGTGGTCGTTTTCCTCTCCTAGAATTTGTTGCTGGTGCAGGTGCTGCTGCCGATATCTTCCCGTCATCCTTAAATCTCCTCTTCTTAAAATTTTTAGTTGAGTTATTTCTTCTATTATCTAGGCCATGATTACCACCGAAGTGGTTACCATTTCTGGCACGATAATTTCCTCCACGATGGTTATCCTTGTTCTGATGACCGTTGCCATCGGTACGATTATCATCGAGTTGTAGGTCGTTATTCTTCGATTGAGTTGACTCATTATCGCGCTCCAATAACTGAGCCCTATTCACAACATCTGAATATAGAGATAATTTATGAGAAATGAAATATTGACGTATGTCGGGTTTCAAACCTCTCAAAAACATCCGCGTCATACGTTCCTCATTCTCCACCAAATGAGGTGCAAACCTGGATAACTCCGTGAACTTCGCCTCGTACTGGGACAATGTCATGTTGTTCTGTTCTAGTCTAATAAACTCTACCTCCTTCATATGACGAATACTTTTAGGAAAGTACTTGTCATTGAACAGTTTCTGAAATTTCTCCCTAGACATGCTGAGTGCGGCTGGATGGGTACGCTTCACAGACTCCCACCAGTAGTCTGCCTCGGCACGGAACATAAAGGTGGCGAATGGAACCTTCTATTCCTCTGTGCATCCCAAGACATCGAATATCTTGGTAATTTGCTCGACCAACGTCTCCGCCTTAATTGGATCTGGCTTTCCCTTAAATTCTGGTGGTCCCAATTCTTTGAACTTCTTGGTTGTGACAAACCGTGAATTGCTATCATTTCCTCCTATATTTTGAACACGAGTCTACCTCGTCTAGTTTTGTATGAATTGTAAAAAGCTTCTAAACATCCCATCGTTCATCATCTGCTCATTGGTGTTGTTCCCAGGAGGAACATTGCCAGCCTGTTGCACGTTCTCCTCGTTAGTGAGCACAAGTGTCTCCACGGTCTCATTTACTCCACTGTTAACATTCTCAGTTGACATTCTCAAATACTGCCATAAAACAAGGGTTAATTTAAGCAATTTAACATATCACATAATATCCCTATATTATGACCGACCAACAAATAAGCTTAGGTAGGACACACTAGTAAAGGATTTACCCGTCTCTCCCCTCCTAGTTCTATTCCCGGATCTCCGCCAGAGATCATATCCCTAAGCTCTGATACCAACTGTGACGCCCCCAAAATAGTTCCAATCCACCCAACCTATTCTGAGTCGCCAAATACATGGTACAGAAACAACTACAACTTTATTAATATAATTGTTGTGTAAAATACGACAACAAATAAACTCTGAGTTTAAATACAAATATTATCTTCTAGATAATATTCACACTCAAATAAGTCCTCATTACAATTATTGATACACTATTTTACAAAATAGTGAGGACTACTAAGACAACTATCTTGAACCATCATTCCATACCCCGACTAGTACCCGCTACATTTTCGCCTCCTGAGAATAAAAATGGAACAAAAAAGAAAAGGGTGAGCTCAACTAGCCCAGTAAAGAATTTTATGACTAAGATAATATAGAACAAATTATCGTTAGTCCTCAACAGGAAAAAAAATCTGATAGAATACAATAGACAACAAGTTTTAGATCAACAACTGCAGCGAAAATAACAATTCATTAGAAGAGTTAAGTAGAGAATGAAATCTACTATCATCTATGGATTTAAAAGTCCATCATCGATATTTTATTCCTGTAACATCAATCAGTATACATCTTGAATCAAATAGTCATCTTTGCACTACAGGCCAAAGATATTCATCAGTTGGTCATGTTCATCTCAACACCTGTTTATCTTTGCACTACGGGCCAAAAATATTCATCAGAAAATTATTCATCTTTGCACTACAGGCCAAAGATATTCAGTTATATCATCATTTAGGACTGAGGATGATGAAAAATATTTTAAAGAAAAACGAATCCAATGAAACAAAAGAACAAATATTAAGAATTCGTACTTTACACAATCCAAGTTCGAAAATACTTTATAAATAATCAGAGTGGAGTAAAATTAAAAAATGATCAAAACATAGATCCAATCAAAGATAGGAATCATAACAGACAATCTTGGACACATAAAAAAAATTAAATTTTTCTGTGAATAGTGTCGTATTTGTGAATAGTGTCGTATACGTGAATAGTAACTTCGACACTAAAAGATCAAAATTTCACAAAAAATATCATCATGCTTCGTGAATAGTACTCGTGAATAGTAACTCGTGAATAGTAACTTCGACATGAAAAAATTTCAAATTTAATAAAAATTTCCAACCAATATTTCGGCATAATGATATTGAATAAATAATATCATTTACGAATAAAATAACATCCCTTACCTCAAAAAGACATTACTTCTGATTGGAATACTGGATATAGTGCTGAAGGAAACTTGCACCGTATAGCAACACTCAATGTATCAAAATACTCACAAGAATACGCTCGATAATATAGAGAGAAAGAGAGAGAAAACTTCAGTTTCTGGTATGATTTTCAATTCTATCCTAAGCATCATATTTATAGAAAAATACTTAGAACACCAAAGTAGAAAATTTAATAAATTAATAATATAATTTTCTTAATTTCCTTAGCACACCACACCAGCTGATTTCAACCATTAACATGTGCCACTCAAATGGAAAAAACATTTTTCTTAATAAAAATAATTAAAACTTATAAAAATCAATTATTTCAGAACTACGGAACTTCAATAATTCATAATAAATAGCCTTTTTATTAGAAAATTCGAATCTCACAATTTTTTTATAGGAAATTCAATTCTCTACAACTTTGCAGAAGAAAGTTTTTCCGAATTCCAAACATAAATTGGCTAAAATCCACATACGGACGATTTTACAGGCTATAATCAAATTTCAGTCAAGAAATGGGGTCCACCGACACACAAAACATGTGTTATTTATTTAATGTAACAAAAATACTCTTCCTCCTCATATACTCATATATCCCATATTCATTTTAAAAATATCACTATTATTATATTATTAAAATATAATAATATATTAAAATGAATTATTTTATCAGAAAAAGATAAAATATTAATTTTTAGCAATTGTCACATTAAAATTTTCTCCATCTATATCTGCATAAAATGAATATTTTCCTTATCATATAAATCAATAATTAATTATTCACAAATAATATTACAGAATCACAATACTGACAACCAGGCCGTTCCTAGGAAAGAGGGGGCTTTCCAATAAGGATTTTTCCTTACTGGCACGCAATTAGATGACCAAACCTCTCCTTAGACAGAACTTTCTAGACATTGTCAATATTGTTATCTAATAATATTATTCAATTAATATGAATTATTAATCTGATAATGAAAATACTATGTAGTGACAATTATTGAAACAACAGTAATATAAAATATCAACGCAGCAATTATTGAATCAATAAAATACAATATTGAACAGTAATTACTGTAACAATTATTAAGTAGTGTCTTCTTACGTAAGAATTAATAATTGGTGCAATACAGTGTGCTACTGTATAACAACGCGTATTACTGTATTTTAACCACCGGGTATTCCAACAGTATTAACGGTAAAAATTACGTCGTTATTTATAAACAATTTATACTTGTCGTTTTCTTCATCCAATCGCTTTCCGTTATGGGGCCCACACAAGGCTGCGCCGTCGTACGAATATTCTCCGACAACAAGAATATTCCACGACCAAACGAATATTCTCCGATAAAAATGAATATTTTATAATCACTTGCTTATTAAAAATATTTGCGCATTTTACCCATAACTAACCACATTAATCAAATCAACCCTTACTATTTCAAAATAATAAATAAAGGAAATTAAATTTTATTTATAATAAGTTGGGATCTTACAACATGGTTCGTGGTCATTAGACCCTCAGTAGTATATTTAAAAAGTTAATAGAACATGTCATTCAGTTCTATTGAGCCTATTATTTGGCAAATGTTCTAATGTTAATAGAACATATCATTCAGTTTTATTGAGCCTGTGATTTGGCAAATGTTGTAATGTTAATAGAATATATCATTCAGTTCTATTGAGCCTATTATTTGGCGAATGTTGTAAAGTTATTTATTCTTATTTCAAGTGAGCTTTGTTTGCTCACTCTTGCATAGTTATACATTTATTGCAGCCATGGTTGAGAAGGTAAATAAACCTATAACTAGCAAAGGAAAGGAAAAATGTACAAGTGATGAAGACTTGTAATTTTGCTTTATCGTTATGATAATAGACTTTTATTTAATGATGTGTTGTAATGATTTAATTTTCGCATTTGATTGATTGTAATTAAAGGTTAGATAACCTGGGAGATAATTTTATTATCGTAATCCTGTATGGACAAGTTTTATTTTTCAATTATATTATGATTGGGTAGTTAGATATGACTGTTTTGATTAAGTGAACATCGAATCTTGAGGTAATGAAGTACCGGGATTTGGGGGTGTCACAAGTTGGTATCAAAACTTTAGGTTATGAACCTTAGGTGGGGAAAAGCCTTAGGAAGTAACCTTTGAAAAGATAGTGGTGATAAACTCTTATCGAGTTTTTAAGGAAGAAGTAATAAAACACTTATGTGCTTATGTGTTTATAACTTATGTGCTCGTGAGTGTCGAGTAGTAATGATTAATAATTAAAACTTAAAATTTTATTATCAAGATGACTAATGTCGGAGAATCCAGTCAGGCTAGGGAGGAGGGACCTCAGATGCCTATAGAGGAGGAGCCTCGCGATATTTGTTCTTGGGAACAACTACTGCCACGGGAGTCAGCCCCGTTGGTCATAGAGTTGAAGATGAAGATGATGACGTGGAGACGGATGAAGAGGATCCCGTTGAATTGCCATAGGAGGATGGGGATGACGAGGACGAGGAGGAAGAGACTCCACTAACCTCGATAGCCGCTCGTATGTACGATGAAGTATACGACCATTACGTGGAACTTCAGGATACAGTAGAGAAATTACAAGAGATAGTAGCTGAACAACAGACTGCAATGACACAGAAGGACGACAAAATCCAAGATCGTGAGGAAGGACTGACTAATGTCAAGAAGAAGCTAGTACACACCGAAGGAGAAAAAGAGCAATTGATCGATGTAATCGCAGAACTGAAGAACAAACCAAAGGAAGAAGCTACTAAGAGAGCAAGAGCTGAAGACGCATACGAAGAAGCTTTTCAACGAACTGAAATAGAAGCAAGAGACGCACATGCAAAGAGGATGAAGATGGAGGAGATGGATAAAGTATTCAACACCATGCTTAATCGAGCTCAAGACCGGGTTATGGGATATCCTATTCAGTTCGAGACGCTGCCATCATACGTATTAGATCGTAGAACAATGTTCTGAATCATGGAGGAAGAACGTAGTAAGGCTAAGCAGTATCTTAGTAGAACATCGTAGTTGTTATGGGATTAATAAATGTTAAATAAATTGTAAATCCCAAGTTTTATGAATTCTATGGGATATGATGATGATGTTGTCCTGAAACTTTTGTAGTTCAGGAAAATAATGTAAATAACAGTGATGCTATTGTTTTATATTTTCAAAGAGATTATGAATAAATAAAAGTTGTTATTTCATTCAAAGTGTTATGTGTTATGTGGTTATTTCTTTTGTGGAGGCAAGTTAAGTAGAAATTACTTAAAGGAGTTGAATAATAATCTAATGAGTATATTTTTAATAGAAAATGCCTCCCAAACGTCAACCACCACGACAGAGAAACAATGAAGAAACCAATAATGACAATGTTAATGCTAACCCCGTTCAATAGCTAGTGACGCTACTAACGGGAGCGTTGCAGAATCAACCACAGAACCAAGGAACAACGTTTAAGGATTTCAAGGCGATTGGACCACCTGAATTCTGTGGGTCCATGAATCCAATCGAAGCACAAACCTGGATTTTGGAGGTAGAAAAGGTGTTCGATGTCGCTAGGGTAGGGTAAGATCAGAAGACTGCTTTCGCAACATTCATGTTGAAAGCAGAAGCTAGTTATTGGTGGTAGGCCAATAAAACTCGTGAAGGGCCAGGGGTAATCACCTGTGATATGTTTAAGGAAATATTCTTCGAGACCTATTTCCCAGAGAGTTCGAAGAGTCACCTAGAAATGCAGTTTTTGGAACTAAAATAGGGAACGATGACGGTATCTGAATATGCCGCTAAATTCAACGAGTTGGCAAGGTTGGCGCCGTATCAAGTCAGTACGGACGAGTGCAAGGCGAAGAGATTTAAACATGGACTGAAGCCCTGGTTGTATAGTAGGGTTTTCTTGTTCCAGTTGAAGACTTTCGCATCAGTGATGGAGAAAGAAATACTCGTTGAAGGTGGAGGTGAGGCAGTGACAAAGTTCAATCAGGAACAGAAAAAAAGAAGAAAGAGGTGGAGATTAAGAATAGAGGTGGTAGTGGTGGACACAACAACAACAATTTGAAGAGGAAGTGGAATGGAAGCGTGGGTACTGAAAACCAGCAGGGTAACTAGCAAAATAAGAAGTTTGATGCATGTGTTACATGCAGAAAGTTTTATAAGGGTGTGTGCTTGATGGAGAAACGAGTATGCTTCAATTGTGGCCAGGAGGGTCACATCGCCCCAATTTGCACTCAACCTATGAAGAATGTGTGCTTCACGTGCGGATCCAAGGATCACTTTGCTCCTGAACGCCCTAAGAAAAAGGCTGGAGAGACAACCAGAAGTAATGGAGGTAACAGTGGAAGTACATGGGCCATTGTTAGACCTACAGCATCAAACAAACCCACAACTAGAACCTTCAAAATGACTGGGCAAGTTGTTGTATAATCAAAGGATGTGGTGTCAGGTATTATCCCAATCAATGATATAAATGCTTATGTATTATTTGATTCGGGTGCTACTTGCTCATTTATATCTGATTATTTTGCTAAGAGGTTAGGAATGCATAGTGAAGAACTAAATTTCCCTTTGAATATAGAAATTGTGAATAAGGAAGTAATACCTGTTAGATTCATATACAAGAACTGTAGGGTGAACATTAAGGAGAATATCTTGATGGTAGATTTGATTCCGATTCGACTTGGAGAGTTTGATGTTATTTTGGGAATAGATTGGCTATTCAAATATGGAGCAGTAATTGATTGCCAAAAGAAGTGTGTAAACCTTATGACCCCATCAAAGGTAGTATTCTATTGTAGCAAGTCGCCTAGATAAATAAAATGTCTGATGATTATGAAGGCCAAGAAATTATTTAGTCAAGGTTATGTGGGCTATTTAGCTTACATAGCCTATACTCAGAAGAAGAATGTGAAACTAGAAGAGATACTAGTGGTGAGGGAATTTGAGGATGTGTTTCCAGAGGATTTGCCAGGACTTCCGTCTGACAGAGAAATTGAGTTCGTGATCGACTTTGTGCCGAGAACAACACCGATATCGAAGGCCCCATATAGAATGGCTCCGGTAGAAATGAAGGAACTAATGGTATAATTACAAAAGTTACTAGACAAGAAGTATATTCAACCAAGTGTATCACTGTGGGGAGCACCGATGTTATTCGTGAAAAAGAAGGATGGGTCAATGCGTCTTTGCATTGATTATAGAGAATTAAACAAAGTCACTATTAAAAACAAATATCCATTACTAATAATAGATGACTTATTTGATCAGTTGAAGGGTGCTAAATACTTCTCAAAAATAGATTTGAGAAGTGGGTATCACCAATTGAAGGTGAGGAATGAGGATATACCTAGAACGGCATTCAGAACTCGGTATGGACATTACGAGTTTCTGGTGATGTCTTTTGGTTTAACCAATGCACCTGCTGCATTCATGGATTTGATGAATAGGGTGTTTAAACCATTCTTAGACAAGTTTGTAGTGGTATTCATCGACGACATTTTGGTGTATTCCAAAACTCAAGAAAAACACGTGAAACACTTACGTTTGACATTTAAAACACTAAGAAAGGAAAAGTTATACGCGAAATTCTCTAAGTACAAATTTGGGCTATATCGTGTACAATTTCTTGGGCACGTGATTGAAAAGGATGGGATTTCAGTGGATCCATCAAAAGTGAAAGCTGTAATCAATTGGGAACAACCAAGAACACCATCAGAGGTATGGAGTTTCTTGGGACTAGCCAGTTATTATAGAAGATTTATTAAAGATTTTTCTAAGATAGCCACTCTACTAACAAATTTGACAAGGAAAGTGGTAAAATTTGTTTGGATGGAGAAGTGTGAAGAGAGTTTTCAAGATTTAAAGAAGAAGCTGAGTGTGGCACCTGTGTCGTCATTACAAAATAGTACATGTAACTTTGTGGTGTTTAGTGATGCCTCACATAAAGGGTTGGGTTGTGTTCTTATGTAGAACGCCAAAGTAATTACGTATGCATCAAGACAGCTGAAGGATTATGAGAAAGGTTATCTGACTCATGATTTGGAATTGGCTGCAGTAGTATTTGCTCTGAAGATATGGAGACACTATCTCTATGGAGAAAAATGTGAGATCTATATAGACCATAAAAGTCTGAAGTATTTTTCACACAGAAGGACCTGAATATGCGTCAAAAAAGATGGATGGAATTGATAAAAGATTACGATTGTGAGATCTTTTATCACCCAGACAAAGAAAATGTGGTTGTAGATGCTTTGAGTAGGAGAGGTCGGGAGAAGTTGATGCTGAAAACCACTTAGGAAGAGCTTATTTTAGCAATGACAAAGCTAGAGTTGGAAATCAAATTTCCAAAGGAATTCGATGAACGACTATTCCAAATAGATGCTAGTCTAACTTTGGTGGACAAAGTGAAGAGTGCTCAACTACAAGATAAAGAATGTGAAACGATCAAAGAGAAAGTGATTGAGGGTAGTGATGAAAAATATAAGATCGATACCGAAGGACTACTATAGTTCGAGGAAAGAATTTGGGTTCCAATAGTACCAGAGATTAAAGACAAAATCTTAATCGAAGCACACAACACAAGATATTCGATTCATCCAGGAAGTATGAAAATGTATCAAGATTTGCGGCACCATTTTTGGTGGCCAAATATGAAAAAATACGTTGCCGAATGTGTGGCAAAATGCTTGACATGTCAGAGAGTCAAGGCCGAGCATCAAAGACCAAGCAGATTACTTCAACCATTAGAAATACCGAAATGGAAGTGGAAACACAACACAATGGATTTTGTGGTGGGTCTTCCAACTACTCGGAGAGGATGCGACGCGATTTGGGTGATAGTGGACAGACTAACAAAATCAGCGCACTTTTTACCAATGAAGATTAGGTTCAATCTTGATCAGTTAGCAAGGTTGTACATTAAAGAGATCATTTCGAGGCATGGAGTGCCAATGTCAATTGTATCAGATAGAGATCCGTGATTTACGTCAAACTTTGGAAGAGACTACAAGAATGTATGGGAATATAATTGTGAATGAGTACAGCAAACAATCTGCAAACCGACGGGTAAAGCGAACGAACAATCCAAACCTTGGAAGATATGATGAGAGCATGCTTCATGGATTTCAAAGGAAGCTGGGAAGAACATTTATCATTGGTGGAATTTGCCTACAACAACAGTTATCACACGAGCATCGACATGCCGCCTTACGAGGCATTATACGGCAGAAAGTGTAGAACTCCACTGTGCTGGGATGAAGTAGGTGAACGCCAAATGTTAAGACCAGAACTGGTACAACAAACTACTGAGGTTGTCAAACTCATCAGAACAAGATTGGTAGTAGCCCAAGACAAACAGAAAAAGTATGCCGATCAACACAGGCAGAATCGCGAATTTGAAGTAGGAACTTTCGTTTTCCTAAGAGTTTCTCCTTGGAAGGGGAAAATTCATTTTGGCAAGAAAGGAAAGCTCAACCTAAGATTTATTAGACCTTTTGAGATACTACGAAAGGTGGGGGAAGTGGCTTATGAGGTAGCTCTACCTCCAGAGTTGGAAAACATTCATAATATTTTTCACATTTCGGTGTTATGACCGTATAAACCCGATTACAAGCACGTGATCCAGTACGAACTATTGCAATTCGATAAAGATTTGTCTTATGAAGAGATTCATATCTAGATAGTCGACAGGAAAGAACAAGTGCTCAGAAATAAAATGATACCTTCTATGAAGGTGATATGGAGAAACCAAAATGTCGAAGAGGCAACGTGGGAACTCGAAGCTGAAATGATGAAAAATTACCCTGAGTTATTTGTTTAATCTTATGTCTTCGATTCTTGGGACAAACTCTTTGTAAGTAAGGAAGAATGTGATGATTTAATTGTTTGAATTGTGATTCTGAGGACAAAATCCTTTTAAGGAGGGAATGATGTAACATTCCAAAATTTTAATTATAATATTAAATATTTATTGAATTATATAAATATTTAATGGATGTGTTTATCGTTGAATAAATATTTTTTTAATTGATTTGATTTTATTTGGTTATTTATTTGTTAAATAAATAATTAATGAGTTAAGCAAATTAATATTATATTGACATTTCAATTTGATGGTTAATTATTTGTATTAAGTTATGTGATTAAATGATGATTTATTTAATTAATTATTATTTGAATTAATTAAATTAAATATGAAAGCTTGATTAAATAAAGTGTGACAAATAACTATATTATAAGGAGTTATAAAAATAAATTAAAGTAGTTTAATTTAGTTTTAGCCAAACAAGGTTCAAGGAGATTAAGTGTTTAATTTTAAATAGTTTTTGCCAAACAAGGCCCTATGGCTTTTGGAATTCTTTTAATTTTAAATTTATATAAATTAATAGAATAAATAAAATATAAATAAAATAATAAATATAATATATTTATATTATATACGTTTCTTTTAGTAACTGATATTAGTTATTAGGCGTATTAAGGTTTTCAGTTTTTGGTTTTACGCTTAAGTTAGCCTATGGGTTAGTCTACTGATAAGAGATCAGAGAATTTAGAGGGAGATTGACAAAGAGCTTGAGAGAATTGAGAGAAAACTTGTGAATCTTCACAACAATTCCAGTGATTAGCAACGATTGTCTTAGTGTTGAAGGTATGTTCATAACTTTGATATTATATATGTTTATGAGTATCACGTTAAAGTTTTATTATGCTCTGTGAATCATATTTCTTCTGAATTGTTGTTATGTAACTAAGTTATGGTGGGTAATTGTGATGATACATGCTTATGATGCTAGAGTTATGTTTACACAAGAGATTGCATGCTAATTTTTGTTCTAACAGTAGAAAAATTTGACAGTATATATGTTTTCTATGTGGTTTATGTAAGTACCAATTTGGATGATCAATTTGTATGTTAAATTGTAAATTATAGCTTGATTATGTTTGTTCATTAAGAAACGAGTATAGCGTAATTTGAATGAAGTGATTTGGCCAAGTATTGGAGTCACATTGTTAATTTTTGGGATGAATATCAAAAATGGAGTTTTATATGAAAAACATGGAATTTGAGAAATTAAACTAGCCTAAGTTGTTGTTAAATTGTTCTATATTGATATATATGTGAGGAAACATGTTTGTGATAGTTCTATACCATTTGTACGTGTTATTATCACTGTTTGGTGGCTGAAATTCGTGTTAGTTAGCTTAAGAAAACTACTGTAACCATGTTCTACAACTGGAATATGTGCGTAGTGCGGGCACGCTATCTTTAGGCGCGAGCGCGCTGCCACCCAATATAAAACTGGTGATGTCGCGCCAATACCCTGCCACAAACAGTGAAGTCTGTTAATTACGCAGACTTTGGGCGTTCAATTTAACTTAGCTTAATGATAAGTTAATGCGTCCAACATGTAACAACAAGGCTAAAACAGAGTTGTGTTATATGGGTTAGGAATTCGAAGTTGTAAAAGTGATTAGTAGGTTACGAACGCATTATGTTATAACTTAGCTTATACAATGAAGGTTAGTTAAGTGTTGTGATGTTAACACTTGGGAATTCTGAAATGTAAATGGTAGCATAAGACTTGTGCGAAAATAACAAGTTTAGCTTGTAATGCGTTTTAATACTGTGTGTAGGTGGACGTGAGTTTTAATATTTTAGCTTACGCTCGAGGCATGTTTTCTAACTCTACACATTCTTTGAGTTGGTTCTATTATTACATTGTGTAACTTTATTCTATTGATTGAGAAAGTTTCTAAACCTATCTTTTAACATTGAGCAAGTTTCTTGTATCTAGTTATTTATGATGATGCAAGTTCCAAAAATCTCATCTATTACATTGAGCATGTTTTAATTCTAAATTATTGGAATTCTAATTATTGTTGACTTACTCTAACTTGTTTATAGTTAAACAAGTTTCTTTAGTTTATTCTTTTATAATAAATGTTTCTTGAACCTTAATTCTTTGTGTTGAATGGTTCAATCACTTTGTATATCTTATTACCATGTGGAGTAAGCATTGTTTCCAGCTTGCTATCAACTAATGCATGATCGCTAACTAAAATTCTAATTTGACAATATTATAGACCTAGCTTATTATCGTTCAAGACAAGGTTTATCATTTCTTTATTTTGATCAATACTTATGCTCTCTAGTTATTTCAAGCATGAGTCTAAAATATAGTCAGTTCACCTATGATTCTCAAATGTTCTAAGTTATGTTGTTATTAAACAACTATTGTGTTTTCAAGCATTGTTAATTCAACTAGTTCCCTAGTTAATGATCGTTAAAACTTCAAATTTCCCTTGAAAGCTTATCCAAACCAAACTTTCTTTGGTGTGGACTTGTACTCTAAATACTGAGATGAACAACCCTATTTTTAGGGATTTACGCTTAGCGTTGAAATGTTTGTGCACAATACATTGTACGAAGGTTTGATCCCCCTAAGTACGTGGAGTCCTTATAGTCATATGACTGTTAAAGTTAAAGTTGAAAGATTACTTATAACGGTGGACATGGTTCGTGGTCATTGGATCCTCAGTAGTATATTTAAGAATGTTAATAGAACATGTCATTCAGTTCGATTGAGCCTATTATTTGGCAAATGTTGTAATGTTAATAGGACATATCATTCAGTTCTATTGAGCCTATGATTTGGTAAATGTTGTAATGTTAATAGAACATATCATTCAGTTCTATTGAGTCTATTATTTGGCAAATGTTGTAAAGTTATTTATTCTTATTTCAAGTGAGCTTTGTTTTCTCACTCTTGCATATTTATACATTTATTGCAGCCATGGTTAAGAAGGTAAATAAACCGACAACTAGCAAAGGAAAGGGAAAAATATACAAGTGATGAAGACTTGTAATTTTGCTTTATCGTTATGATGATAAACTTTTATTGAGTGATGTGATGTAATAATTTAATTTCCGCATTTGATTGATTGTAATTAAAGGTTAGATAACTTGGGAAATAATTTTATTAACGCAATCCTATATGGGCAGGTTTTATTATTCAATTATATTATGATTGGGTAGTTAGATATGATTATTTTGATTAAGTGAACACCGAATCTTGAGGTAATGAAGTACCGAGATTTGGGGGTGTCACACCAATTCTGAATTCATAAGGTTTCTAGACATGCTAAGGTACTGATCATGTAGTATTGATGTAATACTACATGTACCAACCATGATCAAGGTCAAATTTCATCACAGTTGCAAGATCTAAGGCTTCAAAATCGTTGTCAGGTCTGTTCTGGGTTTTTTAGGTTAACCAGAAACCCAGACAAGTCTTGTTAGGTACTTTGTGGCTCAATTAATCTTGGGTTCTGGTCATTTTTAGGTGTTTAAGTGGTTCAATCTTGTAGTCCTCATGTAAAAGAACGACATCACTACACTTAGGTAGCCTAACTACATCACAATCACAAGATCTGAGTGTAAGGCCACGAATTTTATGAAATAAATGTACTCAATTTTTCTATTTAGTAAATGGTTAAATTGATAAAAGTTTAAAGTTAAGGGTGATATGTGAAAATTTTACAAAGAAAGCAAGTTGATATAAAATATTTGTTGTGTCGGGGAATATTCATTTGGTCGGAAAATATTCGTACGACGACGCAATTATTGGTGGACCCCATAACAGAATAAATTGTCGAATATAGAAATTAAGCGAAAAAAAATAACCTTTTTATAAAAAAATAATGGCAATACTTTTACCGTTAAACTTTTGAAATATCCGGTGATAAAAGTACGATAATAAGCGTTGTTGCACAGTAGCACACGTTATTGCATAGTATCTCTGATTATTGATGCTTACGCAAGAAGTCACTCAGTTTTATTCAATAATTACCACAGTAGTTGCAGCATAATATTTCATATTATTGATTCAATTATTGTCAGTATTATCTGAGCAATATTTTATTTTATTAAATCAATAATTGAGATGACACGGTTATTCATATTATTATTTGTATTATTGACAATGTCTAAAAAGTTATGTCGAGGAAAGGTGTTATGTTATCTAATTGTTCGCCAATAAGGAGAAATCTTTATCGGAGAGCGTTCTCTTTCTTGGAAATGACCTAGTTGTTAATATTGTGAATTATAATATTAAATGATGAATAATTGTTGAAAGATGAAAAATGTGTTAATTAAAGTTAAGTGATTTGTAGTAAATATTTATTCAATTTTTGATATAAATAGAGGGGTTTGTTATGAGGCATTTGTTATAAATTTGACTTATTATTCGATGAGGAGATGTGATAATTTGTCAGACCGTTGGTTGAAGTTATAATAGTAAATCAATATGGATCGTTGATTGAAGTTAAAATAGTAAATCAGTATAGATCGTTGATTGAAGTTATAATAATAAATCAATATGGATCGATGATTTAAAGTTTTAAAAGTAAATCAATATAGACCTTACTTTAAGTTTTAATATTAATCAATATAGACCGTCCGTTTAAAAGTAGATCAATCTGGACCGTTCATGAATTAGTTACTATTTAGTCCATTCTCCTATAGATAGAAGTTTAATTCTTCTTTCATTCTCACTAATTCACTATGACTCACAAGAAAAGCTTTAAAGAGAGAAACTATAGAGAGAAAGAAGAAGAGTATTCTGCTAATTCACTATTACAGTATCCAGTCTTCTACTAAGGTAATGAATATTATTTGTTGTATTTGTAAGGGATGTTATTTTTCGTATAGTAAGGGATATTATTTGTTGTATTCGTAAGGGATGTTATTTTTCATATGGTAAGGGATGTTATTTTTGTAAGAGATATTATTTTTCGTATTCGTAAGGGATATTATTTTTTGTATTCTTTCTTTAGTAATTTACGGGAGTAACCTGTCTATGCGGATTACCGCATGCATAATGAATGACCCTTCGTATTCATTCTTTATTAATCTGCGGGAGTAACCTGTCTACGCGGATTACCGCATTCATGATGAATAACCCTTGGTATTCATTCTTTATAAATTTGCGGGAGTAACCTGTCTACGCGGATTACCACATGCATAGTGAATGACCCTTCGTATTCATTCTTTATTAATTTATGGGAGTAATCTGTCTACGCGGATTACCGCATGAATGATGAATAAACCTTCATATTCATTCTTTATTTTATTGTGGAAATAATCTGTCTACACGGATTATCACATGGCGAGTGAAAATCCATTTGCAGTTTCGTATATTCTTTTATACTCGTATGAGATATCATTTCTTTTGTACCCGATATGGGATATCGTTTTCTTTCGTATTCGATAATATTCATACCGGAGTACTATTCATTTGGGGTACTTTGCATGACAAGGTACTATTCATTTGGTACGATTCACTCGGGGTACTATTCACTCAGGGTATTATTCATACGGTACTATTCATGGGGTACTATTTATGACAAAATTGGTTTCTTTTCTAAACAAATTATCTTTGATATATTAATCTTATTCTTAAATTTGAATACACATTTTGATCATCATGTTAACCATTGGGACATTCTTGAACTCAGGATAAATTGAATTATAAATCCCTAATATTTGACCTTGATCTCACTTGATTGATTCTTTATATCATTGTCATCATTTTCATGCTGATATTGTTATGAAAGTCATCTCTGGTCCATAGTGCATAGTTGGATTCTTGATTGATATGATTATAACCAGAGATTATTCGGTATAATCATGACCCGTAATGTTACAAATGATGTGGTAAAAGTCCTCATTGGCCCGTAGTGCATTGACGGATAATTGTTGGCATTATCATGACCATTGGTGATAACACGAGTATCCTTAGCCCGTAGTGCATGGATAATTCGTGAATGTGATACTAATGAATATCCTTGGCCCGTAGTATATGGATAATTTAGTGATGTGGATTATTTATTAAGTTGAGTCTCAGCGATAAAATTGATGATGAACTTTTAAATCATAGAAGATAGTAGATATCATGCTCTACTTGACTCTTCTAAGGGATTATTTGTTCCGCTGCAGTTAAACTTGTTGTCTATTGTATTCTATCAGTTTAACATTATTGAAGGCTAACGATAATTTAATCTGTATTATCTTAGTCATAATATTTTTTACTAGGCTAGTTGAGCTCACCCTTTGCTTTCATTGTTCTCTTCAGGAAATAAGAATATAGCTGGGACGAGTCGGGGAATTGAGTGATGGTCCATGATAGGTGGCTATAGTAGTCCTCACTATTATGTGAAATAGTGTGATAATAAATGTAATGAGGACTCTATTTGAGTTTGGATATTGTCTACGAGACAATATTCGTGTTTAAACTCTTAACTTATGTAGTGTCGTATTTTACACAACAGTTGTATAATTAAGTTTGTATTTGAATTTTGTACCATGTATTTGGCGACTCAGAATGGGTGTGTATACCTATTTTGGGGGTGTCACACTGAGCCGGTCAAACCTTGTCAGAAACTGTGTTCTTGAGTTTTCTGGAATTCCAGAAAACTAAAATCGTGCTCGGTCAACTCACTTTGACTGTTCACTGCTTTGATCATGTTTATTGTTTAAGTGATCTAAGGCCATGAATCTATATTTCAATATACTATAGTACAACATTGATACATCTACAGAAGCTAAACACATAACACAAGAAAGATCTGGGCTCATGAACTTCTTGTTAGACACAGCTGGGGAATTTCTGGGTTACCCAAAAACACAAAGTCATGGTCAGTCAACCCACTTTGACCATTAATATCTTGTAATCTGGACATGATATGACCATGATTCCACTTCCAGATTACACCCCTCATATATAGTATACTACAAGTCTAATACATCTAAAAAGTCAAATCATTAACATGTATGAATCTATGGCCTCTGACATATGGATGTCAGACCATATTTTAGGTTTCTTGACAGTTTTTCAAAACTTGATTTTTTAGCACTTTGATGTTATAGATCTATGATATAACATCATGGATCACTAAATAACATCTTATAACAAATAAATAAATACAAAAACACAACATCTATCTTAGCATACAAGATTAAACATAAGTTAGGGTTAATACCTCTCTTGAACAAGCTTTGATCTTAGCTTCCTTAACTGATCTTGGGGTGTTAGAAACTTGTATAGGAATTGAAATACTAAAGGATTTTGTGGATTTGGAGAGAGAGAGAGAGAGAGAGAGAGAGTTTGGCTAAGTGTTCAGACACAAATAAAGATAACTTTGGGTTTCTCTCTCTTTAATCTCTTATATATTGATTCAATGTATTTGGATGTTGCAAGGTATCAAATAAGATCAGATTTGGCTGAGATTTGAACACATGGGATATCCAAGATATGGTGAGTCACAAGATTTGTAAAAATCTCTTAACTTAATACTTAAGTAAATGGTATTTTAGTCATTTCGCCTCCAAAAGGGTATTTTGGTATTTTTCTCATATAATTTTAAGGGTATATTAGTCAATCGGCATGCTTCCCTTTAATCCTAACCCTTAGGGTTTGATAATTATATTTAGGGTTTGATAACTAGGGTTTAAGGTTGCCGAATCAGAAATTAGGGTTCCTAGAAATACAATTAGGGTTCCTAACTGTTCATTACGGTTTCTTAATCATAGATTAGGGTTTCTAATATATATTAGGGTATACTAAGGTTATACCTTATCTAATCAATAGTTGATCATTAAGCATATACAGTATAAACACATAATCACATATACAATTAAAATAATTGTATTATCTATGGAATCCATATCCGATATTAGGGTTAGGGTTTTCATCGACTGTATAACATAACTTCACTCATATTACTCAGTTAATAAATAGTTTGATCAACTAACTTTGCTTATATCACAGATACTCAACATACTATTGATAATCAATACCAATATTAAATAAAAAAAAATATTCGTAAAAATTAGAATTATTTAAAATTATGGGTCCTCACATTCTCCCCTCCATATAAGGATTCCGTCCTCAGAATCACCGCTTTCTTATATTCTAATATCTTTTAAAGTTGTATCATCAATTCCTTCTTATACACACAACACTAATTTGTGTCTCATATATTAACCTGTGACTCGGATCCGTGAAAGAATACAACTCATAGCGATATATACCCAATAATATGCACGTAATTATATTACTGAGCGAAATCTTTACCTGTCACCACCTCCTGTGCAACCACTACATCTTGCACCATTATGTTGAATGTACGTGCCGTTGGTCTTCCTGGCTGTGCATGTCCTTTAATTGTCAGTGTTCCGCTGCTGGTTCCCTTGTTGATACTTCCTTTATCGGCATTCTTCTTTAGGCAATTCTAAACCAGATGATCTGATGATCCACATAAAAAACAAATTTATATCTTCTTCGGACTGGGACAATTGGGAGACATGTGTCCCACTTGGCCACGGTTAAAACAGACTCCTTTACCCTTCAAACAAACTCCCGAATGGTTCTTTCCATAAACCCAACACGGTTCACCTCCCTTCCTACTCTCTCCTGACTTATTTCCCGGTTGGGTATTATCACTCCACTTTCGCTTATTGGAATTACTCCCACCACTTCTACCTCCTTCATGTGTTTTCTTCTTCTTATCTTGATGATACTTGGATGCAACTTCACTTCCTCCTTTAGCAATGATCGATTTCTCCAACAGAGTCGTAAATGTATTGATCTGTAACACGGCTACCTTGATAAATATCCCTAGCTTCCGTCCATTCTCAAACCTTCATTCTTTTCGTGTTTCCGTATCCACCTGATGAGGTGCAAATCTCATTAACTCGTTGAATTTGGCAGCGTACTTTGAAACTGACATATTTTCTTGCTTCAATTCTAAAAACTTTACTTCCATCCTGGCTTGCATACTCGGTGAAAAATAGTTCTCAAAGAATAACTCCTTAAACCTTGTCCAAGTTACTATTGTTGTCCCAGCTCTAACTTAATATGTTTTCCACCAATAATTAGCTTCGCCCTTCATCAAATAGGTAGCAAAAGCTGTCTTTTGCTCCTCTACTACTTTTGCAATAATAAAAGCCTTCTCCATCTCCTTTACCCAAGTTTTGGCTTCAATAGGATCAGCGGTTCCTTTAAATTCTGTCGGCCCTACTATGACGGCCCTAAATTCGGGTCCAAATCACCACGGATCTGGTACAATCATTCTATAACTATTGCAAAAGATATAACCATAAATTGTTTATACAATAAATTTACACACTTTTCCCCAAGGTCGAGAACCTTAACTTAATACACAATTCATAACTTATTTGACTTGCAATAACATTAATATACAATACTGTTACAAATCTAACTGCACACGTATACTAAAGCTGGAACTATCTTTGACCTTTCCTTGTATCCGACATATTTGTCTTAATCTGCAATGTTTATCATGATATAGCAAGGGTGAGCATAAGTTTGCCCAGCAAGTTTAAGTTCAATAATTTAACGATATACCATGATTGAAAGAATTTGAATAATAAGCTGGCTATAATTCCACAATATAGTTGTGAATTAGCAGGAACAATTTTTTATGACTGAACAAGCATTTAACATGAACAAATATATCTGGACCGAATGGTAATGAAGGTGATCAGCCTTTCATACCTAATGAACACATGCAATACGCACATAGTGCAATTTAATAATTCTTAGACATGACAATCATAAATGATTAACCACAAGTATAATTGAATAATACAACTCGTGGTCGAGTTAAGAAAGACTTACCTGAACCGTTGATTACCGTTACACAATTTAATAAGCTTTGTTTGAAGACCTAATATTAATAATATCGATATACAAATTAGAATAATATCATCACAATATAAAATAACCTAAACACATTATCACATATCCCTATCAGTCTATAACACACATAAAACCTAACCTCAAATCAAACTATTAAAGTCTGAGTCGAGTTTAGTATAATTCTGAATTCCCGACGGCCTAGTCGGACAAAAATTCGAATTTAAGTTCAATTAAACTCTGTCTAAACACTTAACCATTATCTAAGATAATTTATTAACAATCAAAATATTTTTTCGTAAGCTCGTAATAATTTTCAAATAATTATTACTATTTATCATAATTTTTCAATCATAAAAATCGTATTTATATAATATAAATACAACAATATTCTATTATCATTAATATCTATTTATTATCAAATATTAATGAAATACATGTCATAATATTATAATATATTAATAATATCACAAAGTATTTTTAATACTTTAAAATCACCTTTATATGATTTTTAAACAATTAAATTCATTATCCGATAATTGTTATTAATATTAAAATATTAATATTTTCATGACAAAATATCAAAAGTTATATTTTATAACTTAAAATATTTTTATAACACTTAAATCATTTGTATATGATTTTTAAATCATTAATTCTATTTTTCTATAATTTATTTAATATATTTTTTAAATAAATTTACTATCACTATTATTGATTAATTAATGAAATTCATCACAAAATATTAAAAGTCATTAAAAATAACTTAAAATATTTTCTTATACCATAATATAATTTTTTATGATTTTTCATGTATTAAAATCATTTTAAATAATTTATTTAATATTATAATTAAATAAATTAAATACCATTTATATTCCAAAAATATTAAATATTTATGAAATATACTCAAAATAATTTAAAACTAATTTTCAGACTTTAAAATAATTTTTAAGAATTTATTTTGTATTTTTAATAATTAAAAACCATTTATTTCAATTTATTAATTAAAATAAATAATTTTTAGAAAATAAAATATCAAAAAAGGGCCCTATAGCGACAGAACCGTCGCTATAGGTATTCTTGGCCTGTTCTTGAGTCTGCCTAGAAACTCATGTCAGAAGTTAAGGTAGGAGGTTTAACCGGTTTCAATTTTATGTTCTTGTTACTTTCTGGTCTTGTAATGGTGTTAAACATGTAGTAATCATGTAATACTACATATTCCAACTTAGTTCATGGCTAAAACACATCACAACAGTGAGATTCAAGCCACCCAAAACTTGTCAGACACTGTTCTTCAGTTTCTTGGTTTTCCAGAAATTGAAGAACAGTCGAGGTACCTTATTTGAGCCTCTGAAAACAAGATGTCCAAGCTTAATTAATGTGTTATAAAGGTTCATACATGTAGTAGAGATTTCAAAGAACAACTCTATATCATTCGATCATCATAACAAAAACAGATCTAAGAGATCAAGGCCGATCAAAGTAGTAGTCAGGAACTGTTCTTGAACATTTCTGGGTTTTCCAGAAATGTTCTTGAGCAGTTTGGTCAACGGTTGTTTGACCATGAATTTCTATGATTCTGTTACGGATCTGGGTGATCTAAAGGCATGAGTGTGTATTCCTTATACCCGTCTACAACATTAAAGCAACAACATGACCTAACCATCAAACAAATGTAAGATCAGAGGCTTAGAACATGCTTGTCAGAAATTCTGGATATTTCTGGGTTGCCCAGAAAGTATTTTCGTGCTTGGTCAACGCCTTTTGACCACATATATCTTTCAATTGACACATGGTCTGGACTTGATACAAGTACCAGATCAAAGACCATACAACATACTACAAGTGCAAACTCTTAAAACACAAAAAAATTAACAGAGAAGAATCTAGAGGCTCTGACTTTCAGTTGTCAGGCTATTTTTTTTTTCCAGTTTTCCAGATTTTTAAAATCATTAGATTCGATCATCTAGATTCTATGGATCCATGATCCAACAACCCAAATCATTAAAAGACAACCTCTAACACATATCTAACCAACAACTAACATCAAAACACAAGATTTATAAAATTTAGGGTTTATACATTTTCTAAGCTTTGACCTTTGATTCTTACTTTTGAATCTGTTCTTGGTAAGTTGGGATATAGTTATGGCTTATCTTATCACTATCTATCACTCCCCCTTACCGAAATATAGAGAGAGAATGAGCTTGACAATAATTAGAAATAAAGTAAGTATTTTCTTACTTTAAATGTAAGACCCCGAATTATATGAAATGAAAGTATCTAATTTTCTTATAATTATTATTCTATTTAATAAATGGTTAAATTGATAAAAGGTTAAAGTTAAGGATAATATTTGAAAAGTTTGCAAAGTAAGCAAGTTGATATAAAATATTTGTTGTGTCGGGGAATATTCGATTGGTCGGAGAATATTCATACGACGGTACAATCATTGGTGGATCCCACAATGGAAGTATTGTTGTAGTTAGAAAACGACAAAAATAACTTTTTATAAAAATAACGACAAAAGTTTTACCGTTAACTGTTGAACTACCCGGTGGTAAAAATATAGTAATACGCGTGGTTTCATAGTAGCACACAGTATTGATTATTGATGCTTACATAAAAAGCCACTTAATTTACTCAATTAATCATACAGTAATTGTTGCATAATATCTCACGTTATTTGATTCAATTATTGTCACAATATCATCTGCATAATATTTTATATTATTAAATCAATAATTGAGACAACAAAGTTATTCATATTATTATTTGCAATATTAACAATGTCTAGAAAGTTCTGTCGAGGAGAGGTTTGGTCACCTAATTGCGCGCCAATAGGGAGAAATCCTTATTGGAAAGCCCCCTCTTTCTTGGGAATGATCTGGTTGTTAAATATTGTGAGTTATAATATTAGTGATGAATAATTATTGAAGTATTAAGAATGTGTTTATTGAAGATAAGTGAATTGCAAAAGTTAGGGGGGAATAATGCAAACTTGGAAAACTTTAGGGGTACTAAAGTGTAATAAATTAAATCAATCTGGACAATTGGTGGTGGTTTTAATAGTAAATCAATCTAGAACATTGATGGTAGTTTTAATAGTAAATCAATCTGGACCGTCGGTGGTGGTTTTAATAGTAAATCAATCTGGATCGTCGGTAGCAGTTTTAATAGTAAATCAATCTGGACTGTTGATGGTAGTTTTAAAAGTAATCAATCTGGACCGTCGGTGGTGGTATTAAAAGTAATCAATTTGGGCCGTCGGTGGTTGTTTTTAAAAGTAAATCAATCTGGACTGTCTGTTCTGGTTTTAATAGTAATCAATATAGACCGTCCGATCTAATAGTAAATCAATCTTGACCGTTCGTGAATAAGTTACTAATTAGTCCATTCTCATATAAATAGAAGCTTAATTCTTCTTTCATTCTCACCAATTCACTAAGATTCACAAGAGACACTATAGAGAGAGAAACTATAGAGAGCAAGAAGAAGAGTATTCTGCTAATTTACTATTGCAGTATCCAGCCTTCTACTAAGGTAAGGGGTATTATTTCTTTCTATTCATAAAGAATACTATTTTTTTCGTATTCATCATTTAATATGTCGGAATACCATGTCTACGCGAATTACGTACCGTATGACAGGTGAAAATCCATTTACAGTTTCGTATGTTATTTCTTTTTATATTCTTAAATCTAAACTTACTATGGTAAGTATTGCTTCTATAATCCTTAATATTAGTGAAATATCCTTGAGTTTTGCGCTTCATCCAGCTTCATCCAGTATCATTTCATTGGAATATTGATCTAAACTTTCTTATTAAATATCAATATTTTCACCCGGGGTATTATTCACGGGTTACTATTCACCCGGTTACTATTCATTATAATATTATTCACTTAGGTATTCAGGAAACTTTTCTTGCTGGGGTACTATTCACGAGTTACTATTCACAGGTTACTATTCACCCGGTTACTATTCACTCAATTATTATTCACTTGGGTATTTGGGGTACTTTTCATGTCGGGTTACTATTCATAAAGTACTATTCACGGGGTACTATTTACCCGGTTACTATTCACTCAAATATTGTTCACTCGGGTATTTGGGGTAGTTTTTATGTCGGGTTACTATTTGCGAAGTACTATTTACGGGTTACTATTCACCCGAAAAATTAATTTTTTTCTGTCCAAAATATTTTTGATACATGGATATTATTCTTGAATTTCACTCCACAAAGCAGTAACATGTTGACAATTTGGACATTATTGAATACTTGATAAATTAAATTATGAATCTTTAAAATTTATCCTTTTCTTTCATTTAATTAAATCCTTATATCATTGTCATCATCCTAATGCTTATATTGTGATGAAAGTCATCTTTGGCTTACGTGCATAGATGTACTGTTGATTGATATGGTTATGACAAGGTATTATTCGGTATAATCATAACCATTGATGATTACATGAATATCCTTGGCCCGTAGTGCAGGGATGATTCGATGATGTGATTTATTTATTAAGTTGAGTCTCAGCGAAAAGTTGATGAAAACCTTTTTAAGTCATAAAAGATAGTAGATATCATGCTCTACTTGACTCTTCTAATGGATTGCTTATTCCGCTGCAGTTAAACTTGTTGTCGATTATATTCTCTCAGTTTAACATTGTTGAAGGCTAATGATAACTTATTCTACATTATCTTAGTCATAACATTTCTTACTAGGCTAGTTGAGCTCACCCTTTTACTTCCATTGTTCTCTTCAGGAAATGAGAACGTAGCCGGAACTAGTCGGGGAATGGAGTGATGGCACGAGATGGTATTATAGTAGTCCTCACTATTCTATAAAATAGTGTGACAATAAATGTAATGAGGACTTCATTTGAGTTTGGATATTATCTAGAAGACAATATTCGTGTAAAAACTCTCAGCTCATATTGTATAATTAAGTTTGTGTTTATATTTAGTACCACGTATTTGGCGACCCACGATGGGAGATGTATACCTATTTTGGGGGCGTCACAGTTGGTATCAAAGCTTAGGGATATGATCCATGGCTGAGATGTGAGACAAGAACTATGAGGGGAGAGACGGGGAATTCCTTCTCTAGTATGACCTACCTAAGATTATTTGGTATTTATTTGGTCGGTCAGAGTATAGGGATAATATGTGATATGTCAATTAACCCTTATTTTGTGGCAATGTTTGAAAATTGCATTTAAAAATGTTGAGATCAACAATGAAGCACATGAGACCGTTGAGTCACCAAGGATCAATACCCAGGATAATGTGCAATAGGAAGACAACAATCCTTAGGTAAACAACAACACCAATCAAATGATGAACGATGGGATGTTAAGAAGCTTTATACAATTCATGCAACATCAGGCGAGAGCGGCTCCTGTCCAAAATGCAGGTGGAAACACTGGAAACTCTTGGACGGTCACAGCTAAGCAGTTCAAGGAACTGGGACCACCGGAGTTTATTGGAGAGCCAAAACCACTTAATGCGGAGACATAGATAAAGCAGATCACCAAGATATTTGATTTCTTGGGATGCTCCGAGGAGCAAAAGGTTCCCTTTGCCACCTTCATGTTGCGAGGAGAGGTAGATTACTGGTGGGAATCTGTAAAGCATACTCAACCTGCCGCACTGAAAATGTCTTGGGAGAAGTTCCAAGAGCTGTTCAATGACAAGTACTTTCCCGTAAGTATTCGTCACATGAAGGAGGTGGAGTTTATCGAGTTGGAGCAAAACAATATGACAGTGTCACAGTACGAAGCTAAGTTTGCTGAGTTGTTCCGGTTTGTGCCCCACTTGGTTGATAATGAGGAGAGAATGACGCGGATGTTTCTAAGAGGTTTGAAACCCGAGATACGTCAATACTTAATTTCTCACAAACTATGTTTGTATTCAGATGTTGTAAATAGGGCTCAGTTATTGGAGCACGATAATGAGTTAACCCAACCTATAGAGACTAGCCGAAAAGTCGATAATACCAATGGTAGCAGTCATAGAAGTAGTGACAACAAACGTGGAGGGAATCAAAATGCCAGAAATGGTAACCACTACGGTGGTAATCATGGCCAAGATAATAGAAGTGGAAATTTCAAAAAGAGAGATTCAATAATGATAGAAAGACGTCAGCACCAGCACCTGTTGTTAAGGAAGGAGAACGACCACCGGTCGTATGTTACAAATACGGAGGGGAGGGACACATCAGTCCAAACTGTATCCAGCAGTCCAAAGCATGTTACAATTGTGGAAGAGAATGTCACCTAGCCCGATTTTGTCGGGCACCAAAGTCAAGTCCAGCTGGGATAGAGGTATCAAAGGTCGTCCGAGACAAGACAAAATCGATAGTTCAAGGGAGAGCGTTTGTCGTAACCTCCCAAAAAGCAAGGAATCCGAACGAAGTAATCATGGGTAAGCTACTCATAAACTCTTGCGAAGCTTATACCTTATTTGATACCGGTTCTACCCATTGTTTTATTTCTCCTACTTGCACTCAACATTTAAATTTGACTCCGAAAAAATTAGACTTTAACTTATCGGTTAAAACTCCGTTGGGGGAAACATTTATTTCATCCACTATTTATAAGTTTTTTTTGATTCAAATCGATAACCGCATGTTACCGGTCGATCTTATCTCTTTAAAAATACTTGCATTCGATATAATTTTAGGAATTGATTGGTTGACTACTCATCATGCTAAAATTGATTATTTTCATAAGGTTTTTAGCTTTCATGTTCCTAACCAACCTATTATACGAATTCAAGTAACCAAACCATTAAAGTCAATCACAGTCATTTCAAGCCATAAAGCTATTCGTTTATTGAAAAACGGATGTCAAGCTTTCTTAGCTCATGTCACGGATTTAAACAAAAATACGTCAGTCTTGAATGATATTTCTATTGTTAATAAATTTCTTGATGTATTCCCTAAAGAACTTTCTGGCCTACCCCCAGAGCGTGAAATTAAATTTTGTATCAACCTTGAACCCGGTATAAAACCCATTTCCAAGGCCCCATATCTAATGGCTCCTATTGAACTTTAGGAGTTAATAACCCAACTGCAGGAATTGTTAGACATCGATTTCATTCGTCCTAGTACGTCTCCTTGGGGTGCTCCTGTTCTATTTGTAAAGAAGAAAGATGGGAGTATGTGACTTTGTATTGATTATTGGGAGTTGAATCATATCACCATCAAAAATAGGTACCTGTTACCTCGCATTGATGACCTATTTGACCGGTTGCAAAGCGCCAATTTTTTTTCAAAGATCGATCTTCATTTTGGATATAATCAGTTAAAGATTAAAACTGATGACATTCCAAAGACTGCTTTCAGAACTCGGTACGGGCATTATGAATTCCCAGTCATGTCTTTTAGATTGACTAATGCTCCTGCTGCCTTCATGGATGATGAACCGAGTATTCAAGGAATATTTAGATCATTTTGTGGTTGTCTTTATTGATGGCATTCTCATTTACTCCAAAAGTCGTGAAGATCATGAGCAACACTTTCTGCTGATACCACAAAATCTTCGTGAGTACAAATTATATGCTAAGTTGAAGAAATGCGAGTTCTGTCTTGAGGAAGTAGCATTCCTTGGGCACGTGATATCAAATCATGGAATATATGTAGACCCGACAAAGATTGAAGCAATTCAAAGCTGGGAGCAACCTAAGTCAGTGACTGAAGTACGTAGCTTTCGGGGCTTAGCTAGTTATTATAGGAGATTCGTGGAAGAATTTTCTCGAATCGCTACTCCATTAACTCAGCTAACTAGAAAAGATACAAAATTTATTTGGAGCGAAGAATGTGACAAGATTTTTCAAGAACTCGAGAAGAGACTCATTTTAGCACCTGTTTTGACAATACCATCTGGCTCGGAGGGATTTATCATCTACAACGATGCTTCAGGCAGAGGGTTAGGATGTGTTCTCAGATAATATGGGAAAGTCATAGCCTATGCCTCACGAAAACTCAAAGAATATGAGAGGAATTACCCTACTCATGATCTAGAGTTGGCAGCTGTCGTCTTCACACTTAAAATCTGGAGGCATTACCTGTATGGGGAGAAAGTAGAGATCTATACGGATCACAAAAGCCTCAAATATTTCTTTACTTAAAAGGAACTCAATATGCGGCAACAACGTTGGCTTGAACTATTGAAAGATTATGATCATACCATTCAATACCATTCTGGAAAAGAAAACGTGGTAGCTGACACATTAAGTAGAAGATCATATGCGGGTACGAGTGCGATATTGTCAACGCAAAGGCCCATTTTGTATGACTTGCAAAGGATGGAGATAGAGTTAAAGACTCCAAGGACCCACATTATGACGGAAAATATACGAGTAGTACTGACTTTAATTGATAAAGTTAAAGCTGCTCAAGCTACGGACCTAGA
This sequence comes from Panax notoginseng, assembly GCA_016801055.1. NCBI lineage: Eukaryota > Viridiplantae > Streptophyta > Magnoliopsida > Apiales > Araliaceae > Panax > Panax notoginseng. The sequence goes on along the minus strand of CM029017.1, from coordinate 94,919,114 downwards.
GCTGATGCGTATAAAGAAAAAAGTACAAGAAGGTGTTGTTCCGGAAGCAAGAATTGATGAGGAATGAATACTTCGAGTCAACTCAAGACTTTGTGTTCCAAACGACCCTGATTTAAAGTATAAGATCATGATGGAGGCGCATAACACACCGTTTGCAATCCATCTTGGGAGTACCAAAATGTATCGTGATCTTCGACATACATTTTGGTGGTGCAATATTAAGAGAGAGGTAGCGGAGTTTATCTCAAAGTGTCTAACTTGTCAATGATTCAAGGCGGAGCATCAAGTGCCAAAAGGTTAATTGCAACCACTTAAATTCTAGAATGGAAGTGAGAGCACATTACCATGGATTTCGTTACTAGTCTTCCTAAGGTTTCTCGAGGCATAAATGCGATTTGGGTCATTGTTGATAGATTGACCAAGTCTGCTCATTTCTTATCTATATGAGAAATATATTCACTTGAACGTCTTGGTCGTATGTACATAAATGAGATTGTAAGATTGCATGGCATGCCAGTATCCATAGTTTCTGATCGAGACCCAAGATTCACTTCACGATTTTGGGTTAGTTTGCAAAAAGCTATGGGCACAGATTTACGATTTAGTTTGGCATATCATCCTCAAACGGACGGGCAGTCGGAGAGGACTATTCAAACTCTTGAGGATTTATTAAGACTCTTTGTCATTGACTTCAAAGGAAGTTGGGACAAGTTCTTGCCATTGGTGTAATTCTCCTACAACAATAGTTATCAAGCAAGTATTGGCATGGCTCCATTTGAGGCGTTATACGGACGCAAGTGTCGTTCTCTAGTATAATGGGATGAGGTGGGTGAAGCAACGTTGTTGGGACCGAAGTTGGTATGTATGACTACAAAAAAGATTCAAATGATCCGAAAACGTATAAAAATCTCACAAGATTGACAAAAGAGTTATGTTGATCTTCATCGAAAGGACGTGGAGTTCAATAATGGAGATCATGTGTTGTTACGTGTTGCTCAATGGAAAGGAGTTACAAGATTTGGAAAGAGAGGAAAGCTCAATCCTCGATTCATTGGGCCATTCGAAATCCTTGATCGAGTAGGAACTGTGGCTTATAGACTTGCGTTACCGCCAAGTATGTTTCGTGTTCATAATATTTTTCACATTTCTATGTTACATAAATATTTGGAAAACCCAAACCACGTTATTGAGTTAGAACCGGACGAAATTGCAGAATATTTAATGTATGAAGAGGTACCTGTTAAAATCTTGGATAAGAAGGAACACACTCTACGCTCCAAGATTATACCTCAAGTCAAAGTTTTGTGGAGAAACCACGATGTTGAGGAAATGACCTGGGAGTTATTATAATCTGAAATGAAATCAATGTATCCTCACCTCTTCGTCATACTAGTTACGTACACCAATTTCGAAGACGAAATTTCATAAGGAGGGGAGGTTGTAAGACCCCGAATTATATGAAATGAAAGTATCTAATTTTCTAATAATTATTATTCTATTTAATAAATGGTTAAATTGATAAAAGGTTAAAGTTAAGGATAATATTTGAAAAGTTTTCAAAGTAAGCAAGTTGATATAAAATATTCGCTGTGTCATGGAATATTCGATTGGTCGGGGAATATTCGTTTTAACAGAGAATATTCGTACGATTGTACAATCATTGGTGGACCCCACAACGGAAGTATTGTCGTAGTTAGAAAACGACAAAAAATATCCTTTTATAAAAATAACGGAGAAAGTTTTACCGTTAACTGTTGAACTATCCGGTGGTAAAAGTATAGTAATACGCGTGGTTGCATAGTAACACACGGTATTGATTATTGATGCTTACGTAAGAAGCCACTCAGTTTACTCAATTAATACTACAGTAATTGTTGCATAGTATCTCACGTTATTTGATTCAATTATTGCCACAATATCATCTGCATAATATTTTATATTATTAAATCAATAATTGAGACAACAAAGTTATTCATATTATTATTTAAAATATTGACAATGTCTAGAAAGTTCTGTCGAGGAGAGGTTTGGTCACCTAATTGCGCGTCAATAAGGAGAAATCCTTATTGAAAATCCCCCTCTTTCTTGAGAATGATCTGGTTGTTAAATATTGTGAGTTATAATACTAGTAATGAATAATTGTTGAAGTATTAAGAATATGCTTATTGAAGATAAGTGAATTACAAAAGTTAGGGGGTAATAATGCAAATTTGGAAAACTTTAGGGGTACCAAAGTGTAATAAGTTAAATAAATCTGGACCATTGGTGGTGGTTTTAATAGTAAATCAACCTGGACCGTCGGTGGTGGTCTTAATAGTAAATCAATCTGGACCGTCGGTGGTGGTTTTAATAGTAACTCAATCTGGACCGTTAATGGTGGTTTTAAAAGTAATCAATCTGGAATATCGGTGTTGGTTTTAAGAGTAATCAATCTGGACCGTCGGTGGTGGTTTTAAAAGTAAATCAATCTGGACCGTCGGTTGTGATTTTAATAGTAATCAATATAGACCGTCCGATTTAATAGTAAATCAATTTGGACCGTTCGTGAATAAGTTACTATTTAGTACATTCTCCCATAAATGGAAGCTTAATTCTTCTTTCATTCTCACCAATTCACTAAGATTCACAAGAGACACTATAGAGAGAGAAACTATAGAGAGCAAGAAGAAGAGTATTATGCTACTTCACTATTGCAGTATCCAGCCTTCTACTAAGATAAGGGGTATCATTTCTTTCGTATTCATAAGGAATACTATTTTTTTTCGTATTCATCCTTTAATATGTCGGAATAACCTGTCTACGTTGATTACGTACTGTATGACGGGTAAAAATTTATTTGCAGTTTCGTATGTTATTTCTTTTCATATTCTTAAATCTAAACTTACTATGGTAAGTATTACTTTTATAATACTTGAAATTAGTGAAATATCCTTGAGTTTTGCGCTTCATCCAGTATCATTTTATTGGAATATTGATCTGAACTTTCTTATTAAATATCAATATTTTCACCCGGGGTACTATTCACGGGTTACTATTCACCCAATTACTATTCACTATAATATTATTTACTCGGGTATTCGGGAAACTTTTCAAGCCGGGATATTATTCATAAGTTACTATTCATAGGTTACTATTCACCCAGTTACTATTCACTAAAATATTGTTCAGTCAGGTATTTGGGGTACTTTTCATATCGGGTTACTATTCGCGAAGTACTATTCACAGGATACTATTCACCCGGTTACTATTCACTCAAATATTGTTCACTCGGGTATTTGGGGTACTTTTCAAGTCTGGTTACTATTTGTGAAGTACTATTCACCCGAAAAATTGATTTCTTTTCTTTCCAAAATATTTTTGATACATGGATATTATTCTTGAATTTTACTCCACAAAGTAGTATCATGTTGACAATTTAGATATTATTGAATACTAGATAAATTAAATTATGAATCTTTAAAATTTATCCTTTGCTTTCATTTAATTAAATGCTTATATCATTGTCATCATCCTCATGCTTATATTGTGATGAAAGTCATCTTTGGCTTACGTGCATAGATGGATTGTTGATTGATATGATTATGACAAGGGATTATTTGGTATAATCATGACCATTGATGATTACATGAATATCCTTGGCCCGTAGTGCAGGGGTGATTCGATGATGTGGTTTATTTATTAAGTTGAGTCTCAGCGATAAAGTTGATGAAAACCTTTTGAAATCATAGAAGATCGTAGATATCATGATCTATTTGACTCTTCTAATGGATTGCTTATTCCGCTGCAGTTAAACTTGTTGTCGATTATATTCTATCAGTTTAACATTGTTAAAGGCTAATTATAACTTATTCTGCATTATCTTAGTCATAATATTTCTTACTGGGCTAGTTGAGCTCACCCTTTTACTTCCATTGTTCTCTTCAGGAAATGAGAACGTAACCGGAACTAGTCGGGGAACAGAGTGATGGCCTGAGATGGTGTTATAGTAGTCCTCACTAGTCTATAAAATAGTGTGACAATAAATATAATGAGGACTCCATTTGAGTTTGGATATTGTCTAGAAGACAATATTCGTGTAAAAACTCTCAGCTTATGTTGTATAATTAAGTTTGTATTTGTATTCAATACCATGTATTTGGCGACCCAAGATGGGTGATGTATACCTATTTTGGGGGCGTCACATTAAATCTCTTATTATTTTTGATCCAAAGAACCTAATGTTGTTAGGTGTCCTCACAGATCAGATTTGGCTGAGATATCATACACATGGCTAGGGTTAGGTTTTGGTGAACAACTCACCTAAAGTCAAAGCTACACACCAACTTATAAAAAATACAAAAAGGGCATTCTAGTCTTTTTGCATACAAATTTAATGGTATAATGGACATTGACTACAACCCTTTGGGTTAAAACCTAAAGTACCAAAAATTAATTTCTAGAATTTTTAATTAGGTTTTCAAAAATAATTAAAATTAATATTTCTAAATTATAATTAGGATTCGATAATTATATTAAAATTTCCTAATCATAATCCAAGCTTGTTAATTAGGATTATTATTTGCTAATTAAAATTGCTAATTTAGCAATTAGGGTTAAAATGATACATTAGGGTTTATAACCCAAGAATTAGGGTTTTAAATAGAAAAATAATTTTTCTAATTTAGAAATTATGTTTCCTAATTAGATTAGAGTTTCCTAATTACTTATAACTTAAAAATTAGGATTAATATTTCCTAATTAATATTAAAATTATTAAATTAACAATTAGGTTATTTCCTAATTATAAATTAGGGTTTCTAATCCAGAAATTAGGGGTTTTTAAATCAATTAGGGTTATCCCTAATTAGGTTATTATTAATAACGTTTAAATCTTATACTAGCATTTGCATTCCCAATTTAGGGTTTCAACTTCTGAATTATTGTTTCAGATTCTCAGAACTGAAATTAGGGTTTCCAAAACCAATTTTAGGGTTTCTTATAATTCGTAAGAATTTTCTAACTGAACGTTGACGTTCTTAATATAATATTAGGGTTTGCCACTGATATATCTTATCTGGTCAACCCTTGACCCTTAACCACATACTATACACATATAATACCATATACACATAACATAAACACTTATTCCCTTAGTCTTGAATAATTCACAACATAATTTTTAAATTCACAAAATTCCTTCTTGAAAATCTCAAATACATTCACTTATTTTTTGTCTAGGTTTATTATTTAACATTAATTCAATATTTTAAAATTTTATAAATATCCAAATTCTCGGGTTGTCAAATTCACCCCTTCTTCTAAAAATTTCATCCCCAAAATTTACTTTACACCCTACACCATTCACCATTCCTTCTCATCATCACATGCTACCCATTACATTTCTCACAAGAATAAAAATTTTCAATTGTGTTGAGGGGTTATATAGACTATTGTCTGTCATTTTCGCAAAGGTTTTATGGAAGTTCATTAACAAACCGTAATAACTTACGGACATAGTGGGTAATTAGCCCGATATGCCTTGTACTTATTAATTACTGTTGGTCGAATCTGTTTCTCGTCACTGCCATAGGCACAAAAATTTTACCTCAGTCTTATAGGATTCCGCACCAAAAAAATTTGGTTTGGGAAAATTTTCAAAGAACACTTAGAATTTTCATAAACGTTGGTCTAGCCGAATCAAATACCTTAGACTCATATCAATAATCAACTTCAATCGAATTACGAATGTGTGTAGCCAAACGCCGTTGACAAATTAAAATTTTAAAAATAGTTTAAAAACGACGTCATGATGTCGTACTGTATTAACAGCCCATTTGAGGATGTCGTCATCGAGTGACTTTGTCATAATACATCATACAATAGTGGAATAATGATTTTAGATCAAATTCAACACTAAGTATTCCTGCATTTATAACTCCATCAACTTTTTCTCATCTTTGCACCATGTTACATAGTTCATAAGTGATAAATAAAAATATTTTTGGTATTTCAAATCATTATCGTCTAGCTAAAATAAGTAGCGTAGACTATTCTTTAAACCTTTCAAAAATTTATTTTAAATTTGTTTTATCATCTCAATAGGTAACGATCCGAAGTCCACGCATACACAATGGTCACCAAGAGCTGATATAAAAATAAAAAAATAAATTCATTTTCAAAAAGGTACATAGTGCGTATTTAGATTGATGTCAAAAATTTTGAAATCTAACATAACTGGGAGATTTGGAAAACTTATGTCTCCACTAATGATTAATTGCTTAGAAATCTATTTGTTCCTATAATCCTCAATATTCTATTTACACATAGTTCTACCCAGTTCGTCAAACCACACTCATGAGTTCAAGAACTTTCCACAATCATATGAGTTTAAGAACTTATCCTAGTCAGACCTTTGGCGTCCATACACTGAGGGGTTCATAAACATTTCATATAATTATGACTCACGAACGTACCATAAGTATGAGTTTTAAGAACTCGTACTTAACCTGATATTCTCTACATATAACCTATCTATCTGTTATAAACCTGAGAAAGGAATCACCCCCTTAACATGCATATAGAAAATAGCGCGAACAAACATTTCAATGATTATCGGTGCCTTAAACTAAGTGGTTTTTACACAAAGTACAAATTCCCCGCCCATACAAGGAATCATACAACTTAACTGCTGACACGAGTCCTCAATTGAAATCCCCACCTAATCTTAACTCCCTTCTCAATACGAATTTCATTCAACTCGTATTCCAAATCTTTTCTTGAATTCGTACCCATTCATAGACACACAACAATCTTGCTATAAACTATTCAATCATTCACTTGATCCTTCTCCATACTATAACCTTATCAGATCACGGGGTGATCTCATTGTATATATTACGATTCATTTCTATGTCTTGATCATTTATTTTTTTGATCTTCTATCACTGTACTTTTAGTCTTCTAGACTCAATCTATTCACCATTACTGTTCACTTTTATTATCAGAGTTAAGAAACTCTGTATCTTTTATAACTCGCCGAGATTCGTCTTTGAATCTTACTGAACAACTAACTCTATTTGAGTTAGTACTTATCCTAAACACTACGGTTATTAGTCTTAGGTATTCCTACCTAAGGTTCATAACCTACGACTTTGATACCAACTATGAGGGCCCCAAATTCGGGTCCCAAATCACCACGGATCGAGTACAATCATTCTATAACTATTGAAGAAGATATAAACATAAATTGTTTATACAAAAAATTTACACACTTTTCCCCAAGGTCGAGAACCTTCACTTAATACACAATTCATAACTTATTTGACTTACAATAATATTAATATACAATACTGTTATAAATCTAACTACACACGTATACTAAAGTTGGAACTGTCTTTGACCTTTCCTTGTATCTGACGTATTCGTCTTAATATATAATGTTTATCATGATATAGCAAGGGTGAACATAAGTTTGCCCAGCAAGTTTAAGTTCAATAATTTAACAATTTATCATGATTGAAAGAATTTGAATAATAAGCTGGCTATAATTCCACAATATAGTTGTGAATTAGGAGGAATAAATTTTTATGACTGAACAAGCATTTAACATGAACAAATATATCTGGACCGAATGGTAATGAATGTGATCAGCCTTTCATACCTAATGAACACATGCAATAAGCACAGAGTGCAATTTAATAATTCTTAGACATGGCAATCAGAAATGATTAACCATAAGTATAATTGAATAATACAACTCGGGGTCGAGTTAAGAAAGACTTACCTGAACCGTTGATTACCGTTACACAATTTAATAAGCTTTGTTTGAAGACCTAATATTAATAATATCGATATACAAATTAGAATAATATCATTATAATATAAAATAACCTAAACACAATATCACATAACCCTATCAGTCTATAACACACATAAAACCTAACCTCAAATCAAACTATTACAGTCTGAGTCGAGTTCGATATAATTCTGGCTTCCCGACGGCCAAGTCGGACAAAAATTTGAGTTTAAGTTCAATTAAACTCTGTCTAAACACTTAACCATTTTCTAAGATAATTTATTAATAGTTAAAATATTTTTTCGTAAGCTCGTAATAATTTTTAAATAATTATTACTATTTATCATAATTTTTCAATCATAAAAATCGTATTTATATAATATAAATACCACAATATTCTATTATCATTAATATCTATTTATTATCAAATATTAATGAAATACATGTCATAATATTATAATATATTTATAATATCACAAAGTATTTTTAATACTTTAAAATCACCTTTATATGATTTTTAAACAAGTAAATTCATTATCCGATAATTGCTATTAATATTAAAATATTAACATTCTCATGAAAAAATATCAAAAGTTATATTTTATAACTTAAAATACTTTTATAACACTAAAATCATTTGTATATGATTTTTAAACCATTAATTCTATTTTTCCATATTTTATTTAATATATTTATTAAATAAATTAACTATCATTAATATTGATTAATTAATGAAATTCATCACAAAATATTAAAAGTCATTAAAAATAACTTAAAATATTTTCTTATACCATAATATAATTTTTTCATGTATTAAAATTATTTTTAAATAATTTATTTAATATTGTAATTCAATAAATTAAATACCATTTATATTCCAAAAATATTAAATATTTATTAAATATACTCAAAATAATTTAAAACTAATTTTTAGTCTTTAAAATAATTTTTAAGAATTTATTTTATATTTTAAATAATTAAAAACCGTTTATTTCAATTAATTAATTAAAATAAATAATTCTTGGAAAATAAAATATCAAAAAAGGGCCCTATAGCGACAGAACCGTCGCTATAGGTGTTCTTGGCCTGTTCTTGAGTCTGCCCAGAAATTCATGTTAGAAGTTAAGGTAAGAGGTTTGACCGGTTTTAATTTTATGTTCTTGTTACTTTCTGCTGTTGTAATGGTGTTAAACATGTAGTAATCATGTAATACTACATATTCCAACTTAGTTCATGGCTAAAACACATCACAACAGTGAGATTCAAGCCACCCAAAACTTGTCAGACATTGTTCTTTAGTTTCTGGGTTTTCTAGAAATTGAAGAACAGTCGAGGTACCTTATTTGAGCCTCTGAATACAAGATGTCCAAGCTTGATTAATGTGTTATAAAGGTTCATACATGTAGTAGAGATGCCAAAAAACAACTCTATATCATCTGATCATCATAACAACAGATCTAAGAGATAAAGGCTGGTCAAAGTAGTAGTCAGGAACTGTTCTTGAACATTTCTGGGTTTTCCAGAAATGTTCTTGAGCAGTTTGGTCAACGGTTGTTTGACCATAAATTTCTATGATTCTGTTACGGATCTGGGTGATCTAAAGGCATGAGTGTGTAGTTCTTATACCCGTCTACAACATTAAAGCAACAACATGACCTAACAATCAAACAAATGCAACATCAGAGGCTTAGAACATGCTTGTCAGAAATTATGGAAATTTTTGGGCTGCCCATAAAGTATTTTCGTGCTTGGTCAACGCCTTTTGACCACATATATCTTTCAATTTACACATGGTCTGGACTTGATACAAGTACTAGATCAAAGACCATACAACATACTACAAGTACAAACTCTTAAAACACGAAAAAAAAAATTAAAGAGAAGAATCTAGAGGCTCTGACTTTCGGTTGTCATGTTATTTTTTTCCAGTTTTCCGTATTTTTAAAAAATTTAGATTCGAGCATCTAGATGTTATGGATCCATGATCCAACAACCCAGATCATTAAAAGACACCCTCTAACACATATCTAACCAACAACTAACATCAAAACACAAGATTTACAAAATTTAGGGTTTATACCTTTTCTAAGCTTTGACCTTTGTTTATGACTTTTGAATCTATTCTTGGTAAGTTGGGATATGGTCATGGCTTATCTTATCACTCTCTATCACTCCCCCTTACCGAAATATATAGAGAGAATGGGCTTGACAATAATGAGAAATAAAGTAAGTATTTTCTTACTTTAAATCTCTTATTATTTTTGATCCAATGAACCTAATGTTGTTAGGTGTCCTCACAGATCAGATTTGGCTGAGATATCATGCACATGGCTAGGGTTAGGTTTTAGTGAACAACTCACCTAAAGTCAAAGCCTACACACCAACTTATAAAAAATACAAAAAAGGCATTCTAGTCTTTTTGCATACAAATTTAATGGGCATCGGCTACAACCCTTAGGGTTTGAACCCTTAGGGTTTAACCCTTAGGGTTAAAACCTAAGGCTCTAAAAATTAATTTTTAGAATTTTTAGTTATGTTTTAAAAAAAATAAAAATTAATATTTCTAAATTATAATTAGGATTTGATAATTATATTAAAATTTCCTAATCATAATCCAAGCTTGTTAATTAGGATTATTATTTCTTAATTAAAATTGTTAATTTAGCAATTATGGTTAAAATGATACATTAGGGTTTATAACCCAAGAATTATGGTTTTAAATAGAAAAATAATTTTTTTAATTTAGAAATTAGGTTTCCTAATTACTTATAACTTAAAAATTAGGATTAATATTTTCTAATTAACATTAAAATTATTAAATTAACAATTAGGTGTTTCCCTAATTTAGAAATTAGGTTTCCTAATTAGATTAGGGTTTTCTAAATCAATTAGGATTATCCCTAATTAGGTTATTATTAATAACGTTTAAATCTTATGCTAGCATTTGCATTCCCAATTTGGGGTTTAAACTTCCGAATTAGGGTTTCGAATTTCTAAAACTGAAATTAGGGTTTCCAGAACCGGTTTTAGGGTTTATTATAATTCGTAAGAATTTTCTAACTGAACGTTGACGTTTTTAATATAATATTAGGGTTTGCCATTGATATATCTTATCTGGTCAACCCTTGACCCTTAACCACATACTGTACACATATAATACCATATACACATAACATAAACACTTATTCCCTTAATCCTGAATAATTCACCACAGAATTTTTAAATTCACAAAATTCCTTCTCAAAAAACTCAAATCCATTCACTTATATTCTGTCTAGGTTTATTATTTAACACTAATTCAATATTTTAAATTTTTATAAATATCCAAATTCTAGGGTTGTCACACCTACCGCTTTAAAGTCTTTGAAATTCGCCAATCTATTAGATGGATGTCCTCTTGCTGCTGGCGCCCTATTTTGCATCGCTTGAGCTAACATCTCTACACAATTTTGAATCGGGTTTGCTTGACCTCCTTCATTATTCACTGATTGTTCCTCCCTTTGGTTTCGATTTTGCCGTCTAGGCCGCATTACCTGAATAAATAAAATTTTACATTAATCCTTTATGTAAGATCCCAACTTTTATGAATAAAGATAATTTTTTTCTCTACATATCATTTTGAATATTATGATGTGAATTTGATATAATGTTATAGTTCTGGGTAATATTTATAAATTTTACAAAGTAAGCAAGTTGTTATAAAATATTTAATTGGTCGGGGAATATTCATTTTATCAGGGAATATTCGTACGACGACACAATCATTGGTGGACCCCACAATGGAATTATTGTCAGAGTTAGAAAATGATAGAAATATCTTTTTATAAAAATAGCGAAATTTTTTTTACCGTTAACTTTTGAAATATCCGGTGATAAAAGTACAGTAATACGCGATGTTAAATAGTAGCACACGGTATTGTACAATATAGTTGATTATTGATGATTAAGTGAGAAGTCACACAGTTTTGTTCAATTATTGCCACAGTAATTACTGCGTAGTATTTCATATTATTGATTAATTATTGTCACAATATTTTATATTATTAAATCAATAATTGAGACGACAAAGTTATTCATATTATTATTTGTATTATTAACGATGTCTATAAAGTTCTGTTGAGGAAACTTGTTTGGTCACCTAATTACACGCCAATAAAGAGAAATACTTATCGGAAAGCCCCCTCTTTCCTGTGAATGATCTGGTTGTTAATATTGTGAGTTATAATATTAATGATGAATGTTATTAAAAATTGTTAATAAGTTTTGTTTTTTTATGTAAAATAAAATATATTATATTTTATTGTTTGCATAGTAATGCATAGTACTGCATAGTGAAGCATAGTAAAATCAAATTTTTTTCCAGCCAACGCCCATGAATTCGTTCGAATTTCCACTGTGCAGTCCGTGATTTTCTAATTCAAATAGTATCATGTCATTCTCCTATAAATAGGATGCTTAGTTTAGAAATAAAAATCACACCAGAATAATAGAATTCTTCTTCTATAATATTGAACGTATTTCTTTAGAGTTTAAGGAAGTTTTGAGTGTAGAAAATAGTGCAAGTTTTCTTCAAGAATATCCCCGCCCTACCAGTCAGAAATACTCTCCTTTTAAGGTAAAGGGTATTATTTATTTCATATTCGCTTACGATATTTTTTTTCATATTCGTAAGGAATTTTATTTTCGTTCCATATTCGTAAGGAATATTATTTTCGTTCAATATTCTTAAGGAATATTATCTTCGTTCAATATTCGTAAGGAATATTATTTTCGTTCAACAGTTGTAAGAGATATTATTTTTGTTCAATATTCGTAAGAAATAATATTATCTCCCATGCTCTGTAGTATGTAAGTAATATTATTTCTTTCAGATTCCGAATTCTACACTCATTTTGTTAAGTATTGCATCTATACTCCTTGAAATTAGTAAAATATCCTTAAAATTTATGCTTCATCTAGTATCTTTTCACAATAATGTTTTTCTGAACATTCTTGTTAAAATTTGATATTTTAATGCTGGGGTACTATTCACTATTCACGAAGTACTATTCAATCGGGTACTATTCACCCGGGGTACTATTCACGTCAAAAATTGATTTCTTTTATGTCTAAATTATTTTTTATACTTGAATATTATTCTTGAATTTTACTCCACAAAGCAGTTGTCATGTTGACAATTTGGAAATTTTTATACTCTGGATAAATTAAAATTCTTTAATATTTATCCTTGATTTCGTTAGATTGATGCTTATATCATTGTCATCATCCTCATGCTTATATTGTGATAAAAGTCATCTTTGGCTCGTAGTGCATAGATGGACTGTTGATTGGTCTGATTATGACTATGTATCGGTATAATCATGACCTGTAATGTTACAAATGATGTGGTAAAAGTCCTTATTGGCCCGTAGTGCATTGATGGTCAGTTGTTGGCATGATCATGATCACTGGTGATACTAATGAATATCCTTGGCCCGTAGTGCATGGATAATTCATGGATGTGATACTAACGAATATCATTGGCCCGCAGTGCATGGATAATTCGATGATGTGAATTATTTATTGAGCTGTGTTACAGCGATAAAATATTGATGATGAACTTTCAAATCATAGAAGATAGTAGATATTATGCTATATTTGACTCTTCTAATGAATTGCTTGTTCCGCTGCAGTTAAACTTGTTGTTTATTGTATTCTATCAGTTTAACACTGTTGAAAGCTAACGATAATTTATTCTGCATTATCTTAGTCATAATATTTCTTACTGGGCTAGTTGAGCTCACCCTTTGCTTTCATTGTTCTCTTCAGAAAATGAGAACATAGCTGGGACTAGTCGGGGAATAGAGTAACGGTCCAGATGGTTGCTTTAGTAGTCCTCACTATTCTGTGAAATAGTGTGATAATAATTGTAATGAGGACTTCATTTGGGTTTGGAAATTGTTTACGAGACAATATCTGTGTTAAAACTCTCAGTTTACGTTTGTTGTATTGTGTAAATTAAGTTTGTATTTAAATTCTGTACCATGTATTTGACGACCCAAGATGGATGATGTATACCTATTTTGGGGGTGTCACAGTTGGTATCAAAGCCATAATTAAAGAACCCTGAGCCTTTATCAGGTGACGTCCAAGTCTTGGGATGCACCGAAGCTAGACTTTCCATAGGGGACGCCGTGAATAACGGTGGCAAGTTGATAGGTATCAATGTGAGGTGCTCTCCAAGTCTTGAATGCGAGTCACAGTTGGTATCAAAGCTTAGGAGTATGATCCCTAGCTGAAATTTGAGACTTGAACTAGGAGGGGATAGAAGGGTAAATCATTCGCTAGTATGACATGCCTAGGCTTAATTGTTATTTAATTGGTCGGTCAGAATATAGGGATACTATGTGGCATGTCAATTAACCCTTGTTTTGTGGCAGTGTTTGAAAATAATATATGAAAATGTTGAGATAAGCAATGGAGCACATGAGATCGTTGAGTCACCGACGGTCAATAACCAGGATAATGTGCATCAGGAAAGCAATAATCCTCAGGTAAACAACAACACCGACCAAATGATGAATGATGGGATGTTTAGAGGCTTTCTGCAATTCATACAACATCAGGAGAGAGAGACTCATGTGCAAAATACAGGTGGAAACACTAGAAACTTACGGTTGGTAACTGCTAAGCAATTCAAGGAGCTAGGACCACCAGATTTTATGGGAAAGCCAGAAGCACTTAAGGAGGAGACGTGAATTAAGCAGATCACCAAGATATTTGATGTATTGGGATGCTCCGAGGAGCAAAATGTTCCCTTTGCAACCTTTATGTTGCGAGTAGAGGCATATCATTGGTGGGAATCTATAAAGCGTACTCAACCTGCCACACTGAAAATGTATTGGGAGAAGTTCTAAGAATTCTTCAACGATAAGTACTGTCCCGAAAGTATTCGTCGGATGAAGGATGTATAATTTATCAAGCTGCAGCAAACCAATATGACCGTGTTGCAATACAAGGCTAAGTTTTCCGAGTTGTCCCGATTTACATCCCATTTGGTAGATAATGAGGAGCGTATAATGCGAATGTTTCTAAGAGGTTTGAAACCCAAAATACGTCAATACCGCATTTCTCACAAACTTTGCTTATATTCAGATGTCGTTAATAGGGCTCAGTTATTGGAGCTTGATAATGAGTCAGTCCAAAGAAAAGATAGCAGCCGACAAAACGATAATACCAGTGCTAGCAATCATTGATGTGGTGACAACAAATGTGGAGGAAATCAACATGCCAGAAATAGTAACCACTTCAGTGGTAACCCTGGCCAAGATAATAGAAGAAATGAGTCAAGTAGAAATTTCAAGAAGAGAAGGTTCAATAATGATGGAAGGACAGTAGCACCAGCACCTGTTTTTAAGGAATGAGAACGACCACCGGTCGTATGTTACAAATGCCGAGGGGAGGGACACATCAGTCCAAACTGTACACAGCAATCCAAAGCATGTTACAATTACGGAAGAGAAGGTCACCTAGTCTGATTATTTCGTGTAGTGAAGACAAGTCCAGCTGGGATGGAGGCACCAAAGGCCATCCCAGACAAGTTAAAGCCGGTAGGTCAAGGGAGACTATTTTTCGTGACCTCCTAAAAAGTGAGGAATCTGATTGAGGTTATCACGGGTAAGCTAATTATAAACTCTTCCGAAGTCTATACCTTATTTGATACCGGTTCTACCCATTCTTTTATTTCATCTACTTACACACAACGTTTAAATTTGACTCCTGAGAAATTAGACTTTGACTTATCTATTGAAACTCCGTTAGGAGAAACCTTTATTACATCCACTATTTATAAATCTTGTTCGATTCAAATCAGCAGCCTCATGTTACCTGTCGATCTTATCTCTTTGAAAATACTTATATTTGATGTGATTTTAGGAATCGACTAGTTAACTACTCATCATGCAAAAATTAATTATTTTTGTAAGGTTGCTAGCTTTCATATCCCTAACCAACCTGTTATACGAATTCAAGCAACTAAACCACTAAAGTCAATCATTGTCATATCAAGCCATAAATACATTCGTTTATTGAAAAATGGATGTCAAACTTTCTTAGCCCATATCACGGATTTAAACAAAAATACATTAGATTTAAATGATATTTCTATCGTTAATAAATTTCCTGACGTATCCCCTGAAGACTTCATGGCCTACCCCCAAAGCATGAAATTAAATTTTTTATTGACCTTGAACCCGCTACAAAACCCTCAAATATTTCTTCAACCAAAATGAACGTATAATACGCCAAAGACGCTGGCTCGAGCTGTTAAAAGATTACAATCAAATCATTAAATACCATCCTTGAAAAGCAAACGTGATAGTTGATGCGATGAGTAGAAGATCGTATTACAAAAATGGGAATAGAGTTAAAGTCTCTAGAGACCCACGTGAAGATGACGAATATACAATTAGAATCAACTTTAAATTGATAAATTTGAAGCTTCTCAAGCTACAGACCTAGAGCTGATGCGTATGAAGAAGAAAGTGCAAGAAGGTGTTATTCCAGAAGTAAGAATAGGTGAAGAAGGAATACTTCAAGTTAACTCCATACTTTGTGTTCCTAATGACTCTAATTTGAAGTAAAAAATCATGATGGAGGCACACAACACACCGTTTGCAATCCATCATTGGAGTACCAAAATGTATTGTGATCTTCAACATACATTTTGGTGGAGCAATATGAAGAGAGAGGTATCTGAATTTATCTCAAGGTGTTTAACTTGTCAGCGTGTCAAGGTGAGGCATCAAGTGCCAAAAGGTCCATGGTAACCACTTTAAATTCTAGAATGGAAGTGGGAGCACATTATCATGGATTTTGTTACTGGTCTTCCCAAGGTTTCTCAAGGCATAGATGCAATTTGGGTCATTATTGATAGATTAACAAAGTCTGCTCATATCTTACCTATACGAGAAACTTGGTCACTTGAACGTCTTACTCGTATATATATAAATGAGATTGTAAGACTTCATGGTATGCCAGTATCAATAGTTTTTGATCGAGACCCAAGATTCACTTCACGATTTTTGGTTAGTTTGCAAAAAGCTATGGGCACGGATTTATGATTCAGTTCGGCATATTATCCTCAAACGGACGGGTAGTTGGAGAGGACTATTCATACTCTTGAAGATCAATTAAGACTCTGTGTCCTAAACTTCACAGGAAGTTGGGACACGTTCTTGCCATTAGTAGAATTCTCCTATAACAATAGTTATCAAGCAAGTATAGGCATGGCTCCATTCGAGCCGTTGTATGGACGCAAGTTTCGTTCTCCAGTATGCTGAGATGAGGTGGGTGAAGCAACGCTGTTGGGAATTGATTTGGTATGTATGACAAAGAAAAAGATTCAAATGATCCAGTAACGTATAAATACCTCACAAGATCGACAAAAGAGTTATGCTGATCTTCATCGAAGGGACGTGGAGTTCAATGTTAGAGATCATGTGTTGTTACGTGTTGCTCCATGGAAAGGAGTTACGAGATTTGGAAAGAAAGAAAAGCTCAATCCTCGATTCATTGGCCCATTTAAAATCCTTGATCAAGTAGGAGTTGTGGGCTATAGACTCGCCTTACCGCCAAGTATGTCTTGTGTTTAAACATTTTTCACATATCTATGTTACGTAAATATGTGGAAGACCCGAACCACATTATTGATTTCGAACCAGAAGAGATAGCGGAAGATTTAACGTATGAAGAGGTACCTGTTAAAATCTTGGATACGAAGGAACATAGTCTACGCTCAAAGGTTATACCTTAAGTCAAAGTTTTGTGGAGAAACCACGATGTTGAGGAAATGACCTAGGAGTTAGAATATGAAATGAAATCAAGGTATCCTCGCCTCTTCGACATACTAGGTACGTACGCCAATTTTGAGGATGAAATTTCATAAGAAGGGGAGGTTGTAAGACACCAACTTTTATGAATAAAAATGAATTTTTTCTCTAAATATCATTTTAAAAATTATGGTGTGGATTTGATATAATGTTATAGTTGTGGGTACTATTTATAAATTTTGCAAAGTAAGCAAGTTGTTATAAAATATTCAATTTGTTGGGAAATATTCGTTTTATCAGGGAATACTCGTATGACGACACAATCATTGGTGGACCCCCACAACAGAATTATTGTCAGAGTACGAAAACGATAGAAATAACTTTTTATAAAAATAACGACAAAAGTTTTGCCGTTAACTGTTGAAATACCGGGTAATAAAAGTACAGTAATACACGAGTTTGTATAGTAGCACACGGTATTGTACAATATCTTTGATTATTGATGCTTACGTGAGAAGTCACACAATTTTATTCAATTATTGCCACAGTAATTGCTGCATAGTATTTCATGTTATTGATTCAAATATTGTCACAATATTTTATATTATTAAATCAATAATTGAGACGACAAAGTTATTCATATTGTTATTTACATTATTAACGATGTCTAAAAAGTTCTGTCGAGAAAAGGGGTTTGATCCCCTAATTGAGCGCCAATAAGGAGAAATCCTTATCGGAAAGCCCCCTCTTTCCTGGGAATTAGTTGGTTGTTAATATTGTGAGGTATAATATTAATGATGAATGTTATTAAAAATGTGTTTTGAGAAGCCAAGTGAATTGAGATAAATAGAGGGATATTTTATGAAGTATTTGTTGTAAATTTGACTTATTACATGGACCCTCACTTACCCATTTTTTCAAAACTGTCTGTAGAAAGTTATCTTAATATATATATATATATATATATATATATATATATATATATATATAATTAATGTCATGGGGATGGAATTCATGTCACGGGGGGGGGGGGTGGGGGTGGGGGGGGGGGGGGGTTTCTATTATATATATATATATATATATATATATATATATATTATAATAATAAGTTTTGTTTTTTTATGTAAAATAGAATATATTATATTTTATTGTTTCCATAGTACTGCATACTGTTGCATAGTAAAATCAAAAAAAAATTCAGCCGATGCCCGTGAATTCGTTCAATTTTCACTGTGCAGTTTGTGATTTTCTAATTCAAATAGTGTAATGTCATTCTCCTATAAATAGAATACTTAGTTTAGAAATGAAAATCACACCAGAATCAAAGAATTCTTCTTTTATAATATTCAGCGTATTTGTTTATAATTGAAGGAAGCTTTGAGTGTAAAAAATATTGCAAGTTTTCTTCAAGAATATCCCCTCCCTACTAGTCAGAAATACTCTCCTTTTAAGGTAAGGGTTATTATTTAATTCATATTCGTATTCGTAAGGAAATTTATTTTCGTTCCATATTCATAAGGAATATTATCTTCGTTCAATATTCGTAAGGAATATTATCTTCGTTCAATAGTTGTAAGGGATATTATTTTTGTTCAATATTCATAAGAAACAATATTTTTTTTCATTCTCTGTAGTATGTAAGTAATATTATTTTGTTTTAGATTCCGAATTCTACACTCATTTTGTTAAGTATTGCTTCTATACTACTTGAAATTAGTAGAATATCCTTGAAATTTGTGATTCATCTAATATCTTTTCAGAATAATATTTTTCTAAACATTCTTATTAAATTTTGATCTTTTCATGCCGGAGTACTATTCACGGGATACTATTCACCTGGGGTACTATTCACGACAAAAATTGATTTCTTTTCAGTCCAAATTAGTTTTGATACATGAATATTATTCTTAAATTTTACTCCACAAAGTAGTTGTCATGTTGACAATTTGGAAATTTTTAAACTCTGGATAAATTAAAAATCTTTAATATTTATTCTTGATTTTGTTTGATTGATGCTTATATCATTGTCATCAGCCTCATGCTAATATTGTGATACAAGTCATCTTTGGCCCGTAGTGTATAGATGGACTATTGATTGGTATGATTATGATTATGTATCAGTATAATCATCACCTGTAATGTTACAAATGATGTGGCAAAAGTCCTCATTGGCTTATAGTGCATTGATGGACAGTTGTTGGCATGATCATGACCACTGGTGATACTAATGAATATCATTGGCCCGTAGTGCATGGATAATTCGATGATATGGATTATTTATTGAGCTGTGTTACATAGATAAAATATTAATGATGAACTTTTAAATCATAGAAGATAGTAGATATTATGCTTTACTTGACTCTTCTAATAGATTACTTGTTCTGCTGCAATTAAACTTGTTTATTGTATTCTATCAGTTTAACACTGTTGAAGGCTAATAATAATTTATTCTGCATTATCTTAGTCATAATATTTCTTATTCCGCTAGTTGAGCTCACCCTTTGCTTTCATTGTTCTATTTAGGAAATGAGAACATAGCCGGGACTAGTCGGGGAATGGAGTAACGGTTAAAATGGTTGCTTTAGTAGTCCTCATTATTATGTGAAATAGTGTTATAATAATTGTAATGAGGACTTAATTTGAGTTTGAATATTGTCTACAAGACAATATCTATGTTAAAACTCTCAGTTTACGTTTGTCATATTGTGTAAATTAAGTTTTTATTTGAAGTTTATACCATGTATTTGGCGACTCAAGATGGGTGATGTATACCTATTTTGGGGGCTTCACACTTTATCTCTATACTAATTCTAATTTGTAGCATAAAAAGAATTTAGCACAAATTTCTCATATAATCGTATATTTATTCAAATAGCACATAGTTCTTTTTAGTACAATACTCATACTGTTAAAATCAGTTACTATCCCTTTTTGACAAAAATCGGGATTAACCACCACAAATTTACACAAAAAGTTGAGATTCACCAAAATCATCTTAATATTCATACATAAAATAAGGATTACATTCATATAGATATACATAAATATATTCGTATACCTACTCATCGTTCAGGATATTACAATCTTTAATATTACATCTTACTACCAAAAAGGTACTTCTACTTACACTTGATATGTCTACAATCCACTCCCTTCACCTGCCTTCTTCTTAGGACACGTGTTGAATCTGTGACCCAATTCACCACATGAGAAACACCTTCTCTTATTTGGCTAAGGAAAATTTGGCAAAATATGTTGTTTCTATCCACAGTTGAAACATACATTCTTCTGCATCATACACTCTCCTAAGTGAGTCTTTCCACACTTGCCACATGCTTGCTTCTTCTTTGGATTTGAATTTCCTGAATTATTATCACTGTCATTGTTCCTTTTCCTTTTATTGCTACCCTTCTTCTACTTGATTATACCTTCTGATGATCCACCACCTTCAGCCTTCATTCTATCTACTAGTGCCTTCAGATCGTTCCTTTCTTCGGTCATCTCGTGCAATGCCCTCTCCGTCTTCCATAACTCTTCCAAGAGACACACTTTAGTCCATAGCTCCTAAACTTTTGCAGATACTTAGCCTTTTTCTCCTACTTCGGTCTTAATTTTTGACTCCACCATAACTTCTTCACACTCTACCTCTTCATCTTCATTCAGATCCATTTCAGGATACTGGTCATGATCGCTTCCCAGATTCACCATAGGTTCGTCTTTTATAACTTCTTTAACTGACTCACTCTGAGCTGGTCACCGATCACTAAACACACGTAAGTATACGCGGTCTAACAAGTAATACAATGATGAGGAAAGTGTCGTACCCACGATGAACTATGGCTAATATTTACCAAGTATCGAATGTGTATCGCTAAAGTCTTATTCGAGTAACAGTAAATGGAAGTGTGATTAATCTAGTTAAAACTTATTAATAAAGAAAGTAAATGGATAACGAATGGTAATCGAAGGAAATATAAGCTAAGGTCACAACTTCACCTCACACAGGCATTATGTCGAACACCTGGTGTGCTATGCTTCATCAAACTAGCTACCCTTCTCTCTTTGGTCTTAATGGTCACGATAATTTGTCGACCGAGAACACACAGGTGCCTATTCTCCTCTGTCGAGGTATGCACAAACATATTCTCTCCAGATCCACCCAAAAGGGAATAGAACGGAAATGAACGTCCAAGCTAGATACAATCCTATATATGTCTATGCGAATTAATCATAACAAGGATTTAAGCATAAGTTCTCTACTAGACCACACGTGGCACACATATATATGTCTATTCTACGCACAATTTATGCAGTTGAAACCCATAATCACATGCCAATATATTTAGGTGTAAATCTACAATTCTTCTGTCGATATCATTTAGATTACCAAAATCATCGCTAATGTCTTAACGAGAATCATTAACCACAAATATATTAAACCAAATCATATGGTGTCAACCAAAGAGATAAGACAATCAATTTAAATAACAAAGGGTTCCATTATAACCTTAGAGCCAATATTCAGTTCATAGCTATTGAACAAAATACAAGTAGCAATAAAGAAAACATTTATAGATTACAAAATTAGAGGAAATAAATGGATAAGAATAAACTTTGTCAAAGCCCTTCAATCTCCAAGCATTCCGCTCAAATCAAGCTTTCCAATCCGTGTATCTCAATGCTCTTGTCGCTCCAAAGAAATGCCAGACTTCTCCCTAATCTACCTAATCTATATTTACAGACATTAACTAAGAGAAAGGAAGAGAAATTACCGAAGCAAAACTAATCTAAGCTAAGCTATACTATTCTAAGGTCTCCTATGATATATGATATGAGAGATATGAAATGCAGAGGCTTTCTTCTGTTATATATGTGTCTCTCCTTCAAGCTAGGTCAAAATAGACTTGAGGTTGGCGCTGCGGCGCCATCTAGTTTTGAAAAATCGGAGCTCGCGCTGCGGCGCGAGCTGGTATAGGGTCAGTGGCGCTACGGCGCCATGGTGACATCAGGCTGGACCAGGAGGTGGCGCTAAGGCGCGGCCAATAGGCTTGCCATTGGCGCCACGGCGCGAGTATGAGAAATATGTTCGTTTTGCCCCTGAATGCTAGAAAACACCTGATAAGCCCTACATTGCATCAATTAAGCATAATAACAATATAATCATATAAAACCATATAAAATCTACGAGAACATGCAACAATTTAAGTCATAAAGTATTCGATTCGCGGGTATAAATCCTACTCATCAAATACTCCCAAACTTAAGTCTTTTCTTGTCCTCGAGCAAACATTCTAACACAACACTACTAATAGTAAAACACACACGAAAGAAAAATAAAACAGTAAAGTAGTATCATGGCTTCAAAGCTAGATTATAGCTACTCCTAGAGAATAGGGCAAACACATATATGAATAAGGGTTCATTCAATTTCAAGCATAAGACTGTATTCGATCCATTCTATATGTGTGTGGAGACCAACCGTTTTAACTAATCATAGCTTAAATAAGTTCGCACAGTCGATTGTTAATAATAATATGCACACTCCGCAACTTAAACATTCAACAAGCATTTAAGAATAAGACGCAAGTGCATGAAAAGATCAAAAGACTCTAGCATGACGACAGTAAAATCTGACTCGAACAGTCCTTAATTACCTTTGGCTATTCAGAACTACCCATGAATGAGCTTTTGATCAGTAACTCCAAATCCAGACGACTTTAGGGCACTAGGTGTAGAACACCCCTATGAATCTAATAACTCGAGTAGTAAAGGTCATGTAATCAGCATAAGCCAACTGAGACTTTACAACAAAAACGAAGATTATTTAGCGAGTGCATTTTATGCTCCATCTCGATATCGGTCCTGCGTTTATGGGCGAGTGTGTTTTATGGTCCATCTCTACCCACAACAAAACTTTCGATAATAACTCTTTTTTTCTATTTTTATTCTCATTTCAATCTTTTTTTTATATTTTTTATATATATGTCAACATGCTAGAATCCAAGATCTAGAACTGTGTAAACGTCTAAGTCTTTACTACCTTGCACAAATGAAAGTTTATAAGAGTGAACAAACTCTCAAAGAAATAAACACGCGAACTAAATTCGAAAAAATAAATAGTTAACACAGTTGGTCGGTGCTTGCTAAGAAGGACGGATCAATAACAGTCTAAACTTATCGATTGAACAACCCCTAGCTCATACATGTTTGACACTACTCTAAGAGATTAACATATTTACTTGGCGCTTGTCATCAGCCACAATAAAAAATTAATGATAAATATAACACATTTGCTAAATAGCAGCTCAAAATAGGGTGAAAAGGCCAATCACATGGCATAAGCATCTAAATCTGTATAAGCCCCAAAAAGATGGCTATAAACCAAAAACATGCTAATAATAATCAAAGCATTAATAAATAAAACCAAAAACAGTTCATGGCATCCATAATAATAACAATCCAAAATAATCCTGCAGTTCAAAATGACTGCACCACAATACTTATAATAAAAACATAACCAAATGCTAAAGTATGGCAACCTAACATGGCAGTACGAAAATAAACAGATAATAGCCAAAAACACCCACAAACTTAAAGTGAGCAATGCCCTCATTTCTTAAACATAATCAATCGATACAAGAGGGCTTCTCTGAAGATCGTTCACTCTGCAGCGGCATCATCCTCGACAGCTTCGGCGGGCGGTGATGGTGGAGGGTATGGTGGGAAGACAAGAGGCTCTGGGAACTGGTATGGCATGAACTCAACATTTTTGCCACAATAATTAGTGTAGATGCTCTGCGTAGTGTTTACCAGCTCAGCCTGGTACAGCATAGCTATATCCTGCCTATGAGCCACTAATGCTATGTGCCTGTGCTGCCTCTGCACCTCGGCATCGTGCTTTCGATGCAGTAGAGCGAGGGATGCCATAATGTCTGCCAGTAGACATTGTGCAGTTGGGCCTGCGCCTGCTCTGGCTCTGCTGTAGAAGGTGGCATTGTAGGTGGCCCATACCCTTCACATTTAACATGAGACTCAGCCATGTCCCACACATTATAATGTGTGATAGTCTGATGGTCAATGACTGTCATGGGTGGCAAGGCTATCTACTTTGGCCCCCACTGAATACCTGCTTTCTTGCACAAGCGGGTGATTAATGATGGATGTGGAAGTCCTGTAGTGACATTACTCTTGATTGCCTTCAGAATTGACTCCTGAATGAGAACTACAATATGCACATGCAGACCCGTGACAATGGCGAATAACAGAATTGCCTTATCTTTAGTCATGTCGCTTAAGTGATAGGTCGGGATCATGTTGGCATAAATAAAGTTGAACCACGTCTTCCCATAGCGACTGAGTGCTGAAGACGAGAAACTGGTTTTTTCGCCCGTATAGTTATTTTTCTTCCGTATCATTTCGGGCTTACAGAGCCTCCTGATAATATCCTCAAGGTCATAACTGCGGAGTCCCGACTCCATATAATCCTTGCCCTCATAGTTGGGCGCCGCAAACAGTTCATTGATGGCTTGGCTTCCAAAAGCCACTAACTTCCCCCTAACTTGGACAATAACAGGACCGTCGGGATTGGCGTTCGCATAAAACTGCCGAACCACAGATATAATAGCTGACTCAGGTGGTTTCGTGAAGTAGATCCACTTGCGTTTAAGTAACATGGTTGTTAGGTCACCCTCCTTTTTGTCCGGCCTGAACCCCAGCTCAGGAATCAAATTTCGAGAGACAAAGGAGGTTTTGTACCTTTTCCAGGCCTCCTCATTGATGAATATGGTGTTGTCCCAAGCCGTTGGTGGTGCCGCGGACGACAAACCTCCCATACTAAGGCATTGCCTCTTTTAAGCCATGTCAAAAATCTTAGTTGGTTTGATGCAAAAGAAGTCCCTAAGCAGTGCCAAAATTCCCCCAAACTTAGGCCAAATTAACCCAAACAATTGCCAATGCCAAACAACCCAATTTAGTCAATTTTTTTAGTTAAGACAATTTCTAAAACACCTTGCGGGCGTCCTTAAGACAAAACTTGGACATCCTTTTGTAGAAGTGCTCTAACCCGATTTTCGTCAGTGGAAATCACCCCAATCAACAAAAGACAAACTAACCCATATATCGAAATCAAACAAACTGTAAATGAATCCCCAAATACATTTAAGTGGGAAACCCTAGATTAACTGATCTTCTTTTACGAATGGGCAGCTAGTTTGTTATTGGGTGACTGATTTGGGGTCTTGCGGGAAGCGATGGTGAATTGTGTAGCATAAACAAGGTTGGAGTGTTTATGTAATTGTGTTGGAGAATGAGGGTTATTGTGTTGCTTGTGTGCAGGATGCCTAGAGACGTCGAGAGAAGAGGGGAGTAATGGGTTAAAGTGTTGGCTTCAGTGCATTTTATAAAAATTGAATCTCGCCTATGGTGCCGTAGCGCAACCTGCCCTTTGTTGGTTGGCGCTGTGGCACGAATTAGCAGGGGGCAAGGCTCCCTTTTGGCGCTACGGCGCGACCTACCCTATGTTCTGTGGCGCTGCGGCGCGGAGTGGGAAAACCTAGCTTTTAGACCTGGCGCTGCGGCGCGGGTTCTAGTACATCTATTGGTGCCGCGGCGCGAGGGACATTTTCTGTGTTTTTCCTATCTGTTATCTGCACATTCCAAGACAAGAATAAAAACTACAATACGAAGGCAAACATACATTATTAAAAACCAAATAAAAACCATTGTAACTCTGAGATTAATATACAATACATCATAATAAACATGTTGCCTGCAGATGATAGACACAAAAACATTAATGCACAATTTGACAGTTATGTTAACAACTAAAGAGAACAAACACAAAGTAAACTAGACATAAGTAAAGAAATTAGATAAAATTTATACCGAGATGGGGGTGCCTCCCCACCAAGAACTTGTTTTAAAATCGTCGGCTTGACTATACTGATGCCGTTCAATCCGGCTCATAAGTGAAAATGACCATTTCATGCTGCCTCTTCGTCAATTCCTTTGAATTTTTGGCCGAAATGGATGATTGGTCACTCTTCTTTCCTTCATCCATCGGCACAAAGAATCTTTCGCCACTGGAATTATCCACTAATTCGCCTTTGTCATCAAGTTGAAAGCATTCTTCGTGCTCTATTGGGCCCTCTAGGGTTTCCACAATTGTGAGCGTGGTTTTTGACTGTTGATTACTCTTGACAGTGCACCCACTGATGATCCTCACTTCTTCTAGCTCAGCCTCCGCAGGTTGGTCAATTTGCACATTGACATTGCCCTCAACACTTTTGGTGAGACTCATCGCCTTCTCCTTGCGTATCCACCGTGCACTGCTCTACTACTTCATCATCGAGATCAATTATGACTGGTAGAAAATTTAGCGGTTGATTTGTAATGGCATTGACGAGTTGCCCCAATTGACTTTCGAGGCTCTGCAATGCAGCTTCTTCACTTGCCATCCGAACCTCATTTTTCTCAATAAAGTTAGTGAGATGCTCTTCAAGCTTGTTCTCTTTTTCTTCTGTTGAATACTCAGGAAAGCTCTCATTTGGTCGAGACGTCAACTCATATTACAGCGGAGACTAATATTCAAACTGAGAGGCATGATTCGGATCATGATATTTTTCTTGACTGTAGTCCCAAGAGTTTGGATAACCCTAATAGTTTGTATAATAGGAGATCGGTTCAAAGTCATCTTGTTCCTGACCGTATGCATTCTGAGTGGACTGACACTCAAGATTGTCAGAAAACCTCAAGGCATTTGCAATTTGAACTTGTAATTGCTCGAGTCCTTCTTCCGAGCTTGGTTGCGTCGTCCCCTAATAAGGCCATTGATAAAATTGATCGTCCATAATCTGCAAACTTAAAAACAAAAAGAAAGGAAGATTAAACAAATAAAAGAAAATATATATATATATATATATATATATATATATATATATATATATATATATATATATATATATGGTGCTAACCAAAGAGATAAGACAATCATATGGTGTCAACCAAAGAGATAAGACAATCAATTTAAATAACAATGTGTTCCATTATAACCTTAGAGCAAATATTCAGTTCATAGCTATTGAACAAAATACAAGTAGCAATAAAGACAACATTTATAGATTACAAAATAAGAGGAAATAAATGGATAAGAATAAACTCTGTTAAAGCCCTTCAATCCCCAAGCATTCCGCTCAAATTAAGCTTTCCAATCCGTGTAGCTCAATGTTCTTGTCGCTCCAAAGAAATGCCAGACTTCTCCCTAATCTACCTAATCTATATTTACATACATCAACTAAGAAAAAGGAAGAGAAATTATAGAAGAAAAACTAATCTAAACTAAGCTATACTATTCTAAGGTCTCCTATGATATATGTTATGAGAGATATGAAATACAAAGGCTTTCTTCTGTTATATACGTGTTTCTCCTTCAAGCTAGGTCAAAATCGAGTCGAGTCTGCCTGGGCACCGGAGCTCATGCCGCGGCACAGACAATAGACTTGAGGTTGGCGCTGCGGTGCCATGTAGTTTGGAAAAATCGAAACTCGCGCTACGGCTATTATAGGGTCAGCGGCACTGCGGCACCATGGTCACGTTAGGCTGAACCAGGAGGTGGCGCTGCGGCACGGCCAATATTCTTGGCATTGGCGTCGCGGCGTGAGTATGAGAAATATGACCGTTTTGCTCCTGAATGCCAAAAAACACATGATAAGCCCTACATTGCATCGATTAAGCATAATTACACTATAATCATATAAAACCATATAAAATCTACGAGAGCAGACAACTATTTAAGTCATAAAGTATCCGATTCGCGGGTATAAATCCCACTCATCAGGTTTATACCTCTCTTGAACAAGCTTTGATCTTGACTTCCTTAACTGATCTTGGGGAGTTAGAAAATTGGTTAGGGACTGAAATACTAAAGGATTTCATGGCTTTGGAGACAGAGAGAGAGAGTTTGGCTAAGTGTTTAGGCACAAATGAAGATAACTTTGGTTTTCTCTCTCTTTAATCTGTTATATATTGATTCAATGTATTTGGATGTTGCAAGGTGTCAAATAAGATCAGATTTGGCTGAGATTTGAGCACATGGGATATCCACAATATGGCGAGTCAGAAGATTTGTAAAAATCTCTTAACTTAAAACTTAAGTAAAGGGTATTTTAGTCATTTCGCCTCCAAAAGGGTATTTTTGTAATTTCCCACATAATTTTAAGGTTGTATTAGTCAATTGACATGATTTCCTTTAATCCTAACCCTTAGGGTTTGATAATCACAATTAGGGTTTGATAACTAGGGTTTAAGGTTCCCGAATCAGAAATCAGAGTTCCTAAAAATACAATTAGGGTTCCTAACTGTTCGTTAGGGTTTCTCAATCACAAATTATGGTTTATAATCTATATTAGGGTTTACTAAGGTTATACCTTATCTGATCAACACTTGATCATTAAGCATATATAGTATAAAAACATAATCACAGATACAATTCCAATAACTGTATTATCTATCAAATCTCTATCTGGTATTATGGTTAGGGTTTTCATCGGTTGTATAACATAACCTTACTCATATTACTCAGTCAATGAATTGTTTGACCAACTTACTCTGCTTATATCACAGATACACAATACACTATTGATAATCAATACCAATATTTTAATAAAAAATTATTTGTAAAAATTAGAATTATTTAAAATTTTAGGTCCTCACATTCTTCTCCAGAATATGACGATCAACATCAGGTCTCACACATTTCATTGCATACATGATATAACTAATGCGATCTCTCTTTCATTGGAGAAAAATTAGAGAGATGCACTCCACGACTCATCATCATAAAAACTCTCTTGAAGTTTACCATGTTAAACACATTTGGCATCGAATGAATATACGTTCCTTAGTTCAATTAGAGGATGCTCTTCCCAAATCATTAATGGAGGAATGTTTAGATAACTTTATCTTTATTGATTGTGGCACTGGTATGTCATTCCTTATCAGTAGTATATCAATATATAATACTAAGAATGTCACATCGCTCCAAATAACTCTTTTGCACACACTAGGTTCATTCTCATTTTTTATAAAATAAAACTCTTCTGTTTGTCTCATCAAAATGAATGTTCCATCTTTGAGAAACTTTGCTTCAATCCATAAATAGATTATTGTAGCTTATATACATGATTTACTTCAACTATTGAAACAAATCAACCTGGTTCTATCACATATACATTCTTCTCTAATATATTTGTTGAGGAAGGGCGTCTCCACGTCCATTTGCCAGATTTAATAATAATAAGCTGAAATCACAAGTAAAATCCAAATGGACTTGAGCATTACTAACGGTAATAAGGTTTTATCATAGTACACTTCTTGACTTTATTTGAAACCTTTTAAATAGGTCTCCACCTTTCCATTTGCTCTAGTATTTCTCTTAAAGATCCATATACACCCTTTAGGCATTATGCCTACCGGAGGGTTAACCAAAGTCCACACATGGTTTTTCATATATAGAGTCCATTTTGGATTTCATGTTTATATGCTATTTCTCCGAATGTTTTACAACTCTTAACCTCATCGTATTTAACTTAATCATCATCTTCTATGATGGGTACCTCATCATCATCATCATCATCTATAACGAAATCATACCTCCTAGGTATCTTCGGTAATATTCCATATTTACGATTTGGTTGTGGTACAATAGATCTATCTACAAGTTTCTCTTTTTGACTTATAGTGCTTTGTGGTTCTTGAATTCCTTGAAGATCTATTACCCTCCCACTAGCCTTCAATGATAAACACCTTTATCTAAGAAGGCAAGTGTGTTTTGCAACTAACACCTTTTGCCCAGTAGGATTATAGAACATATACCTTAAACTTACTTTAGGTTATCCCATAAATTTGCACTTGTTAGATCTTCTCCCAAGCTTATCCTTTTGAAATTTTTTTACATAAGTTGGACAACCCCTTATCTTAACATACTTAAGATTAGGAATCCTCGCTATTCATAACTCATATAAAGTCTTGGGGCCGGATTATTAAGGTTACCTTATTTTGTAGATATGAAGCCATTTCTACGGTATAACCCCATAAGGATACTGGAATGTCAGTAAAAATCATCATGGATTGCACTAACATGGTACGATTTTTCCTTTTAGATACACCAATCAATTATTGTGTATCAGGAATCATTATCTGACACCCCGAAATCTGGGTACTCCATTCTTACAGGATTTGGTGCTCACTATCCAAAACATTCACATCTAACTACCTATAATCTAGGATAAAGACATAAATTAAAAATCTTAAACATTAATCCTCCCCATTAAAGGGTTACATCAACTTAAAACAAATCCCAGGTAATCTAATCTTAAATTATTACATAAGTCTGTGTATTACATCATATAATTAAATAAGGTCTAATAACATAGATTCCAGTAAATAAAACCAAACAAGTCTTCAACATTTGGACATCTTGCCCTCGATAGAAGACGACTCATCAATTTTCTCAACTTTAGCTGCAGTGTTAGATCCAAGAGTGAGCAAACAATTGCTCACTAATATAAAAATGACAATAGCAGTAACATAAGAGTAAGCAATGAATGCTGGTTAATAAAGAACACGTTCTTTGAATCAAGACTAGGAAACAAGTTCAAGATTAATATATGAGGGTCTCAAAACTATGAACTATGTCCCAGGTTACTAAGTATTTCTAACTCAACCTTTAACAGTCGTTAGACTATACATACCTTATCTTTCATACTTAAGGGGATCAGCCCTTCGTACCATGTATTGTGTACAAATATCTAAATGCAACGGGTACATAATCCCCTATATTAGGGTTATTCATCTCAGTTTGACTTAGGATTTCCACACTAAAGAAAATTTAGTTTGGATTATTTTATCAATGGTTCTAGAATTTTAGAACGCTCATCAACTATGGATTAGTCGATTCAATAGAGATATACTAGTCAATCGAAGTTCAATACAACAACTGGATATTAAGTAACAATAGTTAAGATCAAGAATGAAATCACAACAATAGATAATTGTGACGCCCCCAAAATAGGTATACATCACCTATTCTGAGTCGGCAGTACATGGTACAGAATACAAATACAATCTTTAATGTATAACAAGAGAGCTGTGAGTTTTAATACAAATACTATTTTCTAGACAATATCCACTCTCAGAATAAGTCCTCATTACATTTATTTTCACATTATTTCATAGAATAGTGAGGACTACTAATGCTATCCTCTGAATCGTCACTCCGTTCCCCGACTAGTCCCCGCTATGTTCTCATTTCTTGAAGAGAACAATGAAAGCAAAAGGGTGAGCTCAACTAGCCCAGTAAGAAATATTATGACTAAGATAATGCAGAATAAATTATCGTTAACCTTCAACAGTGTTAGACTGATAAAATATAACAAACATCAAGTTTAACTACAGCGGAACAAGCAATCCATTAAAAGACTCAAGTAGAGAATAAAATCTACTGTCTTTTATGATTTAAAAGGTTTTTCATCACTTTTATCGCTAAGACTCAGCTTAATAAATAATCCACATCATCCATGCACTACGGTCAAGTATATTCATTAGTATCACAACCACAAATTATCCATACATCACAACCAAGGATATTCATGTATTCATCAATGGTCATGATCATGCCAACAACTATCCATCAATGCACTACGGGCTAATGAGGACTTTTACCACATCATTTGTAACATTACGGTCATGATTACGCTGAATAATCCCTGGTTATAATCATACCAAGTCCATATATGCACTACATGCCATAGATGACTTTCAACAAAATACAAACATGAGGATGATGACAATGATATAAGAATTCAATGAAACAAGTTCATGAATTAATTAATCCAAGAACCAATAACGTCCAAATTGTCAACATGATACTGCTTTGTGCAGTAAAATTCAAGAATGCTCAGAAGAATATTTTCATGAAAATATACTGGATGAAGCGCAAATATCAAAGATATTCCACTAATTTTATGAAGTATAAAAGCCAAAACTTTAACCAACTGAGTATAATAAAGAATGGAATAACAAAAGAAATCAACAGGCATGGGATGGACCGCACAGACAGGTTATTCCAACAAAAAAATAAATAACGGAACCAGGTCATGCGTAAACGCACTGACAGGATATTCCGACAGAATGAGAAATAATGGTACCAGGTCCGGCGTAAACGCACATACATGATATTCTGACAGAATAATAGATAATGGAACTAGGTATGGCATAAACGCACAGACAGGATATTCTGACAGAATAATAAATAATGGAACCAGGTCCGGCTTAAACGCACAGACAGAATGTTCTAACAGAATAATAAAGAATGGAATAACAGAAGAATTTCACCAAGTATAAGGTAGCCTGCGTATACGGGTTATTCCAACAGAATAATAAATCATGGAATAACAGAAGTTCTCTTCATGAATACAAAAGAAATAATACCCATTACCTTAAGAAGAAGAATACTGGATATATGACTAGTGCAGTAGCAGAATACTTTTCTTATTTCTCTCTATAACTTCTCTCTCTAGAGTTTTAGTGAATTCGTAAGAAATAATGAAGGAATGCGCTTCTATTTATAGAAGAATGGACTGCATAGTAACTAACTCATGAACGGTCCAGATTGATTTACTTTAATCTGACGGTCCATATTTAAAGAAAAATCTTTTAAATAAAATATAATATATTCTATTTATAATCTAATAAAACGAATAACTTTATAAAAGATTTTACTATGCAAACACTATGCAGGCACTATGCAAATACTATGCATAATAAAATATAATATATTCTAATTATTGTCTAATAAAATAGATAACTTTATAAAAGTATTCTGTTATATATAAAAAGATTTTACTATTAGCCTAATAAAACGAAGAACTTTATAAAAGTATTCTGTTTTATATAAAAAGCTTTTCTGTTTTATTACATTAATAATACCAATAAAATAAAATTGAGTGACTTATCATGTAAGCATCAATAATCAATACCGTGTGCTACTATGCAACCATGCGTATTACTGTACTTTTACTACCGAGTAGTTCAACAGTATTAATGGTAAAACTTTCGTCGTTATTTTCATAAAGTATTTTTGTCGTTTTCTCAATCCGACAATAATACTATTGTGGGATCCACCAATGATTGTGTCGTCGTACGAATATTCCCCGACCAATCGAATATTATATAGCAACTTGCATACTTTGCAAAATTTATAAATATTACCCACAACTATAACATTATATTAATTTCACTCCATAATATTAAAAAATGATATTTATAGAAAATTCATCTTTATTTATAAAAGTTGGGGTCTTACAACCTCCCCTTCTTATGAAATTTCGTCCTCAAATTAGGGTACGTACCTGGTATATCGAAGAGGTAAGGATACATTGACTTCATTTCGGATTCTAACTCCCAGGCCATTTCCTCAACATCGTGATTTCTCCACAAAACTTTAACTTCAGGTATAACCTTGGAGCATAGAATATGTTCTTTCTTATCAAAGATTTGAACAGGAACCTCTTCATACGTTAAATCAATTTTTTTTTCAGCCGACGCCCATGAATTCGTTCGAATTTCCACTGTGCAGTCCGTGATTTTCTAATTCAAATAGTATCATGTCATTCTCCTATAAATAGGATGCTTAGTTTAGAAATAAAAATCACACCAGAATAATAGAATTCTTCTTCTATAATATTGAACTTATTTCTTTAGAGTTTAATGAAGTTTTGAGTGTAGAAAATAGTGCAAGTTTTCTTCAAGAATATCCCCGCCCTACCAGTCAGAAATACTCTCCTTTTAAGGTAAAGGGTATTATTTATTTCATATTCGCTTACGATATTTTTTTTCATATTCGTAAGGAATTTTATTTTTGTTCCATATTCGTAAGGAATATTATATTCGTTCAGTATTCTTAAGGAATATTATCTTCGTTCAATATTCGCAAGGAATATTATTTTCGTTCAACAGTTGTATGGGATATTATTTTTGTTCAATATTCGTAAGAAATAATATTATCTCCCATGCTCTGTAGTATGTAAGTAATATTATTTCTTTCAGATTCTGAATTCTACACTCATTTTGTTAAGTATTGCATCT
The DNA here is from genome assembly GCA_016801055.1 of Panax notoginseng. Classification (NCBI taxonomy): domain Eukaryota; kingdom Viridiplantae; phylum Streptophyta; class Magnoliopsida; order Apiales; family Araliaceae; genus Panax; species Panax notoginseng. The sequence continues at coordinate 94,884,389 of CM029017.1, read as the reverse complement.
ATACTCCTTGAAATTAGTAAAATATCTTTAAAATTTATGCTTCATCTAGTATCTTTTCACAATAATATTTTTCTGAACATTCTTGTTAAATTTTGATATTTTAATGCCGGGGTACTATTCACTATTCACGAAGTACTATTCAATCGGGTACTATTCACCCGGGGTACTATTCACGTCAAAAATTGATTTCTTTTCTGTCTAAATTATTTTTTATACTTGAATATTATTCTTGAATTTTACTCCACAAAGCAGTAGTCATGTTGGCAATTTGGACATTTTTAAACTCTAGATAAATTAAAATTCTTTAATATTTATCCTTGATTTCGTTAGATTGATGCTTATATCGTTGTCATCATCCTCATGTTTATATTGTGATAAAAGTCATCTTTGGCCCGTAGTGCATAGATGGACTGTTGATTGGTATGATTATGACTATGTATCGGTATAATCATGACCTGTAATGTTACAAATGATGTGGTAAAAGTCTTCATTGGCCCGTAGTGCATTGATGGTCAGTTGTTGGCATGATCATGATCACTGGTGATACTAATGAATATCCTTGGCTCGTAGTTTATGGATAATTCATGGATGTGATACTAACGAATATCATTGGCCCGTAGTGCATGGATAAGTCGATGATGTGAATTATTTATTGAGTTATGTTACAGCGATAAAATATTGATGATGAACTTTTAAATCATAGAAGATAGTAGATATTATGCTATATTTAACTCTTCTAATGGATTGCTTGTTCCGCTGCAATTAAACTTGTTGTTTATTGTATTCTATCAGTTTAACACTGTTGAAAGCCAACGATAATTTATTCTGCATTATCTTAGTCATAATATTTTTTACTGGGCTAATTGAGCTCACCCTTTGCTTTCATTGTTCTCTTCAGAAAATGAGAACATAGCCGGGACTAGTCGGAAAATAGAGTAACGGTCCAGATGGTTGCTTTAGTAGTCCTCACTATTCTGTGAAATAGTGTGATAATAATTATAATGAGGACTTCATTTGAGTTTGGATATTGTTTACGAGACAATATCCGTGTTAAAACTCTCAGTTTACGTTTGTTGTATTGTGTAAATTAAGTTTGTATTTAAATTCTGTACCATGTATTTGACGACCCAAGATGGATGATGTATACCTATTTTGGGGGTGTCACAGTTAGTATCAAAGCCATAAGTAAAGAACCCTGAGCCTTTATCAGGTGACTTCCAAGTCTTGGGATGCACCGAAGCTAGACTTTCCATAGGGGACGCCGTGAATAATGGTGGCAAGTTGATAGGTATCAATGTGAGGTGCTCTCCAAGTTTTGGATGCGAGTCACAGTTGATATCAAAGCTTAGGAGTATGATCCCTGGCTGAGATTTGAGACTTGAACTAGGAGGGGATAGAAGGGTAAATCATTCGCTAGTATGACATGCCTAGGCTTTATTGTTATTTAATTGGTCGGTCAGAATATAGGGATAATATGTGGCATGTCAATTAACCCTTGTGTTTGTGGTAGTGTTTGAAAATGACATCTGAAAATGTTGAGATAAGCAATGGAGCACATGAGACCGTTGAGTCACCGACGATCAATAACCAGGATAATGTGCATCAGGAAAGCAATAATCCTCAGGTAAACAAGAACACCGACCAAATGATGAATGATGGGATATTCAGAGGCTTTCTGCAATTCATACAACATCAGGCGAGAGAGACTCCAGTGCAAAATGCAGGTGAAAACACAAGAAACTTACGGTTGGTCACTGCTAAGCAATTCAAGGAGCTAGGACCACCAGAGTTTATGGGAAAACCAGAAGCACTTAAGGCGGAGACGTGAATTAAGCAGATCACCAAGATATTTGATGTCTTGGGATGCTCCGAGGAGCAAAATGTTCTCTTTGCCACCTTTATGTTGCGAGGAGAGGCATATCATTGGTGGGAATCTATAAAGCGTACTCAAACTGCCACACTGAAAATGTATTGGGAGAAGTTCTAAGAATTCTTCGTCGGATGAAGGAGGTATAATTTATCAAGCTGCAGCAAACCAATATGACCGTGTTGCAATACGAGGCTAAGTTTTCCGAGTTGTCCCGATTTACATCCCATTTGGTAGATAATGAGGAGCGTATAATGCGAATATTTCTAAGAGGTTTGAAACCCAAAATACGTCAATACCACATTTCTCACAAACTTTGCTTATATTTAGATGTCGTTAATAGGGCTCAGTTATTGGAGCTTGATAATGAGTCAGCCCGAAGAAAAGATAGCAGCCGACAAAACGATAATACCAGTGCTAGCAATCATTGATGTGGTGATAATAAACGTGGAGGAAATCAACATGCCAGAAATAGTAACCACTTCTGTGGTAAACCTGGCCAAGATAATAGAAGAAATGAGTCAAGTGAAAATTTCAAGAAGAGAAGGTTCAATAATGATGGAAGGACAGTAGCACCAGTACCTGTTTTTAAGGAAGGAGAACGACCACCAGTCGTATGTTACAAATGCCGAGGGGAGGGACACATCAGTCCAAACTGTACACAGAAATCCAAAGCATGTTACAATTACGGAAGAAACGGTCACCAAGTCCGATTATTTCGTGTAGTGAAGACAAGTCCAGCTGGGGTGGAGGCACCAAAAGCCATCCTAGACAAGTCAAAGCCGGTAGGTCAAGGGAGACTATTTTTCGTGACCTCCTAAAAATTGAGGAATCCGACTGAGGTTATCACGGGTAAGCTAATTATAAACTCTTACGAAGTCTATACCTTATTTGATACCGGTTCTACCCATTCTTTTATTTCATCTACTTACACTCAACGTTTAAATTTGACTCCTGAGAAATTATGTGACAACCCCAAAATAGGTCCATTCCACCCAATCCATTCTGAGTCGTCAAATACATGGTACAGAAAACAACTACAACTTTATTACAACAATTGTCGTGCAAAATACAACAACACATATGTTGTGAGTTTGGATACAAATATATACCAAATGTGACATTGGACACCATCATGTATCAGCACCTCACAAAGGCACCTTACATAAAGGTACAGTCAAAAATTATTTTAGAAACTAGAATCTTTGGAAAGTGCTCAAGGAAACCTTCGTACATGGGAGGCCATGCTTCTAGGTTATGATAGATATCATATGGCCACAAAATTATCCTTGGTTGACCCAATAGACCCCAAAGAAAAATGAGAAGATTACTATCATATTCTTCCCAATGGTGAGTCTTCTCTTGACTTATCATTATCTCCACTGTCTATAATTGAGAATTATACTTCAAACAAACACCAAGATTATATAGGTAGTGCTCGTAGATATACTCAGCAAGTAGATGAGAACAACCCTGTCTTATGATGACACGAGGTTGTATGTCATTAGACATCTTATATGATAGTGACGAAACACCCTTCCAACGTTGGGTTCGCCTCACCCTATTTTTTTCACCAAATATAACTACTAAATGATGACCACCGTTCTATTCCCTTGTTACCCCCGCTCGACCCAGCTACACTCTTATTACATGAAAGGAATTGTGAAACAAAAGGGTGAGCACAACTAGCCCAGTAAAGAATATCATGACTAAAGATAAATAAATTATCAATAGTCTTCATCAGTAATAAATCAGAGATTTAGAACGTATGGTAGATGATAAAAATTTCAACCATAGTTGTAGCGGAACGAGCAATCCATTAGAAGAGTCAAATAGACTATAAAGTCTATTATCTTCTCCATGTTAAAAATCCATCAACAATGTTTTATCCCTGTAATATCAATCAATAATTCTGGTCCACAATCATATGGATAACTCATAATCATAACTGTAGTTCTAAATTCCTCCTCTCATCCAGGACGAAGATAATTTTCATCACCTATCTTTACCTGAAACATCAAAGATTATGGTTACACCAAATCACATTTCGTGTTCATAATCATACTAATAACTTCATCTTTGCACTATGGCCAAAGATATTCATTTGTATCACCAGTTGGTCATGTTTATCTCAACATCTGTTCATCTTTGCACTACTGGCCAAAAATATTCAACAACATGTCATCTTTGCACTACGGGCCAAAGATATTCATCAACAATTCATCTTTGCACTACAGGCTAAAGATATTCATCAATATATATTTTATCTTTGCACTACAGGCCAAAGATATTCATCAATATTTCATCTTTGCACTACAGGCCAAAGATATTAATATCTCGAAGAAATATATAATCATTTCAGAATTTATATAAACAATAATTATAACCATGTTGATCAATTCACCTTTGCACTTAAGCTAAAGATATTCACTTATAAATTCAATGGTCATGATCATACCAATCAACGATTCAACTTTGCACTACTGGCCAAAGATAACCCATAGTCATGATCATACCAAAAATCTACCCATCTTTACACTCAAGTCAAAGAAAAATATCATCATTAGGGTTATAAAAATGTTATATATTATAATAAAAATAATATGATCAACATCTAGTTTTAATCTCAAGAGTAATATTCGTAAATCAACTATAATTTGGTTAAAAAAAGAAACCAATTTTTTCGTGAATAGTAACTCGTGAATAGTAACTCATGAATAGTAACTCGTGAATAGTAACCCTGACACAAAAAGGTAGAAATTCAACAATAAAATACATACCAATATTTCGGTATAATAATATTGAAAGAATAATATTTCTTAAGCTTATAAACAATTTATTTTAATTGTTTACACTTTACTAAATAATACATTTAATCATCCTAAAATGCCAAACTCATAAGATTTCATCACCAATAACCAAAAACCCTCATCAAAAATCTGCATATACCTCATATAGGATTCTCAAGCCATAAAATCCTATTTTCTAATTTTCTTACTTCACAAAACATATTTAATTCATTTACTCATAACTAGACCATTTTCATGAAAAATACCAAATCAGTTCTAAAAATATTTCTTTTATGGGATTTAGCATAATATAGTCCCATAGTGAACATATATTTTTCTCAGAATTTTTAAAAGTCATTTACTATTTTTCATATGGCCAAAATAGCCGAATATTTAGACATTTATCAAAAATTATACTTTTATCTAAAAATTCTGAAATTCACAAACTATACTCATATCATATACATGTACTCCCAATAAAAATTTTATCAATTTTGGAGTTAACCACAAGGAGTTATAAGAGGTTACTTTTAAAATAGTTTTTTCTCATAAAATTCATAACTCTTAATCTATACATCCAAAAATCAACATTTTTGGACATAATCAAGAAAACTCATCAAAATATCATTTCAAATTTTTTCAAAATTTTTGAAGGTTAGAAAAATTATGAAACTGAAAAACATAACAACCCTTACTATCCCTTACTATCCCTTACCTCAAAAGTGCAGTATTTCTGACTGGAATGCAAAGCCGAAGAAAACTTGCACTGAATAGCAACTCTCAAAGTATCTAAATACTCACAAAATATGCTTCATAATATAGAGAGAGAAAAAGAGAAAGCTTATGTTTCTGGTGTGATTTTCAATTCTAACTTAGCCCTCTATTTATAGAAAAATGTTAGCACGCCGAAGCAGACTTCACCTGCAACCTGATGGCTTTACCTGCTAATATTCCCACCCACCACATTTGAATAAAAATCTCAGCACATTTCTTCACCAACCAAGAGTGGGGCCCACCAATTCTAGAATTTTCCACCAAAATGTTAAACTCCGAAAATTCAACAATTTCTGAACCAGTCATCTCGTAAAATTCATAACAAATCATACGTTCATTTTTAACGGTTCGAAATTTGTGGACATATACTCAACTTATATATGTATAACATATCCAAAAATTACAACGATCCAACGGTCGGATTAAAAATTATAACCCTCGCAAAATATCTCAAAAACCCTAATTTGATTTTCAATACCTCCGTTTCGACAAAAATACAAATAAAACACCTCAACATTAACTCCTTCATTTTTAACCACAAAAATATATCCCTCATTTATATCCACATAAAATAAATATTTCCTTATCATATGAATCAATAATTAATTATTAACATATAATATTATAGAATCACATTTATGACAACCAGGCCGTTCCTAGGAAAGAGTGGGCTTTTCAATAAGAATTTCTCCTTACTGGCGCGCAATTAGATGACCAAACCTCTCCTTAGACAGAATTTTCTAGACATTGCCAATAATGTTATCTAATAATATTATTCAAATAATATGAATTATTGATCTGATAATGGGAAATACTATGCAGTGACAATTATTGAAACAACAATAATATAAAATATCAATGCAGCAATTATTGAATCAATAAAATAAAATATTGAACAGTAACTACTGTAACAATTATTGAGTAGTGCCTTCATTCGTAAGAATCAATAATTGGTGCAATACCGTGTGCTACTGTATTTTAACCACCAGGTATTCCAACAGTATTAACGGTAACAACTACGCCGTTAATTATAAACAACTTATACTTGTCGTTTTCTTCATCCAATCGCTTTCCGTTATGGGGCCCACACAAGGCTGCGCCGTCGTACGAATATTCCCCGACAGCAAGAATATTCCACGACCAAACAAATATTCACCGACCAAAAATGAATATTTTATAACCACTTGCTTATTTTGAAAAGTTTTCACATTTCACCCATAACTTTAATTTTTTATCAATTTAACCATTTACTGAATTGTAATTATAAGAAAAATTGAATACTTTTATTTAATAAAATTCGGGTCTTACAATCTCCCCTCCTTATGAAATTTCGTCCCCAAAATTTACGTACCTAGTATTTCAAAGAGTTGAGAATACCTTGCTTTCATTTTAAATTCCATCTTCCCTGTCATCATAATTTCTCCATTGCTCATCTCCTATATTTCAAATATCAATCTAGAATACAGCTTCAAAACAAGGGTTAATTTAACAAATTAACATATCACATAATATCCCGATATTATGACTGACCAACAAATAAGCTTAGATAGGACACATTAGCGAAGGATTTACTCATCTCTCTCCTCCTAGTTCTATTTTCCGATCTCCGCCAGAGATCATATGTAAGACCCTAACTTTTATAAATAAAGATGAATTTTCTATAAATATCATTTTTGAATATTATGAAGTTAATTTGATATAATGTTATAGTTGTGGGTAATATTTATAAATTTTGCAAAGTAAGCAAGTTGTTATAAAATATTCGTTTGGTCGGGGAATATTCTTTTTGTCGGGGAATATTCGTACGACGGCACAATCATTGGTGGACCCCACAACGGAATTATTGTCGGATTGAGAAAACGACAGAATTATCTTTCTATAAAAATAACAGCTGAGGTGTTACCGTTAAAATCGTTAAAACTGTTGAACTACTTGGTAGTAAAAGTACAGTAATACGTGTGGTTGCATATTAGCACACGGTATTGATTATTGATGCTTACGTGAGAAGTCACTCAGCTATACTCAATTATTGCTACAGTAATTGCTGCATCATATCTCTTAAATTATTGTCATAGTATCATCTGTATAATATGTTATATTATTGAGACGTTGTGGTAAGTTTGGTTATTTTATGGGGGGCCATATGTCATCATCTAAGAGTCTCTTCGTCAATAGTAATTACCGTCATCAATAGTAATTACCGTCGTCAATAGTAATTACCGTCGTCAATAGTATTTACCTTGGTCAATAGTAATTACCTTCGTCAATAGTATTTACCTTGGTTAATAGTAATTACCTTCGTCAATAGTATTTACCTTGGTCAATAGTAATTACTTTCGTCAATAGTAGTTGTCCCTTCAATATTACCAAGAGTCATTTGACCCTTCGTTAAGATCAAGAGTCATTTGACCCTTCGTTAAGACCAAGAGCCACCCTCAGTTTTTCTATAAATAGAGGCCTAGGGATTCATTATTTTTCAAGAATTCATTCAAGCTATAGAGAGAGAAACTATAGAGAGAATAAGAGAGAGAGAGACTAAAAGTATTCTGCTACATCACTTTTCCAATATCCAGTTCTTTTAAGGTAGGGAATATTATTTCTTTTATATTCATGAAGAGAACTTCTGTTATTTCATTCGTTATTATTCTGTTGGAATAACCAGTATACGCGGTCTACCCTATACTTGGTGACATTCTTCTATTATTCTGTTGGAACATCCTGTCTGTGTGTTTTACACCGGACCTGGTTCCGTTTATTATTCTGTTGGAACATCTTGTCTGTGTGTTTTACACCGGACCTGGTTCCGTTTTTATTATTATTCTGTTGGAACATCCTGTCTGTGTGTTTTACACCGGACCTGGTTCCATTATTTATTATTCTGTCGGAATATCCTGTCTGTGCGTTTACGCCGGACCTGGTTCCATTATTTATTATTCTGTTGGAATAACCTGTCTGTGCGGTCTATCGCATGCATGGTGATTTCTTTTGTTATTCCATTCTTTATTATACTCAGTTGGTTAAGTTTTGACTTCTATACTCCATGAAATTTGTGGAATATCCTTGATAGTTGCGTTTCATCCAGTATCTTTTCAAGAAAATATTCTTCTAAGCATTCTTGAATTTTACTCCACAATGCAGTATCATGTTGACAATTTGGACGTTGTTAATTCCTGGATAAATTAATTCTTGAACTTGTTTTATTGAATTCTTATATCATTGTCATCATCCTCATGTTTATAAAATGTTGAAAGTCATCTGTGGCCTGTAGTGCATAGATGGACTTGGTATGATTATGACCAGGGATTATTCGGTATAATCATGACCGTAATGTTACAAATGATGTGGTAAAAGTCCTCATTGGCCCGTAGTGCATTGATGGACAGTTGTTGGCATGATCATGACCATTAATGAATACACGAATATCCTTGGCCGTAGTGCAGGGGTGATTCGATGATGTGGATTATTTTATTAAGCTGAGTCTCAGCGATCACAGTGTTGAAAAACTTTTTAAATCATAAAAGATAGTAGTGTTTATTTTCTACTTGACTCTTTTAATGGATTGCTTGTTCCGCTACAGTTAAACTTGATGTCTATTATATTTTATCAGTTTAACATTGTTGAAGGCTAATGATAATTTATTCTGCATTATCTTAGTCATAATATTTCTTACTGGGCTAGTTGAGCTCACCCTTTCTTTCACTGTTATCTTCAGGAAATGAGAACGTAGCTGGGACAAGTCGGGGTACGGAGTGATGGTCCGAATGATAGTATTAGTTAGTAGTCCTCACTATTCTATGTAATGGTGTGTTAATAAATGTAATGAGGACTCCTTTTGAGTATGAATACTCTCTAGAAGATAATATTTGTATTCAAACTCACAGTTTATGTTTTGTCGTATTGTACACGACAGATGTATTAATCAGTTGTATTTGTATTCTGTACTATGTATCTGACGACCCAAGATGGGTGATGTATACCTAATTTTGGGGGCATCACATCATATCCCTAAGCTCTGATACCACCTATGACAACCCCAAAATAGGTCCATTCCATCCAACCCATTCTGAGTCGTCAAATACATGGTACAGAAAATAACTACAACTTTATTACAACAATTGTCGTGCAAAATACAACAACATATATGTTGTGAGTTTGGATACAAATATATACCAAATGTGATATTGGACACCATCATGTATCAGCTGTGACACCCGCCAAATCCCGGTACTTCATTACCTCAAGATTTGGTGTTCACGTAATCAAAACATTCATTTCTAACTACCCAATCATAATAGAATGGAATAATAAAAGAAAACCTGCCCATACAGGATTAAACTTAAATAAAAGAAATCTCCCAGGTTATCTAACATTTACAAACATTCATTCATTCATGCGGAATAATTAAAATAACATTCATTACAATCTTTAAACAAGTCTGAAAATAAACTATTCAATCTATTACAGGTCTTCAGCATTGTTTCATCTTTCCTTTCCCTTTACTGGTGCTAGGTACATCACCAGTTTCAACCTAAGCTGTAAGAAATTTTACAGGCAAGAGTGAGCAAATAAAGCCCACTTGAAATAACAATAAGTAAATCAGTTAACTTTACATCATGTACCAACATTAGGTTTAATAGAACTGAACAATAGATTCTATTACTTTCTAAAAACTTCAATCAATTACTAAGGGTCTAATGACCACGAATCATGTCCACAGTTATAAGTAATTTTTCAACTTAAACTTTAACAGTCATAAGACTATAAGGACTTCACGTACTTAGGGGGATCAACCCTTCGTACAATGTATTGTGCACAATCATTTCAACGCTAAGCGTAAACCTCTATTAAAAGAGTTGTTCATCTCAGTATTTAGAATACAAGTCCGCACCAAAGTAAGTTTGGTTTGGATAAGCTTTCAAGGTAATTTGGAGTTCAACGGACATCAACTAAGGATTAGTTGAATACAAGATAGTAACACTATGTTATTGAACGATCATACTGAATAAACATTTCGTTCTAAGTTCATGCTTTAGGAATAATCTAATAGCATAACAATTGAATAATTTATCATACCTTGCTTTGAACAACATTAAGCTAAGGTTACATTTTAGAATTTAATATCAAGCATGCACAACAAATAATAACTTGAACGATAAACTAAAGGTACTTGCATGCTAATATAACTAGTTTAGAGTTAAGAAAACTTGCACAATTATAAAAGTAGAGTTAGAGAACTTGCATAAGTATAACATAACAGTGAAAAGTAACCTTGCTGAATAATAAAGTAGCAAAGGTTAGGGAACTTGCATAAGTATAATATAACAGTGAAGCGTAACCTTGCTGAATAATAAAGTAGCAAAGGTTAGGGAACTTGCCTCGCGTGTAGGTTAAACAATTACTATTCACGTTCACCCCAAGTCCTACACATACCATATGCATTGATAATACACATTAGTTACACTAACATTACCTTTATGAGTTCCTTTATTACTCTTAGTATAGCTACTAACTAAGTTTAAGTTTAAACAACAACACATCTTTCATGAACATTACTTTTTAGCTTTATTACAACTACTTAAATGATCATGCCATTGCACCACGTGTACATTAACAACTTAATACAACATCCTAATACATGTTCAACATGTTATCATTAAGTTATACTAATACCCAAAGGGTTGTACTTGCATTCGTGCATCCCGACGCCCTTCGATTGGCTCCAAATACACAACAGCCCTAAAGATGGCCATTTTGACAACTGTTACAGACCTCAAATTAAAAATCATAAAGAATGAAAGTTGTAGGTCTACTCTTCCTTTTTCCGAATCATCTTGAATTACCTAAATCAGAGTTCCTATGAAAACGTTATGGCCATTTTACTACAGGAGGCTAAAACTGCCCAACTAGGCCACTTTTCCGGCGCCGGGGCGCGGAACAGTGGCGCTGGGGGGCGAGCTACGGCGCTGGGGCGCGAGCATCAGCGTTGGGGCGCGAGCTTCAGCGCTGGGGCGCGAGCATCAGCGCTGGGGCGCGAACCTTGGCGCCAGGGCGTGAATTTTGACGCTGGGGCGCCGAAACTCACAGAAACCAACCACGAACAACTAAATTTTCTGTCTATAACTTCAATTCCAACACTAATTGACATGAATAACTAATACAAATTACACATAAACTTCACTGAGCATACAAATACTAAATTAACACAACTTAAACCATAATTTTAGAAAATTAAATACTAGAATAACATATTTTAAAACCCAAAAACTCTATTTTTGATATTTTTCATAAAAATAACACTGTGATTTTGTTATTCCACCAAAACAGAAATTTCAAAGCATCATAATTATGTTTTTACATACTCTATCAATTCTAACAATCAATTTATCCATTTAACAACAATTAAAACCTTAATTTCTATTTTAAAATAGCCATATTCATACATATTGTCATATGAACACTCTGTAATATTTTTTTTCTTCCACAAAACACATATATGCATGAACTAATTTCTCTATAATCATATATAAGTTCATAGAACAATCATATAATCAATAATCATGCCAAACCATATACATAACAACAATTTATCTTTTATAAAATTTTCACAGAGACTTTTTGGGAAGAAGAAAACTAAATTTTTAAAGAAAGAGCTAGAGCTCCTACCTTGGATTATGAAAGATGATGACATTATCCCTTTTTCTCCAAATCTTTTCTCCAAAACCTGAAAAATTCTCTTAATTCTCTCAATTTTTCTCTTAGTTTTCTTCTTTTCTTCTTCTTCTTCCTCTGAGTTTTTCTCTTTTTCTCTCCTTTCTCTCTCCTCTAATCTTACGTAAAATATTATAACGCATATAAGATATAATTATAATAATTATATAATATAAGTACTGACATAAGTTATGTCAGTTACATAAGTTTTAAAAATCAAAAGCCTTAAGGCTTGTTTGGCTAGCATAATAAAAATAACTCATTAATCCTTACACCTTGTTTGGTAAACTGAATTAAAACAAATTGATTAATCCTTATACCTTGTTTGACAAAACTAAATTAAACCATTTTTTTATTTATTTTAATAACTCCTTTATAGCAAGGTTATTAGTCACACCTTTATTAAATTAATAAATCAATTAAACATTAATCTATTAAATTACTTTAACACATAAACAATTATAATTCTTTTTTTTTTTACAATTATAATTTCATTTAATCAACTAATATTTCAAACTACAATTTCTCATTTAAATATTATTATTTATTTAAAATCATTATAAGCTCTCTAGCTTATTAAATTAAACTCCATTATTATAAAATCTCATAATAATTAATTTATTTAGCTCCTTAATTATTTACTCAACAAATAATTAATTAAATCACATCAACTCAAATTGCCATATAATTCAATAAATATTTAATATTGCCAATAAATATTTAATATTTAATATTTAATTATTTATTCAACAAATAATTAAATAAACCACATCACTCAAATTGAACAATTATTTATTCAACAATAACATATCCAATAAATATTTATATAAACCAATAAATATTTATAACTTACATTTAAAAAATATGGAATGTTACATCATTCCCCTCTTAAAAGGATTCTGTCCTCAGAATCACAACTCAAACAACACATTCGCTACATTCTTCCCTACTTACAAAGATTTTGTCCTCAGAATCGAAGACACAGATTAAACAAATAACTCAGGGTATTCTTTCAACATTTTCTCTTCGAGTTCCCACGTTGCTTCTTCAGCGTTGTGGTTTCTCCATATCACATTCACAGAAGGTATCACTTTATTCCTGAGCACTTGTTCTTTCCTGTCGACAATCTGGATAGGAACCTCTTCATAAGACAAATCTTTCTCGAACTGCAACGGTTCGTACTCGGTTACGTGCTTGTAATCGGGTTTATATGGTCGTAACACCGAAATGTGAAAAACATTATGAATATTTTCCAACTTTGGAGGTAGAGCTACCTCATAAGCTACCTCTCCAACTTTTCGCAGTACTTCAAAGGGTCCAATAAACTTCGGGCTTAGTTTTCCCTTCTTACCGAAACGAATTTTCCCCTTCCAAGGAGAAACTTTTAGGAATACATAGCTTCCTATGTCAAATGCACGATCTTGCCTGTGTTGGTCAGCATACTTCTTCTGTCGGTCTTGAGCTGCTACCAATCTTATCCTGATGAGTTTGATAACCTCAGCAGTTTGTTGCACTAATTCTGGTCCTAACAATTGACGTTCACCAACTTCATCCCAGTACAGTGGAGTTCTGCACTTTCTGCCGTATAACGCTTCGTAAGGCGGCATGCCGATGCTTGCGTGATAACTATTATTGTAGGCAAATTCCACCAACGGTAATTGCTCTTCCCAGCTTCCTTTGAAATCCATGACGCATGCTCTCAACATATCTTCTAATGTCTGGATCGTTCGTTCGCTTTGGCCATCTGTTTGCGGATGATATGCCGTACTCATTCGCAACTGCGTTCCCATACATTCTTGTAGTCTCTTCCAGAAGTTTGATGTGAACCTCGGATCTCTGTCTGACACAATTGACACTGGAACTCCATGTCTTGCAACGATCTCTTTAATATATAGTTTTGCCAGCTGATCAAGATTGAATCTAATCTTTGTTGGCAAAAAGTGTGCTGATTTTGTCAGTCTGTCTACTATTACCCAAATCGCATCGTATCCTTTCTGAGTAGTTGGAAGACCCACCACAAAATCCATCGTGATATGCTCCCATTTCTATTCCAGTATTTCCAACGGTTGAAGCAATCCGCTGGGTCTTTGATGTTCGGCTTTTACTCTCTGACATGTTAAGCACTTCGCTACACATTCTGCGACGTCCCTTTTCATATTTGGCCACCAAAAATGTCGGCGCAAATCTTGATACATTTTCATGCTCCCTGGATGAATTGAATATTTTGAGCTATGAGCTTCGATCAAAATTTCTTCTTTCAGTTCTGGTGCTGCTGGAACCCAGATCCTTCCTTCAAACCGTAGTAACCCTTCGGTGTCGATCTTGTATTTTACATCACCGCCTTCAATCAAATTCTCTTTGATTTTTGCACACTCTTCGTCTTGTAGTTGGGCACTCTTCACTTTGTCCATTAAAGTTGGACCAACATCTATCTGAGATAATTGTTCGTCAGATTCCTTTGGAAATTTGATCTCCAACTCCAGTTTTATCATTGCTGAAATGAGCTCCTCCTGAGTTGTAATCAGCATCAACTTCTCCCTACCTTTCCTGCTTAAAGCATCAGCTACCACATTCGCTTTGCCCGGATGATAAAAGATCTCACAATCGTAATCTTTTATCAGTTCCATCCACCTTCTCTGACGCAGGTTCAAATCTTTCTGAGTGAAAATATACTTCAGACTTTTGTGGTCTGTGTAGATCTCACATTTCTCTCCATAAAGATAGTGTCTCCATATCTTCAGAGCAAACACAACTGCAGCCAATTCCAAATCATGAGTCGGATACCCTTTCTCATAATCTTTCAATTGTCTTGATGCATACGCAATAACTTTGCCATTATGCATAAGAACACAACCTAACCCTTTGTGTGAGACATCACTATATACCACAAAATTTCCTATATTATCTGGCAGGGTTAACACAGGTGCCATACTTAGCTTTTTCTTCAAATCTTGGAAGCTCTCTTCACATTTCTCCGTCCACACGAATTTCACAGCTTTTCGTGTCAAGTTTGTTAACGGAGTGGCTATCTTAGAAAAATCTTGTATAAATCTTCTATAATAACCGGCCGGCCCCAAGAAACTCCTCACCTCCGAAGGTGTTCTTGGTTATTCCCAATTGATTACAGCTTCCACTTTCGATGGATCTACTGAAATCCCATCTTTGTCAATCACATGACCCAAAAATTGTTCACGGTCGAGCCAAAATTCACACTTAGTGAATTTTGCGTACAACTTTTCCTTTCTTAGTGTCTCCAATGTCAGACGTAAATGTTCCACGTGTTCTTCTTGAGTTTTCGAATACACCAGAATGTCGTCGATAAACACCACTACGAACTTGTCTAAAAATGGTTTAAATACCCTGTTCATCAAATCCATGAACGCGGCAGGGGCATTTGTTAAACCAAAAGACATCACCAGAAACTCGTAATGTCCATACCGAGTTCTGAATGCCGTTCGTGGTATATCCTCCTTCCTCACTTTCAACTGGTGATACCCACTTCTCAAATCAATTTTTGAAAAGTATCTAGCACCCTTCAACTGGTCAAACAAGTCATCTAGTATTGGCAACGGGTATTTGTTTTTAATAGTGACTTTGTTTAACTCCCTGTAATCAATGCAAAGACGCATTGACTCGTCCATCTTCTTCACGAATAAAACTGGCGCTCCCCACGGCGATACACTTGGTTGAATATACTTCTTGTCTAGCAGTTCTTGCAACTGTACCATCAGTTCCTTCATTTCTACCGGAGCCATTCTGTACGGAGCCTTTGATATCGGTGCTGTTCCCGGCACTAAGTCGATCACGAATTCAATTTCTCTGTCCGGCGGAAGTCCTGGCAAATCTTCTGGAAACTCGTCTTCAAATTCTCTCACTACCAGTATTTCTTCTAATTTCACACCTTTCTTCTGAGTATCGACTATGTAAGCTAAATAGCCCACACAACCTTGACTCAACAACTTCTTGGCCTGCATAGTCGTCAGACATTTCATTTGTCTTGGCGACTTGCTACCATAAAATACTACCTTTGACGGAGTCATAAGGTTTACACACTTCTTTTGGCAGTCAATTACTGCTCCATAATTGAACAGCCAATCCATTCCCAAAATTACATCAAATTCCCCGAGTCTAATCGGAATCAAATCTACTAACAAGATATTCCCCTTAATGTTTACCCTACAGTTTTTGTAAACGAACCTAACAGGGATTATTTCCTTATTCGCAATTTCTATGTTCAAAGGAAAATTCAGTTCTTCTCTAGGCAATTCTAACCTCTTGGCAAATTCATCAAATATAAACGAGCAAGTAGCACCCGAATCAAATAATACATATGCATTAATATCATTGATTGGGATAATACCTGACACCACATCTTTTGATTGCACAGCATCTTACACAGTCATGTTGAAGGTTCTGGCTGTAGGTTTGTTTGATGCTGCAGGTCCTGTAATGGCCCATGTACTTCCATTGTTACCTCCATTGCTTCTGGTTGTCCCTCCCTCCTTCTTCTTAGTGCATTCACGAGCAAAATGATCCTTGGATCCCCACGTGAAGCACGTCTTCTTCTTTGGTTGAGTGCAATTTAGGGCGATGTGACCCTCCTGGCCACAATTGTAGCAAACTCGTTTCCCCATCAAGCACGCACCCTTGTGAAATTTCCCGCATGTCGCACATGCTTCAAACTTTTTGTTTTGCTGGTTACCCTGCTGGTTTCCAGCTCCCCCGTTCCCATTCCACTTCCTCTTCAAGCTGTTGTTGTTGCTGTTGTTGTTGTTATTTCCACTGCTGCCACCTCCATTCTTCATTTCATTCTCATTCTTCTTCTTCTTTTGTTCCTGGTTGAATTTGGTCACCGCCTCTCCTCCACCTTCAGCGAGTATTGCTTTCTCCATTACTGCTGCAAATGTCTTCAACTAGAACAGGGAAACCCTACTGTACAGCCAGGGCTTCAGTCCCTGTTCAAACTCTTCACTTTGCGTTCGTCTGTGCTAACCTGATATGGCGCAAACCTCGCCAACTCGTTGAATTTTGTGGCATACTCGGATACCGTCATCGTCCCTTGCTTCAGCTCCAGAAACTGTACTTCCAGCTGACTCTTTGAACTCTCCAGGAAATAGGTCTCGAAGAACAGTTCCTTGAACCTATCTCAGGTCATCACTCCTGGCCCTTCACGAATTTTATTGGCCTGCCACCAATAACTAGCTTCTGCTTTCAACATGAAAGTTGCAAAAGCAGTCTTCTGCTCATCCCCTACCCTAGCGACATCGAACACCTTCTCTATTTCCATAATCCAGGTTTATGCTTCGACTGGATTCATGGACCCACGGAATTCAGGTGGTCCAACCGCCTTGAAATCCTTAAACGTTGAGCCTTGGTTTTGAGGTTGATTCTGTAACGCTCCTGTCAATAGTGCCACTAGTTGTTGAACGGGATTCGCATCAACATTGTCGTTAGCTTCTTCGGTGGTTCCCTGTCGTGTTGGTTGACGTCTGGGAGGCATTTTCTGTTTAAAATAAAACATCTATTAAACCATTACTCAACTCCTTTAAGTATTTCTAATTAACTTGCCTCTACAAAAGAAATAACCACATAGCACATAACACTTTGAGTAAAATAATAACTTTTATTTATTCATAAACTTTTTTTGAAAACATAACACAATAGCATCTCTGCTATGTACATTACTTTCTTGAACTACAAAAGTTTCAGGACAACGCCATTATTATCATATCCCATGGTTACTCAACACTAGGGATTTACACATTATTTAATACATATTACGTGCATTACAGGCACACTTTCTACGATGATCTATTAAGATACTTCTTAGCCCTATCACGTTCTTCCTCCATGACTCGAAACATCGTTCTTCGATCTAACACAAATGATGGCAGCATCTCGAACTGAATCGGATATCCCATAACTCGATCTTGAGCTCGATTAATTGCGGTGTCGAATACTTTGTCCATTTCTTCCATCTTCATCCTTTTTGCCTGTGAACTCCTTACTGCTCTTCCAGTTCGTTGATAAGCTGCTTCGTATGCATCTTCAGCTCTTGCCCTCTTAGCCGCTTCTTCTCTCAGCCTGCTCTTCAGTTCAGCAACCATCTCGATCAATTGTTCCTTCTCTCCTTCAGTCTGTGTTAGTTTCTCCTCGGCGTTTGTCAGTTGTTCATCACGATCCTGGATCACGCCGTCTTTTTGTGCCATTGCAGCCTGTTGTTCAGCTACTATCTCCTATAACTCCTCAACTATATCCTGAAGTTCCACGTTATGGTCATGCACCTCATCGTATACACGTCCAGCAATCGAGTTAAGCGGAATCCTTTCCTCCTCATCCTCGTCATCCTCATCCTCCTGGGGTAACTCAATGGGATCCTCCTCGTCTGTCTCCACATCATCATCCTCATCCTCAACTACTGTGACCAACGGGGTTGACTCCCGTGGCAATAGTTATTCCTAAACTATCTAAACATCGCGAGGTTCCTCCTCTATAGGCATTTGAGGTCCCTCCTCCCTAGTCTGACTAGATTCTCCGACATTAGTCATCCTGACAACAAAATTTTAAAGGTTTAGTTATTAATCATTCTACTCGACACTCGCGAGCACATAAGTTATAAACACATAAGCACATAAGTGTTTTATTACTTCTTTCTTAAAACTCGATAAGAGTTAACTCCACTATCTTTTCAAAAGGTTACTTCCTAAGGTTTTTTTCCCCCACCTAAGGTTCATAACCTAAAGCTTTGATACCAACCTGTGACACCCGCCAAATCCCGGTACTTCATTACCTCAAGATTTGGTGTTCACGTAATCAAAACATTCATTTCTAACTACCCAATCATAATAGAATGGAATAATAAAAGAAAACCTGCCCATACAGGATTAAACTTAAATAAAAGAAATCTCTCAGGTTATCTAACCTTTATAAACATTCATTCATTCATGCGGAATAATTAAAATAACATTCATTACAATCTTTAAACAAGTCTGAAAATAAACTATTCAATCTATTACAGGTCTTCAGCATTGTTTCATCTTTCCTTTCCCTTTACTGGTGCTAGGTACATCACCAGTTTCAACCTTAGCTGTAAGAAATTTTACAGGCAAGAGTGAGCAAACAAAGCCCACTTGAAATAACAATAAGTAAATCAGTTAACTTTACATCATGTACCAACATTAGGTTTAATAGAACTGAACAATAGATTCTATTACTTTCTAAAAACTTTAATCAATTACTGAGGGTCTAATGACCACGAATCATGTCCACAGTTATAAGTAATTTTTCAACTTAAACTTTAACAGTCATAAGACTATAAGGACTTCACGTACTTAGGGGGATCAACCCTTCGTACAATGTATTGTGCACAATCATTTCAACGCTAAGCGTAAATCTCTATTAAAAGAGTTGTTCATCTCAGTATTTAGAATACAAGTCCGCACCAAAGTAAGTTTGGTTTGGATAAGCTTTCAAGGTAATTTGGAGTTCAACGGACATCAACTAAGGATTAGTTGAATACAAGATAGTAACACTATGTTATTGAACGATCATACTGAATAAATATTTCGTTCTAAGTTCATGCTTTAGGAATAATCTAATAGCATAACAATTGAATAATTTATCATACCTTGCTTTGAACAACATTAAGCTAAGGTTACATTTTAGAATTTAATATCAAGCATGCACAACAAATAATAACTTGAACGATAAACTAAAGGTACTTGCATGCTAATATAACTAGTTTAGAGTTAAGAAAACTTGCACAATTATAAAAGTAGAGTTAGAGAACTTGCATAAGTATAACATAACAGTGAAAAGTAACCTTGCTGAATAATAAAGTAGCAAAGGTTAGGGAACTTGCATAAGTATAACATAACAGTGAAGAGTAACCTTGCTGAATAATAAAGTAGCAAAGGTTAGGGAACTTGCCTCGCGTGTAGGTTAAACAATTACTATTCACGTTCACCCCAAGTCCTACACATACCATATGCATTGATAATACACATTAGTTACACTAACATTACCTTTATGAGTTCCTTTATTACTCTTAGTATAGCTACTAACTAAGTTTAAGTTTAAACAACAACACATCTTTCATGAACATTACTTTTTAGCTTTATTACAACTACTTAAATGATCATGCAATTGCACCACGTGTACATTAACAACTTAATACAACATCTTAATACATGTTCAACATGTTATCATTAAGTTATACTAATACCCAAAGGGTTGCACTTGCATTCGTGCATCCCGACGCCCTTCGATTGGCTCCAAATACACAACAGCCCTAAAGATGGCCATTTTGACAACTGTTACAGACCTCAAATTAAAAAACATAAAGAATGAAAGTTGTAGGTCTACTCTTCCTCTTTCCGAATCATCTTGAATTAGCTAAATCGGAGTTCGTATGAAAACGTTATGGCCATTTTACTACAGGAGGCTAAAACTGCCCAACTAGGCCACTTTTCCGGCGCCGGGGCGCGTAACAGTGGCGCTGGGGCGCGAGCTACGGCGCTGGGGCGCGAGCATCAGCGCTGGGGCGCGAGCTACGGCGCTGGGGCGCGAACCTTGGCGCCACGGCGTGAATTTTGACGCTGGGGCGCCGAAACTCACAGAAACCAACCACGAACAACTAAATTTTCTGTCTATAACTTCAATTCCAACACTAATTGACATGAATAACTAATACAAATTACACATAAACTTCACTGAGCATACAAATACTAAATTAACACAACTTAAACCATAATTTTAGAAAATTAAATACTAGAATAACATATTTTAAAACCCAAAAACTCCATTTTTGATATTTTTCATAAAAATAACACTGTGATTTTGTTATTCCACCAAAACAGAAATTTCAAAGCATCATAATTATGTTTTTATATACTCTATCAATTCTAACAATCAATTTATCCATTTAACAACAATTAAAACCTTAATTTCTATTTTAAAATAGCCATATTCATACATATTGTCATATGAACACTCTGTAATATTTTTTTTTCTTCTACAAAACACATATATGCATGAACTAATTTCTCTATAATCATATATAAGTTCATAGAACAATCATATAATCAATAATCATGCCAAACCATATACATAACAACAATTTATCTTTTATAAAATTTTCACAGAGACTTTTTGGGAAGAAGAAAACTAAATTTTTAAAGAAAGAGCTAGAGCTCCTACCTTGGATTATGAAAGATGATGACACTATCCCTTTTTCTCCAAATCTTTTCTCCAAAATCTAAAAAATTCTCTTAATTCTTTCAATTTTTCTCTTAGTTTTCTTCTTTTCTTCTTCTTCTTCCTTTGAGTTTTTCTCTTTTTCTCTCCTTTCTCTCTCCTCTAATCTTACGTAAAATATTATAACGCATATAAGATATAATTATAATAATTATATAATATAAGTACTGACATAAGTTATGTCAGTTACATAAGTTTTAAAAATCAAAAGCCTTAAGGCTTGTTTGGCTAGCATAATAAAAATAACCCATTAATCCTTACACCTTGTTTGGTAAACTGAATTAAAACAAATTGATTAATCCTTATACCTTGTTTGACAAAACTAAATTAAACTATTTTTTTTTATTTATTTTAATAACTCCTTTATAGCAAGGTTATTAGTCACACCTTTATTAAATTAATAAATCAATTAAACATTAATCTATTAAATTACTTTAACACATAAACAATTATAATTCTTTTTTTTTTTACAATTATAATTTCATTTAATCAACTAATATTTCAAACTACAATTTCTCATTTAAATATTATTATTTATTTAAAATCATTATAAGCTCTCTAGCTTATTAAATTAAACTCCATTATTATAAAATCTCATAATAATTAATTTATTTAGCTCCTTAATTATTTACTCAACAAATAATTAATTAAATCACATCAACTCAAATTGCCATATAATTCAATAAATATTTAATATTGCCAATAAATATTTAATATTTAATATTTAATTATTTATTCAACAAATAATTAAATAAACCACATCACTCAAATTGAACAATTATTTATTCAACAATAACATATCCAATAAATATTTATAACTTACATTTAAAAAATATGGAATGTTACATCAGCACCTCACAAAGGTACCTTACATAAAGGTACAGTCAAAAATTATTTTAGAAACTAGAATCTTTGGGAAGTGCTCAAGGAAACATTCGTACATGGGAGGCCATGCTTCTAGGTTATGATAGATATCATATGGCCACAAAATTATCCTTGGTTGACCCAATAGACCCCAAAGAAAAACGAGAAGATTACTATCATATTCTTCCCAATGGTGAGTCTTCTCTTGACTTATCATTATCTCCATTGTCTCTAATTGAGAATTATACTTCAAACAAACACCAAGATTATATAGGTAGTGCTCGTAGATATACTCAGCAAGTAGATGAGCACAACCCTGTCTTATGATGACACGAGATTGTATGTCATTAGACATCTTGTATGATAGTGACGCAACACCCTTCCAACGTTGGGTTCGCCTCACCCTATTTTCTTCACCAAATATAACTACTAAATGATGACCACCGTTCTATTCCCTTGTTACCCCCGCTCGACCCAGCTACACTCTTATTACATGAAAGGAATTGTGAAACAAAAGGGTGAGCACAACTAGCCCAGTAAAGAATATCATGACTAAAGATAAATAAATTATCAATAGTCTTCATCAGTAATAAATCAGAGATTTAGAACGTATGGTAGATGATAAAAATTTCAACCATAGTTGTAGCGGAACGAGCAATCCATTAGAAGAGTCAAATAGACTATAAAGTCTATTATCTTTTCCATGTTAAAAATCTATCAACAATGTTTTATCCCTGTAACATCAATCAACAATTTTGGTCCACAATCATATGGATAACTCATAATCATAACTGTAGTTCAAAATTCCTCTTCTCATCCAGGACGAAGATAATTTTCATCACCTATCTTTACCTGAAACATCAAAGATCATGGTTACACCAAATCACATTTCCTGTTCATAATCATACTAATAACTTCATCTTTGCACTACGGCCAAAGATATTCATTTGTATCACCAGTTGGTCATGTTTATCTCAACATCTGTTCATCTTTGCACTACTGGCTAAAGATATTCAACAACATGTCATCTTTGTACTACGGGCCAAAGATATTCATCAACAATTCATCTTTGCACTACAAGCCAAAGATATTCATCAATATTTCATCTTTGCACTACAGGCCAAAGATATTCATCAATATTTTATCTTTGCACTACAGGCCAAAGATATTCATCAATATTTCATCTTTGCACTACAGGCCAAAGATATTAATATCTCAAAGAAATATATAATCATTTCAGAATTTATATAAACAATAATTATAACCATGTTGATCAATTCACCTTTGCACTTAAGCTAAAGATATTCACTTATAAATTCAATGGTCATGATCATACCAATCAACGATTCAACTTTGCACTACTGGCCAAAGATAACCTATAGTCATGATCATACCAAAAATCTACCCATCTTTACACTCAAGTCAAAGAGAAATATCATCATTAGGGTTATAAAAATGTTATATATAATAATAAAAATAATATGATCAACATCTAGTTTTAATCTCAAGAGTAATATTCGTAAATCAACTATAATTTGGTTAGAAAAAGAAACCAATTTTTTTGTGAATAGTAACTCGTGAATAGTAACTCATGAATAGTAACTCGTGAATAGTAACCCTGACACAAAAAGGTAGAAATTCTACAATAAAATACATACCAATATTTCGGTATAATGATATTGAAAGAATATTATTTCTTAAGCTTATAAACAATTTATTTTAATTGTTTACACTTTACTAAATAATACATTTAATCATCCTAAAATGCCAAACTCATAAGATTTCATCACCAATAACCAAAAACCCTCATCAAAAATCTGCATATACCTCATATATGATTCTATATGAGTCTCAAGCCATAAAATCCTATTTTCTAATTTTCTTACTTCACAAAACATATTTAATTCATTTACTCATAACTAGACCATTTTTAGGAAAAATACCAAATCAGTTCTAAAAATATTTTTTTCTGGAATTTAGCATAATATAGTCCCATAGTGAACATATATTTTTCTCAGAATTTTTAAAAGTCATTTACTATTTTTCATATGGCCAAAATAGCCGAATATTTAGACATTTATCAAAAATTATACTTTTATCTAAAAATTCTGAAATTCACAGAGTATACTCCTATCATATACATGTACTCCCAATAAAAATTTTATCAATTTTAGAGTTAACCACAAGGAGCTATAAGCAGTTACTTTTAAAATAGTCTTTTCTAATAAAATTCATAACTCTTAATCTATACATCCAAAAATCACCATTTTTGGACACAATCAAGAAAACTCATCAAAATATCATTTCAAATTTTTCCAGAATTTTTGAAGGTCAGAAAAATTACGAAACTGAAAAACATAACAACCCTTAAAATCCCTTACTATCTCTTACCTCAAAAGTGCAGTATTTCTGACTGGAATGCAAAGCCGAAGAAAACTTGCACTGAATAGCAACTCTCAAAGTATTTAAATACTCACGAAATATGCTTCATAATATAGAGAGAGAAAGAGAGAAAGAGAGAAAGCTTATGTTTCTAGTGTGATTTTCAATTCTAACTTAGCCCTCTATTTATAGAAAAATGTTAGCACGCCGAAACAGACTTCACCTGCAACCTGATGGCTTTACCTGCTACTATTCCCACCCACCATATTTGAATAAAAATCTCAGTACATTTCTTCACCAACCAAGAGTGGGGCCCACCAATTCTAGAATTTTCCACCAAAATGTTAAACTCCGAAAATTCAACAATTTCTGAACCAGTCATCTCGTAAAATTCATAACAAATCATACGTTCATTTTTAATGGTTCAAAATTTGTGGACATATACTCAACTTATATATGTATAACATATCCAAAAATTACAACGATCCAACGGTCGGATTAAAAATTATAACTCTCGCAAAATATCTCATAAACCCTAATTTGATTTTCAATACCTCAGTTTCGACAAAAATACAAATAAAACACCTCAACATTAACTCCTTCATTTTTAACCACAAAAATATATCCCTCATTTATATCCACATAAAATAAATATTTTCTTATCATATGAATCAATAATTAATTATTAACAGATAATATTACAGAATCACATTTATGACAACCAGACCGTTCCCAGGAAAGAGGGGGCTTTCCAATAAGAATTTCTCCTTACTGGCGCCCAATTAGATGACCAAACCTCTCCTTAGACAGAACTTTCTAGACATTGCCAATAATGTTATCTAATAATATTATTCAAATAATATGAATTATTGATCTGATAATGGAAAATACTGTGCAGTGACAATTATTGAAACAACAATAATATAAAATATCAATGCAGCAATAATTGAATCAATAAAATAAAATATTGAACAGTAACTACTGTAACAATTATTGAGTAGTGCCTTCCTTCGTAAGAATCAATAATTGGTGTAATACCGTGTGCTACTGTATTTTAACCACCAAGTATTCCAACAGTATTAACGGTAACAACTACGCCGTTAATTATAAACAACTTATACTTGTCGTTTTCTTCATCCAATCGCTTTCCGTTATGGGTCCCACACAAGGCTGCGCCGTCGTACGAATATTCCCCGACAGCAAGAATATTCCACGACCAAACGAATATTCACCGACCAAAAATGAATATTTTATAACCACTTGCTTATTTTGAAAAGTTTTCACATTTCACCCATAACTTTAACTTTTTATCAATTTAACCATTTACTGAATTGAATACTTTTATTTAATAAAATTCGGGGTCTTACAAATTAGACTTTGACTTATCTATTAAAACTCTGTTAGGAGAAACCTTCATTACATCCACTATTTATAAATCTTGTTCGATTCAAATCAGCAGCCTCATGTTACCTGTCGATCTTATCTCTTTGAAAATACTTATATTTGATGTGATTTTAGGAATCGACTGGTTAACTACTCATCATGCAAAAATTAATTATTTTTGTAAGGTTACTAGCTTTCATATCCCTAACCAACCTGTTATACGAATTCAAGCAACTAAACCATTAAAGTCAATCATTGTCATATCAAACCATAAAGACATTCGTTTATTGAAAAATGGATGTCAAACTTTCTTAGCCCATGTCACGGATTTAAACAAAAATACGTTATATTTAAATGATATTTTTATCGTTAATAAATTTTCTGACGTATTCCCTGAAGACTTCCTGGCCTACCCCCAAAGCGTGAAATTGAATTTTTTATTGACCTTGAACCCGCTACAAAACCCTCAAATATTTTTTTCAACCAAAACGAACGTATAATGCACCAAAGACACTGGCTCGAGCTGTTGAAAGATTACTATCAAACCATTAAATACCATTCTTGAAAAGCGAACGTGATAGTTGATGCGATGAGTAGAAGATCGTATTACAAAAATGGGGATAGAGTTAAAGTCTCTAGAGACCCACGTGAAGATGACGAATATACAATTAGAATCAACTTTAAATCGATAAATTTGAAGCTTCTCAAGCTACAGACCTAGAGCTGATGCGTATGAAGAAGAAAGTGCAAGAAGGTGTTATTCCATAAGTAAGAATCGGTGAAGAAGGAATACTTCGAGTCAACTCCAGACTTTGTGTTCCTAATGACTCTAATTTGAAGTAAAAAATCATGATAGAGGCACACAACACACAGTTTGCAATCCATCCTTGGAGTACCAAAATATATCGTGATCTTCAACATACATTTTGGTGGAGTAATATGAAGAGAGAGATATCAGAGTTTATCTCAAGGTGTTTAACTTGTCAGCGTGTCAAGGTGAGGCATCAAGTGCCAAAAGGTCTATGGTAACCACTTGAAATTCTAGAATGGAAGTGGGAGCACATTATCATGGATTTTGTTACTGGTCTTCCCAAGGTTTCTCAAGGCATAGATGCAATTTGGGTCATTATTGATAGATTAACAAAGTCTGCTCATATCTTACCTATACGAGAAACTTAGTCACTTGAACGTCTTACTCGTATATATATAAATGAGATTGTAAGACTTTATGGTATGCCAGTATCAAAAGTTTTTGATCGAGACCCAAGATTCACTTCACGATTTCTGGTTAGTTTGCAAAAAGCTATGGGCACGGATTTATGATTCAGTTCGGCATATCATCCTCAAACGGACGGGTAGTTGGAGAGGGCTATTCATACTCTTGAAGATCAATTAAGACTCTGTGTCCTAAACTTCACAGAAAGTTGGGACACGTTCTTGCCATTAGTAGAATTCTCCTATAACAATAGTTATCAAGCAAGTATAGGCATGACTCCATTCGAGCCATTGTATGAACGCAAGTTTCATTCTCCAGTATGCCGAGATGAGGTGGGTGAAGCAACATTGTTGGGACTTAAATTGGTATGCATGACAAAGAAAAAGATTCAAATGATCCAGTAACGCATAAAAACCTCACAAGATCGACAAAAGAGTTATGCTGATCTTCATCGAAGGGACGTGGAGTTCAATGTTGGAGATCATGTGTTGTTACGTGTTGCTCCATGGAAAGGAGTTACGAGATTTGGAAAGAAAGGAAAGCTCAATCCTCAATCATTGGTCCATTTAAAATCCTTGATCAAGTAGGAGTTGTGGGCTATAGACTCGCCTTACCGCCAAGTATGTCTCGTGTTTAAACATTTTTCATATATCTATGTTACGTAAATATGTGGAAGACCCGAACCACATTATGGATTTCGAACCAGAAGAGATAGCGGAAGATTTAACGTATGAAGAGGTACTTATTAAAATATTGGATACAAAGGAACATAGTCTACG
Source organism: Panax notoginseng (assembly GCA_016801055.1). Classification (NCBI taxonomy): domain Eukaryota; kingdom Viridiplantae; phylum Streptophyta; class Magnoliopsida; order Apiales; family Araliaceae; genus Panax; species Panax notoginseng. The sequence goes on along the minus strand of CM029017.1, from coordinate 94,856,372 downwards.
CTCAAAGATTATACCTTAAGTCAAAGTTATGTGGAGAAACCACGATGTTGAGGAAATGACCTAGGAGTTAGAATATAAAATGAAATCAAGGTATCCTCACCTCTTCGACATACTAGGTACGTACGCCAATTTTGAGGATAAAATTTCATAAGAAGGGGAGGTTGTAAGACACCAACTTTTATGAATAAAGATGAATTTTTTCTCTAAATATCATTTTAAAAATTATGGTGTGGATTTGATATAATGTTATAGTTGTGGGTACTATTTATAAATTTTGCAAAGTAAGCAAGTTGTTATAAAATATTCAATTTGTTGGGAAATATTCGTTTTATCAGGGAATACTCGTACGACGACACAATCATTGGTGGACCCCCACAACAGAATTATTGTCAGAGTACGAAAACGACAGAAATAACTTTTTATAAAAATAACGACAAAAGTTTTACCGTTAACTGTTGAAATACCCGGTAATAAAATTACAGTAATACGCGAGTTTGTATAGTAGCACACGATATTGTACAATATCTTTGATTATTGATGCTTACGTGAAAAGTCACACAGTTTTGTTTAATTATTGTCACAGTAATTGATGCATAGTATTTCATGTTATTGATTCAAATATTGTCACAATATTTTATATTATTAAATCAATAATTGAGACGAAAAAGTTATTCATATTATTATTTACATTATTAACGATGTCTAGAAAGTTCTGTCGAGAAAAGGGGTTTGGTCCCCTAATTGAGCGCCATTAAGGAGAAATCCTTATCGGAAAGCCCCCTCTTTCCTGGGAATGATTTGGTTGTTCATATTGTGAGGTATAATATTAATGATGAATGTTACTAAAAATGTATTTTGAGAAGCCAAGTGAATTGAGATAAATAGAGTGATATTTTATGAAGTATTTGTTGTAAATTTGACTTATTACATGGACCCCCACTTACCCATATTTCAAAACTGTCTATAGAAAGTTATCTTAATTTTTATATATATATATATATATAATTAATGTCATGGGGGGATGGAATTCATGTCACGGGGGTGGGGGGTAGGGGGGTGGGGGGGGTTTCTATTTTATATATATATATATATATATATATATATATATATATATATATATTATAATAAGTTTTGTTTTTTTATGTAAAACAGAATATATTATATTTTATTGTTTCCATAGTACTGCATACTGTTGCATAGTACTGCATAGTAACAAAAAAAAAATTCAGTCGATGCCCGTGAATTCGTTCAAATTTCCACTGTCCAGTCCGTAATTTTCTAATTCAAATAGTATAATGACATTCTCCTATAAATAGAATATTTAGTTTAGAAATGAAAATCACACCAGAATCAAAGAATTCTTCTTTTATAATATTCAGCGTATTTGTTTAGAATTGAAGGAAGCTTTGAGTGAAAAAAATAATGCAAGTTTTCTTCAAGAATATCCCCGCCCTACTAGTCAGAAATACTCTTCTTTTAAGGTAAGGGTTATTATTTAATTCATATTCGTATTCGTAAGGAAATTTATTTTCGTTCCATATTCATAAGGAATATTATCTTCGTTCAATATTCGTAAGGAATATTATCTTCGTTCAACAGCTGTAAGGGATATTATTTTTGTTCAATATTCGTAAGAAACAATATTTTTTTTTCATTCTCTGTAGTATGTAAGTAATATTATTTTGTTTTAGATTCCAAATTCTACACTCATTTTGTTAAGTATTGCTTCTATACTACTTGAAATTAGTAGAATATCCTTGAAATTTGCGCTTCATCTAATATCTTTTCAGAAAAATATTTTTCTAAACATTCTTGTTAAATTTTGATCTTTTCATGCCGGAGTACTATTCACGGGATACTATTCACCCGGGGTACTATTCAGGACAAAAATTGATTTCTTTTCAGTCCAAATTATTTTTGATACATGAATATTATTCTTAAATTTTACTCCATAAAGCAGTTGTCATGTTGACAATTTAGAAATTTTTAAACTCTGGATAAATTAAAAATCTTTAATATTTATTCTTGATTTTGTTTGATTGATGCTTATATCATTGTCATCAGCCTCATGCTAATATTATGATAAAAGTCATTTTTGGCCCGTAGTGTATAGATGGACTGTTGATTGGTATGATTATGATTATGTATCAGTGTAATTATAACCTGTAATGTTACAAATGATGTGGCAAAAGTCCTCATTGGCTTGTAGTGCATTGATGGACAGTTGTTGGCATGATCATGACCACTGGTGATACTAATGAATATTATTGATATTATGCTCTACTTGACTCTTCTAATAGATTGTTTGTTCTGCTGCAATTAAACTTGTTTATTGTATTCTATCATTTTAACACTATTGAAAGTTAATAATAATTTATTCTGCATTATCTTAGTCATAATATTTCTTATTTCGCTAGTTGAGCTCACCCTTTGCTTTCATTGTTCTATTTAGGAAATGAGAACATAGCCGGGACTAGTCGGGGAATGGAGTAACGGTTAAAATGGTTGCTTTAGTAGTCCTCACTATTATGTGAAATAATGTTAAAATAATTGTAATGAGGACTTAATTTGAGTTTGGATATTGTCTACGAGACAATATCTATGTTAAAACTCTCAGTTTACGTTTGTCATATTGTGTAAATTAAGTTTTTATTTGAAGTTTATACCATGTATTTGGCGACTCAAGATGGGTGATGTATACCTATTTTGGGGGCTTCACACTTTATCTCTATACTAATTCTTATTTGTAGCATAAAAAGAATTTAGCACAAATTTCTCATATAATCGTATATTTATTCAAATAGCACATAGTTCTTTTTAGTACAATACTCATACTGTTAAAATCAGTTACTATCCCTTTTTGACAAAAATCGGGATTAACCACCACAAATTTACACAAAAAGTTGAGATTCACCAAAATCATCTTAATATTCATACAGAAAATAAGGATTACATTCATATAGATATACATAAATATATTCGTATACCTACTCATCGTTCACGATATTACAATCTTTAATATTACATCTTACTACCAAAAAGGTACTTCTACTTACACTTGATCTGTCTACAATCCACTCCCTTCACCTGCCTTCTTCTTAGGACACGTGTTGAATCCGTGACCCAATTCACCACATGAGAAACATCTTCTCTTATTTGGCTAAGGAAAATTTGGCGAAATATGTCGTTTCTATCCACAGTTGAAACATACATTCTTCTGCATCATACACTCTCCTAAGTGAGTCTTTCCACACTTGCCACATGCTTGCTTCTTCTTTGGATTTGAATTTCCTGAATTATTATCACTGTCATTGTTCCTTTTCCTTTTATTGCTACCCTTCTTCTACTTGATTATACCTTCTGATGATCCACCACCTTCAGCCTTCATTCTATCTACTGGTGCCTTCAGATCGTTCCTTTCTTCGGTCATCTCGTGTAATGCCCTCTCCGTCTTCTATAACTCCTCCAAGAGACACACTTTATTCCATAGCTCCTAAACTTTTGCAGATACTTAGCCTTTTTCTCCTACTTCGGCCTTAATTTTTTACTCTACCTTAACTTCTTCACACTATACCTCTTCATCTTCATTTAGATCCATTTCAGGATACTGCTCATGATCGCTTCCAGAGATTCACCATAGGTTCGTCTTTTATAGCTTCTTTAACTGACTCACTCTGAGTTGGCACCTCGGCTAATGGCATTGGTGCAACAACTGTCAACACCTCCGTAATCATTTCATCATCTCTGACATCCTACAATCAATTTTAAACAACCTTGATTTGTACATCACCAGTACAAAATTCATAAACACTATGTGTCCACATATCTCACTATTGATGCACTTCGTCAATCCATCACTTAGAACTCTAGATGAGTTTTCTCTATCTTGCTTATGGTTATAATCTTAGGGTTTTCCCCCACTTTAGGTTTATAACCTACTACTTCGATATCAACTTGTGAAGCCCCAAATCTGGGTTACCTGGCCCTCGAGTTTGGTGCTCACGATTCATCATATAAATAACATCTAACTACCCATTTATTTATGAATATGAACATACATATCATTAAATAATATCGTTATAACATCATCCTAGGTTATCTAACCTTAACATAGCTTACATACCTTTAGATATATAAAAAGGTTTACATAACAACATAATAATTTAAGTTCATATTCACTACTCCTACAGTTTGCCTTTGTCATTCTCAGACCCTTCTACTACTTCGTTCTTAGCTGAAATATTATATTAAAGCAAGGGTGATCAACGAGTTTTCTCTGCAAGTTAAAACATACAATAAAAGCTATGAATCAAGAATAACAGACTATCGATTCAATAAAATTTCTCTAAAGTTCAAAGGATTTTAAATTAGCTGAACAAATCATTTATCAATATCAAGACTTTATCACATTTCATGTAATGATTCAAAGATGAAAGAGTAAAACTCTTTCGAAGTTTCAATAATATTCAATCGATTATTAAGAGATAATACTACGCAATAACAAAGTGAATTATTTTCCAGATTTTATGCTGAGTGATCACAATGGATCCTAAACTACTCGAGTAATTATCAAAGGTTCAACTTTGAATTACTCAGGTGTATAAGATAACCATAAAGATTAAATCATACCCCTATGCAAGTACACAAAGTGATCAACTTCTTTGTACCCAATATTATGCATAATACTCAAGCTCGAGCAACGGCCGTATATTCGACCACAAGGTTCCCTTTTATATAAAGGTTGTTCATCTCAGTCTTACAACAAGAGTTCGTATCACAACAATATAATTTAGATTTAAAGAAATGATATGAATTCAACATCTAATATCTATCTCGATCTAACCAAAATAATTGGCATTGATCTTTCAATAAAAATTTAGTTCAAATACTGGAACGCATCAAGTTTCAAATAGTATTCATCTCGCCAAAATAATTAGCTAAGACAACGCTAAAAAACTGTTCTATAATAGACAGAAATCAATTGCACTATTTGCAATCAAAAATAATATTGTGAATAATCAACGATAGTTATTCCCTAATCATACTTTCAAAATTGAAATTTCAGTTTAAGTTAACGATCTTGCACTAACTGTGAATAATCAATAATAGATCTCAGATGTGGAATAATTATAATAATTACCCACTACTATGTTTGAAAATTAATAACTCGAGATTGAGTTAAGGAAACTTGTCTTTATCGTTGTCTACTGCTACTTAATTTAATTTAGATGCGTTTGAAATACTATAATCAATAATATTAGTCTCACAATTAACATAACACATATCAATACATAATACTGTTATTTGCAGTCACTGTATCACTTAGACACATAATCATGTAGTAAAAATAACTTTTAGAACTTAAACTAACACTTATTAGGTCAAACTATGTCAGTTTGGTTGGACCACAATATTATTACGATGTCCTGGTCACCCTATCAGAGAATTAATGAGTTTATTTTTAATAAAACTCTATTACAAAGCTTCAATATTATTTTAGATAATTAAAATATCATTCATAATATTTTTCAGAAGCTTATAATAATTTTTAATTAATTATTATATTTTGTAATAATTTTCCAAACACTAATATCATTTTTAAATGATTTAAATACAGAATAATCCCATTATCATTAATATTTAAATAATATTAAAATACTAATGAAATCCTTGTCAAAATATTAAAATTATTTATAATAACTCAAAATATTTTTAAAACACTAATACTCCCTTAAATGATTTTTTAAATATTTAAAATCATTTTTAAATAATTACCATTAATATTCAAATATTAATGTATTTTACATCAAAATATGAAAAGTCCTTTATTATAACTTAAAATATTTTTAAATCATTTATATCATTTTTAAATGATTTTTAAATCATAAAAACTATTTTTAAACTATTTATTTAATATAATTATTAAATAAATCTAATATCATTAATATTAAATTATTAATAAAATTTACCTCAAAATATTAAATGTCATATTTTATAACTTAAAATATTTTTAAACACTTTATTATCATTTAAAATATTTTTTAATATAATAAAATCATTTTAACCAATTTATTTAATACATTTATTAAATAAATTTAATATCATTAATATAAAAATATGAATGAATATTATGTCAAATTATCAAAAGTTAATTTTTATAACTTAAAATAGTTTCTAAAACTCATTTTGGAATTTTTAGAAATTATTTTCTATTTTTATCTATTTATTGGAAATTAATTTAATTAATTTTAATAAAACCATCGATAAAGACTTTAGCGACACTAGCTGTCACTATTAGTGTTCTTGAGCCTCAAGAACACTCAAAGTCAGTCTCTTGGTGCCTTGTTTGACCAATTCCAATTCTCAATTCATGAGGTTTTTGGGCTTGCTAACATACTGATCATGTAGTATTGATGTAATACTATATGTACCAACCATGATCAGGGTCAAATTTCATCATAGTTGCAAGATCTAAGGCTTCAAAATCATTGTCAGGCCTGTTCTGGGTTTTCTGGGTTACCTAGAAACCCAGGAAATTCTTGGTAGGAACTTTGTGGCTCGATTAATCTTGGGTTCTGGTCATTGTTTAGGTGTTTAAGTGGTTCAATCTTGTAGTCCTCATGTCAAAGAACAACATCACTACACTTAGGTAGCCTAACTACATCATAATCACAAGATCTGACGGGTCAAACCTTATCAGAAACTGTGTTCTTGAGTTTTCTGAAAATTCTAGAAAACCAAAATCGTGCTCGGTTAACTCACTTTGTTTGCTCACTACTTTGATCATGTTTGTTGTTAAAGTGATCTAAGGCCATGAATCTATTGTCCATATACCATAGTATAACATTGATTCATCTACAGTAGCTAAACACATAACACAAGAAAGATCTGGGCTCATGAACTTTTTGTCAGACACCGTTGGGGAATTTCTGGGTTACCTAGAAACACAAAGTCATGGTCAGTTAACCCATTTGACCATTAATATCTTTGAATCTGGACATGATATGACCATGATTTCACTTCCAGATTACACCCCTCATAGCATACTACAAGTCTAATACATCTAACAAGCCAAATCATTAACAAGTATGAATCTATGGCCTCTGACATATGGCTGTCAGACCATATTTTAGGGTTCTTGACAGTTTTTCAAAACTTGATTTTTGAGCATTTTGATGTTATGGATCTATGATATAACATCATGGATCACTAAATAACATCTTATAACACATAAATAAACACAAAAACACATCATCTATCTTAGCATACAAGATTAAACATAAGTTAGGATTTTGTTGGTCGAAAAACCGATCACTAAACACGTAAGTATACGCGGTCTAACAAGTAATATGGTGATGAGGAAAGTGTCGTACCCACGAGGAACTATGACTAATATTTACCAAGTATCGAATGTGTATCGCTAAAGTCTTATTCGAGTAACAGTAAATGGAAGTGTGATTAATCTAGTTAAAACTTATTAACAAAGAAAGTAAATGGATAACGAATGGTAATCGAAGGAAATATAAGCTAAGGTCACAACTTCACCTCACACAGGCATTATGTCGAACACCTGGTGTGCTATGCTTCATCAAACTAGCTACCCTTCTCTCTTTGGTCTTAATGGTCATGATAATTTGTCGACCGAGAACACACAGGTGCCTATTCTCCTCTGTCGAGGTATGCACAAACATATCCTCTCCAGATCCACCCAAAAGGGAATAGAACGGAAATGAACGTCCAAGCTAGATACAATCCTACATATGTCTATGCGAATTAATCATAACAAGGATTTAAGCATAAGTTCTCTACTAGATCACACGTGGCGCACATATATATTTCTATTCTACGCACAACTTATGCAGTTGAAACCCACAATCACATGCCAATATATTTAGGTATAAATCTACAATTCTTCTGCCGATATCATGTAGATTACCAAAATCATCGCTAATGTCTTAGCGAGAATCATTAACCGCAAATATATTAAACCAAATCATATGGTGTCAACCAAAGAGATAAGACAGCCAATTTAAATAACAAAGGGTTCCATTATAACCTTAGAGCCAATATTCAGTTCATAGCTATTGAACAAAATACAAGTAGCAATAAAGACAACATTTATAGATTACAAAATTAGAGGAAATAAATGGATAAGAATAAACTTTGTCAAAGCCCTTCAATCACCAAGCATTCCGCTCAAATCAAGCTTTCCAATCCGTGTAGCTCAATGCTCTTGTCGCTCCAAAGAAATGCCAGACTTCTCCCTAATCTACCTAATCTATATTTACAGACATTAACTAAGAGAAAGGAAGAGAAATTACCGAAGCAAAACTAATCTAAGCTAAGCTATACTATTCTAAGGTCTCCTATGATATATGATATGAGATATATGAAATGCAGAGGCTTTCTTCTGTTATATACGTGTCTCTCCTTCAAGCTATGTCAAAATAGGCTTGAGGTTGGCGATGCGGCGCCATCTAGTTTTGAAAAATCGGAGCTCACGCTGCGGCGCGATCCAGTATAGGGTCAGTGGCGCTACGGCGCCATGGTGACATCAGGCTGGACCAGGAGGTGGCGCTAAGGCGCGGCCAATAGGCTTGTCATTGGCGCCACGGCGCGAGTATGAGAAATATGACCGTTTTTCCCCTGAATGCTAGAAAACACCTGATAAGCCCTGCATTGCATCGATTAAGCATAATAACAATATAATCATATAAAACCATATAAAATCTATGAGAAGGTATAAATCCCACTCATCAAATATCCCCAACTTTAAGTCTTTGCTTGTCCTTGAGCAAACGTTCTAACACAACACTAATAATAGTAAAACACACACGAAAGAAAAATAAAACAGTAAAGTAGTATCATGGCTTCAAAGCTCGATTATAGCTACTCCTAGAGAATAGGGCAAACACATATATGAATAAGGGTTCATTCAATTTCAAGCATAAGACTGTATTTGATCCATTCTATGTGTGTGTGGAGACCAACCGTTTTAACTAATCATAGCTTAAATAAGTTCGCACAGTCGATTGTTAATAATAATATGCACACTCCGCAACTTAAACATTCAACAAGCATTTAAGAATAAGACGCAAGTGCATGAAAAGATCAAAAGACTCTAGCATGACGACAGTAAAATCTGACTCGGACAGTCCTTAATTACCTTTGGCTATTCAGAACTACCCATGAATGAGCTTTTGATCAGTAACTCCAAATCCAGACGACTTTAGGGCACTAGGTGTAGAACACCCCTATGAATCTAATAACTCGAGTAGTAAAGGTCATGTAATCAGCATAAGCCAACTGAGACTTTACAACAAAAACGAAGATTATTTAGCGAGTGCATTTTATGCTCCATCTCGATATCGGTCCTGCGTTTATGGGCGAGTGTGTTTTATGGTCCATCTCTACCCACAACAAAACTTTCGATAATAACTCTTTTTTTCTATTTTTATTCTCATTTCAATCTTTTTTTTATATTTTTTATATATATGTCAACATGCTAGAATCCAAGATCTAGAACTGTGTAAACGTCTAAGTCTTTATTACCTTGCACAAATGAAAGTTTATAAGAGTGAACAAACTCTCAAAGAAATAAACACGCGAACTAAATTCGAAAAAATAAATAGTTAACACAGTTGGTCGGTGCTTGCTAAGAAGGACGGATCAATAACAGTCTAAACTTATCGATTGAACAACCCCTAGCTCATACATGTTTGACACTACTCTAAGAGATTAACATATTTACTTGGCGCTTGTCATCAGCCACAATAAAAAATTAATGATAAATATAACACATTTGCTAAATAGCAGCTCAAAATAGGGTGAAAAGGCCAATCACATGGCATAAGCATCTAAATCTGTATAAGCCCCAAAAAGATGGCTATAAACCAAAAACATGCTAATAATAATCAAAGCATTAATAAATAAAACAAAAAACAGTTCATGGCATCCATAATAATAACAATCCAAAATAATCCTGCAGTTCAAAATGACTGCACCACAATACTTATAATAAAAACATAACCAAATGCTAAAGTATGGCAACCTAACATGGCAGTACGGAAAAATGTATATTCAATACATTGTTTACATGTTTAATTTTCCTTCATAAATCAAAAATTACCCTTTTCGATTTCATTCCATTATTATTCTTGTATTATCATCTTTTCGTACTTACATATCCAATATTAGCCATTAGTTAGACACTTTGTATACCAAAGTTTAGAAACACTATTACTTTTAGGCATTTTGTCGAGAACGTTATGTGCACACATTAACTTATCTCAACTCTTGATCTAGCTAGTAAACTTCGATATCTACAACTTTACAGTTTTAAGTTTCTTCAGATTCAAAACACACGAATTTATATGAATGTTTTCAAAGTCAGAAATCGTAACAGTTTTGATTTAATGGATAGATTATTTTCCCTTCGGACCAGCCTTACTAAAACAGACATTAAAAGAAATCTACAAAGAGTTTTCATGTGATTCCACTTTCAGAATATAGCTTACTTCCATATCTTTGATTTGATAGAAGGCTCACTTTCTAACTCATTATACCCAAAGATGTATGAATTTCACAAGATTTGTCCATAATTACTCAAAACCTACGAATTTTGTTCTTCAAATTTTCTTTCACAAACAACTTTTTCATGAATATAATTACTCAATACAACTTCTATATAACAATTATCATAGAACTACATTATGAAGAACATAAAAATATAATTAAAACAAGGAATTTAGATTAAAACCTTATTAGTATGAAGAGAGAGATGGAGATGATGATGATGGGGTTTGTTTTGTCTTGTCAAAGCTTTCCCTTCTTCTTCTTTTTCTTCCTCTTCTTCTTCTTCTACAACTCTCTCTAACTCTCTTCTTCTTTCTTTGGTTTGTTTTCTAAAACTAACATACTAACTTGTAGTATATACATATAATATACAATACTAGTAATATATAACATATGAAACTCCTATTAATTATTAGATATACTAATTACTAGTTAATACATAGGTTACACCAACTTGAACTTGAAAAGGCTAAGACCATGTTTGGCAAATACTCGTTATTTTAATTAATCAATAGCTTAACATCAATCAATCTCATCAAATTGTCACATAATTATATTTACTTGTTAATTATAATTTCGGGTAACAATCATCACATAACTCATCAAATTTAATTATCTCAATTAAATTAGAACTATAACATAAAATTATTATATTAAATAAATTAAATACTAAATATTCATTTAATTAATCTACTACACTTAATTACATTACTCTATAATCAAAACAAAATTTATTTTTTTACTTAATAAATAATTCAATTAATTATTTATATATATTAAAATTAATATATAACATTCTCTTCACATCAATTCATATATTCTACAATATATGACATGCACATACTCACACCCAACATATCTCATAAATAATACTTTTATTTATAAAATTCTCATTTATAAATTCTAAAAATCTGGGATGTCACATCCTTCCTTCCTTATAAGGACTCCATCCTCGGAATCACTGAAACCCTACCTTACTCAGGTTTTCCTCAAATCTATTCATTAAATAACTTCAACACATTACCTTAATATATGTTTTATATTTTATACTCTCACCATTATTGATAATAAATTCTTATAAGTTTTATTTCATAACATTTAGTTAGACTCAATTATATTTGAGTATTACATATTCTTTGACCCGTTCATTATCTTTCTCTAAGGATCATTATCATATACTATATGATCAAACTCTCGGGACATTACATTCACCCATTCTTCTAAGAATTTCGTCCTCGAAATTTTTATTTATTAATATTTATTCATTCAATCTATCAAAATTGATTTTACATTTATACTTTATTCAGTCATTGAGTTCTATAACCACTTCCTTTCCACAAAGATCTTTCTACAATTATTAACTTTTCTATTAAAAGTTTTACATTATTCTTTGATAACTCATCTCCTTCTCATATCAACACTTCTTTTCTCACTTATTCAATATATTCATCATTCAGTGTCGCATCCTACGACTTACTTCTTTCTAAGGAATATCATCCTTACCATATTCGCCTTTTAGAATAGCAAGAATCTTCCATAATTGCTCGATAATTAGGAAGTAGTATGAATAACTCAGGAATTTAAAAGATTTCAAATCATGCTGAGGGGTCACAAGACCGTGAACTCTATTCTCAGTTTACTAGTGCTTTAACTCAATCCTTCACACTACAAACTAGAGTGTTTATCAATCACAAAGACTGAAAACACCCTCCTTACGTACACTAGGTGGCCAGCCTATTGTACCACTACGTTGGGCCGCAACGTAGTGTTTTGTAACGACTATATGCGTTACGCTCGGAACCATTGTCCCCGAAAATATGTCCCCTTACAGGGTTGTTCACCTCAGCTTTTCAACATCTGAATCCGCACCAAAATAATTTGGTTTGGCATAGCTTTTCAATAAACGCTTAAATTTCATGAACATCTTTCAATATTCGTCTAGCTGAATCAAATAACATAGACCTCTACAACAATTCAGACATCAACCGAAATATACATATACATACATAGATATGAATTCTCATATCTTAAAGAAATCTCAAAAATCTTTTTATGACGTCATGATACCGCACTGTATTTACAGTCCGTTGAGAATTCCGTTATTTGGTGATTTTATCATACTACATCATACCATAGTGGGCTGACGATCCTTAGATCACATCCAACACTAGGTAATACTGCATTAATGACTCCATCGTTTTTATCATCTTTGCACCAGGTTACATGATGCATTAATGATATAAAATACATTTTGATATATTGCAAATCATTTTTGTCTAGCCAAAATAATTACCACAGACATACGAATAACAGTATTGTTATTAAAACTCATTGGTTCCATCATTTGATCCAATGTTTTTCAAGAAAATAGAAGTGTAAACATCAGCATGAAGTCAATAAATTTCGAAAGTTTAGCATAGCATAGCCAATTCATCAAACTTACCGCACATTGGAAGTTCAGGAACTTGCCACAATCATATGAGTTTAAGAACTTATCCTAGTTAGACCATAGGCGTCCATTCGCTGAGGGGTTCAAAAATATACCATATAATAATGAGTCACGAACCTACCATAAGTATGAGTTTTAAGAACTCGCACTTAACCTTATAATATTCTCTAACTATACTCTACCTATCTGCTATACACATGAGAAAAGAATCACCTTCTCAACAGGCATATAACAAAAAGCGCGACACAAACATTCTAATGATTATTAATATGATAAACTGAGTGTAAGCACAAAACCCTCGCCTAAACAAAGATTTGTACAACTCAGCCATCACATGAGTCCTCAATTGAAATCCCACCTAACTCTATCTTACTCTTAACTTGATCTTTGCTCGATATGAAATTCTTGTATCACATTATCTATAACTCCTTATGAGTTATCTCGTACTTTTTCATAGTACACCATCTTCATAGCATTAAGCTATAATTATTCAAACATTATAGACCATCTTTCTTTTATAACTTAAACAAACCACGTCGTGATCTTTGTTCTATAATCATCTCCCTTAAAATTCTTTTCTTAACTCGTGATCGTTTTGTTTTACGATCCTCTTTCTTTCTCTTTTTCATCATTTTAGACATTATTCGTTATCTTGGCTTTTGGAGTTAGAAAACTCCCATTTCTTATCTTTATATCTCTTCAAGATTCTTTCTTGAATCTTCTTATTTATATAACAATTCTTCCTTTAAGAATTTCCAACTTTACATTGCTCAACATTTCATTCAACTTCTACACTTTCATCATACTTATCCACTTTCTATACTTGGTACACATTGAGTCTCTACCGGTTTCAATATGCTACGCTAAGTGGTTTCCCACAAACAACCAAAAAATTAGATTCCGAGTTGCTAGTTCGTATATACCTCCGCTCTATGAAGGAATTGTTTAGCCCAGATACCATACATCAACTACGAAAGAGTACAATTGCACCACTTAGATATAACTCTCTATTCTTAACTTTTTTATCATTCTCTTTTCTATAGATATTGTCTATTTATTATCACCTTACATCCTTATTATTGGAGTTGGGTAAACCCACATTCATATTCCTTATAACTCTGCAAGATTTTTCTTTGAATCATTTCACGCAAGTTTTATCCCTTCTTTATACGTTTTTTACATAACTTCTTATTGTTCAAACTCTATTTGAGCTTATTCGTTCCTTATCTTCACCTCTCTTCTCTAAGGTTATAGCCTAAGGTACTCTTACCTAAGGTTTCTAACCTATCAGCTTTGATACCAACTATAACGACCATAAAATTCATACAATTTAATTCTCGACTTCGGTCGTTAATAATACATTCAACCTTTAATTTTAATCATTAAACGATAATACAACGATTGAAATTTGCGGAATAATTAAAATTTTCTATTACAAACTATCCTCATTTCCAAAACCTTCAACCTTTACATCTAAATATCTCAGAGTCATTTTAATACTACAATAGTTTACATTCGCAAAGCAATATTATAATTACAACATTAATACATTTACTGAAACATTAGACATGGTTTACAAGAATAACAATTTAGCTAGGATATTAAATCTTCATATATCACTTTTGATCCATAACAATCAAGTAGCACATAGCGTTACCTTCAATTCTGGAATATGTAAAAATGGTTATTTGCAAGAATGAGCTCGAAGTTCAGCAAAATCAAACAGTTTTCATACATCACATAACACATAATAACATGTTCAACATACAAGAATAATCATAAACAAACATAGCATACATGTTGTAGTTCACATAACAACTATAAAGATTGAGTTCCTTATTCAATCAACATTCATAGTTCAATCATCATAGTCATAGATTAACTTTCACATTTCATACTTTTGACATATATAATACATCATATACTAAAATTTTAAAGCAGATCATCATCAAGTTCACATAACAAAAAGGAACTGAAGGACTTGCCTTTACCGGCGTTTTACCAACACGCTAATACTTTGCATTCTTGCACAACCTACACTGTATGTGAGATTGATAATAAATAAAATCAATAATCAATCTCATGGTCAAATTTATTCTAAGACCTTACTTTATTTTATTATCCTTTATAATGTCTTTATAGAAATCTAACTATTTTATATGCAACTCGGTTTTATTTTCATTTTCATCACCACACATGCTAGACTATCGCACTTGTAGTTTAATGTGCGTATATCACACCATGTTATTATACCACTTTGGTTTCAAAAATGCATATTCAACACATTGTTTACATGTTTAATTTTCTTCATAAATCAAAAATTACCCTTTTCGGTTTCTTTCCATTATTATTCTTGTATTATCATTTTTTCATACTTAGATATCCAATATTAGCCATTAGTTAGACGCTTTCTATACCAAAGTTTAGAAACACTATTACTTTTAGGCATTTTATCAAGAACGTTATGTGCACATATTAACTTATCTCAACTCTTGATCTTAAATGGTTAATTATGCATAAAATATGATAACACGTATATATACTCATTACATATGTCAAAACATATTTTTAATCATCAAAATATATCATCACCCAAAATCTTAATTCAAACAGAATTATAAAACTCATCTTCACAATTTCTTTAACAAAACGGTTTTTTCATTTTTAACGTAACTCGTTCGTTACATGTCCATTTTTGTTCCTTCTTATATAGAATTAACCCTTACTCAGTGTACTACAACGTCATCTAGGCCTTAAAGTCAGACCCTTATCGATCTAAACCAGATTCTGTAATTCATCAACTAGTCTAGAAAATTTCATTTTCTGGACATCCTTACTAAACAATTTATTTCGGACATGATCCGGTCCATAAAATGGCTCAATCGCACGAGTCTAGCTAGTAAACTTCCATATCTACAACTTTGCAGTTTTAAGTTTCTTCAGATTCAAAACACACGAATTTATATGAATGTTTTCAAAGTCAGAAGCCGTAACAGTTTTGATTTTCTGGACAGATTATTTTCCCTTCGGACCAGCCTTACTAAAACAGACATTGCAAGAAATCTACAAAGAGTTTTCATGTGATTCCATTTTTAGAATATAGCTTACTTCCATATCTTCGATTTGATATAAGGCTCACTTTCTAACTTATTATACCCAAAGAGGTATGAATTTCACAAGATTTGTCCACAATTACTCAAAACCTACGAATTTTGATCTTCAAATTTTCTTTCACAAACAACTTTTTCATGAATATAATTACTCAATACAACTTCTATATAACAATTATCATAGAACTACATTATAAAGAACATAAAAATGTAATTAAAACAAGGAATTTAGATTAAAACCTTATTAGTATGAATTTAAGAGAGAGATGGAGATGATGATGATGGGGCTTGTTTTGTCTTCTCAAAGCTTTCCCTTCTTCTTCTTTTTCTTCCTCTTCTTCTTCTTCTACAACTCTCTCTAACTCTCTTCTTCTTTCTTTGGTTTGTTTTCTAAAACTAACATACTAACTTGTAGTATATACATATAATATACAATACTAGTAATATATAATATATGTAACTCCTAGTAATTATTAGATATACTAATTACTTGTTAATACATAGGTTACACCAACTTGAACTTGAAAAGCCTAAGACCATGTTTGACAAATACTCATTATTTTAATTAATCAATAGCTTAACATCAATCAATCTCATCAAATTGTCACATAATTATATTTACTTGTTAATTATAATTTCTTGTAACAATCATCACATAACTCATCAAATTTAATTATTTCAATTAAATTAGAACTATAACATAAAATTATTATATTAATTAAATTAAATACTAAATATTCATTTAATTAATCTACTACACTTAATTACATTACTCTATAATCAAAACAAAATTTATTTATTTACTTAATAAATAATTTAATTAATTATTTATATATATTAAAATTAATATATAACATTCTCTTCACATCAATTCATATGTTCTACAATATATGACATACACATACTCACGCCCAACATATCTCATAAATAATACTTTTATTTATAAAATTCTCATTTATAAATTCTAAAAATCTGGGATGTCACAAAGTCTAGGCTCATCGAACAAAGTTCGACACACAGTTCATATATATATATATATATATATATATATATATTATATATATATATAAAATATATATATAATATATGTATATACAAACTGAAATAAAACTACGGACCGAAGTTTTGGCAAATGCACGCAGCACGACTCTCAACGTGAAGAAGGGTGTGAGCAAAGATGAAGAGAAGGGCTTTAAAGTGTGTGAGAATGCTTATAGTTGGTTGCCAAAGAAGACTTCTATATCTTTAAAGTGGGTAAACATGGGCTTTTGTAGGTACAAAAGTAGCTATATATGAGCTCACATGTGTTTAAAATGAGAAAGTACACTGTATGGGATGAGTGCAGAGCAAATTAGACAGGGCTTCCTCGCCGTTTTCTCTTGCAAAATGGCCACCCCAAGCCCTCTATTTATAGAGGGTGGAGCCGCAGGTGTACCTGCGGTTGAGCCGTAGGTGTACTAGAGGCAACCCGGGTGGGCTCGAGTTTCTCGGGTCGGGTCGTCTCGTAGTACGTGCACTCGGGCACTGTAATGTCCACTCGAACTTTCAGAAGTGCAATTCGGGCATCTGATTGGGGTATACAGGACCTATTTCGGACCGCCGTTGTCAAGAGTTGTACAATGGCATAAGATTAGAGTTTGTACAAAGTCATTGAAGATGGGACGATGCCCTCCGGTCTTCAAGCTTCAAATTCCATCCGTTACCCCGCACAATAGTCACTCGGGATTGGTTATCCATGATTCTTGTGGGACATCGTTGCATAGAGATGTGTGTATAAAATGTTGACATGACGTGGTGTGGCATCGTGTTGGCGAGATGACGATGTTGCCCCTCACTGGTGTTATCGCCAGATTGGGCTGATAAAGCAGACGTTGCTCAGGGCTTCGCTAAGATTGGACTGTTGCAATTGTTGAAGATCCTCAGTGTCATCTCTGAGGTGTGCTTGTCCTCCCGGTGTTATCTCTGGGTTTGGTACAGAGTATCTCGTTGTGAGCATCGAGATTGAAACAGGTTGCATTTGAAACAAGCATTTTCGGGGTTATCGCCGAAATTGCATTCCTTGGGGTTATCACCAAGGTTGGTAGCTATTTCCATGGTTGGGACTGAGACTGGATACCTCGGGATTATCTTCGAGATTAATCGGTTTGTTCCGGTGTGTGTTTCGGTATTGGATCTGCACGCCTTGGGGTTATATCCGAGGTTAGAATTGTTACTCCCAGTGTGTGCTTTGGGATTGATGCTAAACTTTCGATAGTATCCAGAATGGATATGAATTATCTTTCAGGGTTCCCTCTTGAAAGACAAATATGTCCTACTGCAATGTCAGTGACAGGTGTACAGAAAATGTCAGGGCTGCTTGACCTTCATTGATATGTGTGTCAACAGCTTGAATGCGCGTTTTAATCCCCTACTAGGGCTTCACGTTGTAACCCCCATCAGGGATCCACGTTGTAACCCTCGTCGGGGATCCACATTGTAACCCCCGTCGGGGATTCACGTTGATCTTTTAGGGTTATGACTCGGAGTTGGCGGCATTGGACCTATACAAGGTATTGCCGGATGTGATTTGTAACAAATGAGATCATTTGCAGGGTATACCTCGTGTTCGGGTGACTACCAATGAGCGATGTATAGACTCAAAGTTTCATCTGAGAAGACCAGGATTGCATGTTGTTTTGCTCAATTGTGTAGCATTTTTATTCCTGATTTGACCTTTCTAGTCCGCAAGAACTCCTTTCCAACTCAAATTGGATCGAGCCGAAGGGGTGGGGTCCATATAGGAGTGCCACAGGTACACTTGCTGCAGTCGCAGATGAGCCTGCGGCCAACTGTGGATGATATAATCCAGCAGGTTGGTCTCACAAGTCTTTTTCAACTTGATTCTCTAAGAGAAATTCATGAGCCTCCTTCAGATCTGCTGAGTTCGGGCTATTTTCTGCAAATTCTATCACCGTACAAGTGTTCTGCACTATCCTGGTAATGTATGCATGTATTTTTTCCAGTTTTTATCCGTTGGATTTTGAGTTATTGCATGAAATGCATCTAAACACGTAGTAGTGATTATGTATGCATAAATATCTTGCTAAAAAATATTCAACATAGTAAATGTTAGTATTAAACCATTCTGAACATAATGATGTGAAAAAATTTAACTTTTGAGACAGTCAAATTGGCACCTTTTTCTGCTATTTTTTGTCCTATTTGAGGTCCAATGAGCAAAAGGTAGAAAGGCAAAGTACTCCTGATATTGAGGTTAACCTTATGCATGAATGATTTTGATTTTTAATGCATATATTATGTATATGACTTTTGGACATGTGTGCTACATAATGACCACCTAGACATGCCTATGTGCATGTGGATAGTACTATTTTCAAAGGGGACTATGGCAAAAATTTCCAAAATATAGGCATTGGGTAGTCATGTATTTTAACTCTATTGTTTATTAACGTAAATGCATGAATGCATATAGTCATAAAAATGCATTCTAAAAAGCTCCATGTAAGAAAATATCACACCCTTTCTGAGGTGATTTGGAGACTTGTTGTCCAGATATCATGGATTCGGATCAGCCGAGTAGTTCCCATATGACCACTTCTGGTATACGGAGGAGGGCTTCGGAAGTACCTCGACCCCGTTCTGTCAGACAGCCTTCTCAATTGATGGAGGTCGTGATTCGTCTAGTCCGGGCAGACGTGCCAGACGTTGAGGACGTGGATGAGGATATTCCGATTAAGGATCCCGCTCCTGCTACACATGTTCCCCGTAGGGAGCTACCTTATATTCAGGTGGTAAACCCAGAGCTTATGGGTGACTTGAACAGACATCCCTCGATGTACTTGCATGCTAACGAGGTATGACATTAGATCTTAATCTTCCTTCTTTTCCTATTGACAAGGAGTAAAGGATTCTGATGTTGATCTGTATTTCATGCAAGTTCCCAGCTTTACACAACCTCGAGGGAATTCGTTTAGTATACACTCCATGTATCTGGCTCTTCATCTTGATTACAGAGCTGTAGTGCATGATTGGGAATTCGGGACATTCTTCTCCATCCTTCCCTGTCGTTGTCCTTGGGGTTACCTCAGGGCATTATCTGAGCGATGGTTTCATCAGACTCAGTCACTCTATTTGCTGGATTGCGAGGTGATGATGTCACCGATGGATTGGCGATTTATCATAGGTATGGAGTTTGGAGGGGAGCCAGTGCCTTGCATGGCAAATATTACCCCTACTGCTGTTAGATCCTTGTTAGGAGTTCCGACGGAGGCGCTCAATAGCAGGACTGTCCGTTTAGGTCCTTTGAGCGTAGATGCTATGAGCGGGCTTTTGAGTGAGCCCATGCCTGATGATGTCAGAATCAGGGATCGCATTCTGCAGCGATTGTTCCTGATGATCATTAGAGGTTTCTTCATAGCAAATAACTCTTCTACGGTGTCTTTCGCTTTGATCAGCACCACGCGTCATGTGGACTATATTGGTGAGTATGATTGGGGTTCCTACACATTTGCCTATTTCCTCTGGGCATGCATATGCGCTCATAGGGTTTTGACCGAGGCTTAGCTAGGCTTTTACCCATTTCTGCTGGTGAGTATTTCTCTTGTCATTTCCCATTTATAGGTTAAGAATGTTTACTGATAGTAGATGTTTTGCCATTGTGTTGGCAATTTTGGGCCTACGAGAGGCTCCTATGCTTACGTCATGTGAGTGTGCTAGGTTTAGATACCTATCCAAGAGGACGTCGATGGAATCATTCCATTTTGTCGGAGGACTTTGTAGCTGAGGGTTTCACTCACTACCGTATGTAGCTGGAGTTATTGACAGCTGATACCATCACATGGATTCCCTATTCAGGGGAACACTTGACCATCGACTTTGAGGATGGATATCCGATTGGATTCGAGTATGTGATTTCCACCAGGAGAGTTTCTCTCTTCACAGATGGAGGCTGGGAGCTCTATTTAGGAGAGCGTGCTATTAGGAGCAACATAGGGGAGATTCGTATGCCGATCTTGCCTTCTGCTGGGCATCATTGACCTGTATCGCAGTCACCCGTCATTGATATCCTATTGTTGGGGTTCGACGGCTTTACATTATCAGAGGGTACTTGCACTCAGGAGACGTTCCAGCGTTGGTGATTCCCTCGTACTATCAGAGCCCAGTCCCGTGCCACACAGTTTATAGGGGATATGGTTCCAAGATCCGTGATGATGACGGATTGGATAGCTTATGTCCAAGATCCGACTCATATAACACAGATTGATAGTTTGACCTGGCAGTTGGACCAGACACATATATTTATCCGGCATTTGGACAGAGATCTGGCAGAGGTAGCTTCATTTGATCCTTCCAGCTCAGGTGCTGGCCCCTCAGACGACCCATTTGGTTTTATCGGCAAAGATCCTCCTCTATATAGGCCTGACATCCCTGTTGATAGAGATTCAGTGACTCAGGAGGAGTTACATCAGGTGGATAGGATTTGATGATGTGGACATCGATACCAATATCTTTTTCTGATGTGTATTCTCGTTATATCTTTTGAAAGGCCTTCGTTAGATATTAGTTGGTTGTGCCCCATTCTCGCTATATCTTTTGATAGGCCTCTGTTAGTAGTAGGGCGTCTGTGCCCCATTTCCCTGTATTTGTAACTGTACATAGATGATGTATTAGATATTGATATACTTAGGAATGTATGCACACTTTTTTTCATTCCCTATATCATATTACCATCAATTATCTGCTATGTATGTATCATGTTATGCAAATGTATGTATGTCCCGAGATATTCAGCATTGACCCCTGGATGGTCTTATGACACAGCTCATACAGATGTCTTATTCGACAGTTAGCTGTATTGATCATACCCCACCATCATTGGTGGCATCGGGTATGCGATCGTGGTATGATAGCATGCCACCATCAGACAGGGTGACTGTAGATCATTTGTTGCAGCATACCATGCCCTTATTGATGTTTCAGGTTCCCACAGGGTTTGTGGATGGGATGCTAGAGCATTGGGTATCGGATAGGCAGGTTTTTCGATTCGAGACCCATGAGTTGACTCCTACTCTGGAGGACTATGCACGGTTAACTATGCTGCCGCTGGACAGAGCTTGCATGCATATGGCTTTGGGAGACATAAGTAGACGGTTCATGACTCTCACTGGATTGCGGTGCAGAGTGGTGCATGATGAGCTGACGTCTGGCCACGTGATATCCTAGTGTTTTCTGTATGACAGATTTAGCTCCTAGGATAGCTATTCACGACATTTCGGGGATTTCATCACACCGGAGGATCATTGACGTTTAGCCAGGGTTGATGTACTACTGTTATATATATTGTCGTATGTCTATATGCCACTGTACATGGATGAGATAGACATCAGAGTCATCATGGCGGTGAGAGCTCTCAGGGAGGGTCGTACCATTATACCTATGATTGTAGTAGAGACCCTGCGGTCAGCATCCTACTGCTGCACTTATCCGATAGGAGTGTTCACGGGTAGTTCAATCATGCTATATGTGTGGTTTATGTCACACTTGAGACCGATTGGCACTCTTAAACGGCATGGGTATTGGTTTACCCATGATATAGCCATGTCGTACTCCTTTCAGCCATCAGAATGTATAGATGCTATGTTTTGGTCCATATTTTTGGCGAATATTAGAGATCCGTTTAGCATATTGTCGTGTTCGGGCCTTAGCTCACCATACAGCTTCATTACTCATGATTCGGGCATGGACTACCTCCCACTAGCTGGTTTGAGGGGCGTGACTACTTATCACCCGCTGGCCATGATGTTGCGGTTTGACCAGTTTCAGGTTTTTCATCCTTTTGAGGGGGCGATAGGTCAGTGTTCAGCTTCTCGATATCTTTCAGCAGAGGACCGATCCCATGTGCACACTTATTGGGATAAGCGTGAGATAGCTAATTTTTTTGTCAGTCATCTGGGTTGTTCTACAGAGTATTCCGCATGGATGGAGACACAGATTGCATCGGCTGCGGCAGTATCCACATTATCGGATAGCGAGTCAAATG
Source organism: Panax notoginseng (assembly GCA_016801055.1). Taxonomy (NCBI): domain Eukaryota; kingdom Viridiplantae; phylum Streptophyta; class Magnoliopsida; order Apiales; family Araliaceae; genus Panax; species Panax notoginseng. The sequence goes on along the minus strand of CM029017.1, from coordinate 94,833,199 downwards.
ATGTAAAGCCCATGGAGGACATCGATTCATACATCGAGGAGGAGCCTACTGCTGGGTTGCCAGCATTTCCTCCAGATTCTCCTAGTACCAGTACTGTTGTGATTCAGCACTCGGCACAGTACCTTGAGCAGAGTCTTCATCTGATGACCTTCGAGAGAGATCATGCTCGATCTTTAATTTTGACTGCCCTTGATGGGAGAGACACAACTCTATTAGAGAGAGACGAGGCATTAGCTCGCAGAGATATCGCTGTTGTTGAGCGGGATGAGGCCAGATCAGCCAGAGATACAGTGATAGTTGAGAGGGATAGTGTTATAGCCATCACAGATAGTACTGCAGTGAGGTCCCTTACCACTGGCATAATCGTAGAGATGAACGCTTACATTGATGACCATATGGTCACCATGCAGATGGCTGTAGATCTGTTGGGACGTGTGGATATTCTCGTACAAGAGACCGCAGCTTCGCCTCCTTCTTCTGAGAGGGACGCCATGTTAGGCTTATTGGCTCGCATATACCCTGACTTGTAGATGAGCTTGTATTTACCTGCACAGACTAGCTTATCCATTTTGTCATGTACAGTTTACATTGTATATATCAAACAACATTATACATGACAGGGAAATAAATTTTTGGATCACTTCCCTTTTAGATATGCTTTGCTACTTGCTTGATATTTTGCATGCTGCTTCAGGGCTTGTGATCTTGATGTATTCTGAATTCCTCCTTGAGGGACGGGCATTGAGTTGTCTCTGGATAGTTCAGAATGGATCATCGATCTGTATGTATCCCTACCATCTTTGGTGTCTTGGGACTGGTTTATGCATGGAACTGTGGAGAGGAATTTGGGTTTCCTCTCTGAGATTGACCGCACCACAAATGGTCGCCAGTACTTCTATTTAGGAGAAGCCTAGTTAATTCCATCTCTTATGGATTGGTGTTGCTCTTCAATGCATGACCGCAGCTTAGATGTTCGCCAAATCTTCTATTTGGGTGGAGTTCAGAAAATTCCATCCCTTTGGTCTGAAGCCAATGAAATGTAGTGAACTGATGTTTGATCCCAGTACCAACTGACAAGGTTTATGTTTTGGTAGTGGGTGAGACCGCACCATGAATGGCTTCCTACGTACTCCTATTGAAGAGGAGATCAGGTCTGCGTAGTGTGAACCTGGTGTAAGAGGTTCAACGCTGTATATGGCAGAAATGGTGTAGGAATGTTTTTGTTGTTTTTTTGAGGAGAAGAGGGTAGAAATGTTTTTGTTATTTTTGTTTTATTGCGACCGGGCCATATGAAATGGTTGCCTACGTACTCCTATTAAAGAGGAGATCGGGTCAACGTAGTTCGCCCCTCAGGGCGAGTGGAAAAGCGTAACCCATGTGCAGGTCAGAGTGTAGGGAGGAGAAAGTTTAATCTTAGGTTGAGGATAAACTGTAAGTATGAAAAGTTTGATCCCATGTATGGGTAGCCAAACTGCAAACGCAAGAGGTTCAATCTGTTGTGGGATGACCAAAGTTGTAGGAACGCAGAGAAGCCATGCTGCTGGATTGAAAAAGTATGTTTCCCTGAGAGGCAAAGTGTGGAAAAGTTGTATGTGGTAAAGGGTTACAGAACCGAAATGACTGGTGATCTGATGGTCCAACACCAGGGTGTTTGCTTGATGGCAACTTCAAAAATAGTACAATTTCACGGGGTTCAAATTGATGAGTTGCGGAAATTTATCGCCGTCCATTTCTTGCAATCTGAGAGCGCCTCCTATCAATACTTTCTTGACAACAAACGGGCCTTCCCAGTTAGGAGCGAATTTTCTCTTAGATTGATCTTGGTTCCCAATGATCTTCTTCAAAACCAAGTCATGTTGTTTGAACTGTCATAGCCGGACTTTTTTGTTGTAGGATCTGGCGATCTTTTGTTGATATAACTGACCATGGAAGATAGCCACGGTTCGCCTTTTGTCTATTAGAGACAATTGGTGATAAATGTTTTGTACCCATTGGTCTTCATCCAGCTGAGCGTCTATCAACACTCCGAGGGATTCTATTTCAACTTCTATGGGGAGCACTGCTTCCATCCCATAGGTTAATGCATAGGGGGTTGCCCTAGTGGAAGTGCGTATGGAGGTTCTGTAGGCTAACAAAGTAAGAGGCAATAGGTCAGGCTAATCTTTGTGATTGGCATACATCTTTTGCATAATCTTCTTGATGTTTTTGTTAGCTACTTCAACAACACCATTCATCTTCGGAAGATAGATGATAGAGTTGAGATGTTTGATGTGAAATTTACTGCATAATTCCTTCATCATTTTGTTGTTGAGGTTCTTAGCATTGTCTAACACAATCACCTCTGGTTGTCCATATCGACAAACGACATTGTTTCTGATGAAAGCAATGATAACTTCTTTAGTAACCCTAAGGAAGGAGGCTGCCTCTACCCACTTGTTGAAGTAGTCGATCATGGTGAAGATAAATTGATTTCCATTACTGGCTTTTGGCTCAATAGGTCGGATAACATCAATTCCCTACATTGAGAAGGGCCAAGGTGAACTCATGTTATGGAGTTCCCTTGGAGGGGCATGTATAGCATTCCCATGAATCTGGCACTAATAGCATCTCTTGACGTGGTCATTGCAATCATCTTTGAGAGACAGCAAATAATGTCCTGTCCTGAGGACTCTCTTGACAAGGATGGGGCCACTCATGTGGGGGCCACAGACTCTGCCATGAATTTCATCAATAAGCCTTTGGGCTTGATCTTTATCTAAACATCTGAGGAGACCTAGTCCTGCATCTCTTTTGTAGAGTGCATCTCCACTCAGGTAGAATTTCATAGCAAGTCGGTGGATCTTCCTTTTCTCAGTCGGGATCGCTTCCGTGGGTGTAGATCCATCTCGTAGATATTCCTTGATGTGTTGAAACCAAGGATGCTGGATGGGAGGTAGCTCATCCGATAATTCTCCAACGTAATTCCCATAAGTTGGGGCCTTGTGCAGGGAAATTGTGGCGCTTGGCAAATGTTCCTTATTTGATATGCGAATCAAGGAGGAAAAAGTTGCTAAAGCGTCCGCAAAGTCATTCCTATTACGAGGAACGTATAGAAAGGAGATTTCTTCGAACTCTAAAACCATCTGTAAAACTTGCCGATGGTAGGGCAGCAAATGTAGTTCCTTGGTTTGATAGATTCTGGTGGATTGTTTGATTACCAACTCTGAATCTCCAAAGACAGTTAACCGCCTGACGCCCATTGAACAGGCAAATTTTAGCCCCATGAGACAGCCTTCATACTCAGCTGTGTTGTTGGTGTTGACAAACTATAATTTGATGGCGATGGGATACTGCTCCCCCGTACCAGATACTAGAACTACACTAGCTCCAGAACCTTACAGATTAACAACTGCATCAAAATACAAATTGGCGCGTATCGTACTGATTGTGTTGCTAAACTATCATTACTCCTTAATGCAAGTTTCTGAGAATACCTCATTAACTGAATTATCAATGGTATTAATCTGGAAGCAATCCTCAGGGGTATTAGGATACTTCATTGATCTGAAAACATTAAACGTCACTTCTTGATCCTGTACCCTCATTGTTAACTCCCCTTTCTGAACCCTCCCAGTTGCCAAGAATGGCCTGCCCAATATTATCGGGACCTCCCTATCCTCCTCAAAATCAAGGACTATGAAATCCGCCGAAAATATGAACTTGTCCACCTTCACTAACACATCCTCCACAATTCCCTTGGGGTATGTCAAAGATCTGTCGGCCAATTGAAGGGTGACACTTGTTGGCTTGGGTTCATTTAGGCCCAGCTTTTTATAAATGGAAAGGGGCATCAAGTTGATGCTAGCCCCTAAATCACATAGAGCCTTCCCAATAAACTGGTCCCCAAAGGTGCACGGGATTGTAAAACTTCCCAGATCTTTTAGCTTCGGCGGAAGCTTGTTTTGAAGGATGGCACTACACTCTTCTGTCAGTGCCGCCATCTCATAGTCCCCCATTTTTTGTTTCTTGGATAGAATGTCCTTCATGAACTTGACGTACCTGGGCATTCCCTCCAATGCCTCTGCAAATGGGATGTTGTCTTTTGAACACCTCCAAGAATTTAGAAAACTGCTTATCCAGTTTCTGTTTCTGCAAACGCTGGGGGAAAGGCAACTGAGGGAGAGGCTGATTTACCATTATCGCGGGGGGAGGTGGTGTTTCAGGGCTATCTTGTGTGCTTCCTTCATCCACTAATGTCTCAATATTTTCATCCACTGGAGGATCCTTTTCAGTTAATAATTCTTCCACAGGAGCACTCTCTCCGCTTTGGTCGTTAGTAGTTCTCCCACTTCTAAGAGTCACTGCTTTACACTATTCTTTGCCTTCCCATTTTGGGTTGACATCAGTGTCACTAGGTAAGGTGCCTTGTGGACGACTGTTTAAAGCATTCGCCAATTGTCCCATCTGTACCTCAAGATTTCGAATGGAAGCCTCTTGATTGTTACATCGATTTTCATTCTGGGCTATGTACCTTGACAGGAGATCTTCTAAACTTGGCTTCCTCTTTTGTTGAGGAGGTTGTTGGTGGAATTAATTTTGAGTGTTCTGATGCTGTGGGGTGAACTGATTCTGAGATGAAAACCCAGGGGGTTAGCATAATTCGGCCTGGTAGATGAAGGTTGTGGTTGGTTGGCACTGTTGTTGTTGCTCCATGAGAAGTTTGGATGATTTCTTAACCTCGGGTGGTAATGAGTGGGAAGGTTAGTGTTTTGTTGCCGCCCATAGTTAGAAACAAATTGAACTGACTCAGGGCATATCGCACACAGATCCGTAGGGTGGCTCCCTTGGCATAACTCACATTGAACTATGACACTCTGCACGTTCTGAACTGCTGAAGATTCCTAGTTATATAACCTTCTCATTAGTGCTGCTACCTGAGCCGCTAACGCTGTGACAGAGTCAACTTCATAAAGCCCCGCTGGTCTTCTCGAGGCTTGTCTATCATTTGGCCATTAGTAATTATTGGCCGCCATGGTCTCCACCAGCTCATATCCTGCTGTGTGATGTTTGTCCATGAAGGCCCCTCCAGATGCGGCATCAATACTTGAACGAGTTAATCCTGACAACCCATTGTAAAAAGTTTGGATGGGTAACCATTCGGGCAATCCATGGTGCGGGCATTTCCTTAGAAGATCCTTAAACCGCTCCCACGAGTCGTATAAGGATTCAGATTCAAACTGAATAAAGGACGTGATCTCATCCTGAGCCTAGCTATTTTAGCTGGCGAAAAAAACTTCGCCACAAATTTCTGTGCCATGTCAGTCCATGTGGTAATGGAGCCTGACGATAAAGAATGTAGCCAGCTCTTGGCTTTTTCCCTCAAGGTAAAAGGAAACTACCGGAGTCTGATGGCATCGTCAGATACTCCGTTGCATTTAAATGTGTCACAGATCTCCAGAAAATTGATTAAGTGATCATTAGGATCATCATTCGGTTGTCCCCCAAACTGAATATTGGTGTACATTTGAATGGTGCCCGACTTGATCTCAAAATTATTAGCTTGGATGGCGGGCCTAAGAATGCTAGCCTGGAGCACGTCTGTGTAATAACCTGATATTTTTTATATAAATATATAAGAAATTTTGCATATAAATTTTTTTTTTACAATGAGAATAAGTGTCAAGTATTGTGATGTTAAATGCGAATATATTTATTACTTGAAAAATTAGAAATAATTTTAGAATTATAAATTACTACAAATTATATTCTTATGGTAATTAATTTCTGTAAGTAGAAATATTTTTATTATTTATTTTCCATGAAAATATAATTTATATATTATTTAAATAATATATGAAGTGACAATTAGAATTATAATAATAAATATGTTATTATATGAATTTGTTCAGAATATTTAAGTTAATTATTTTAACTTGATTATTGATGTTGTGTACGAAGGATAAGTCAGATATGGAATCCAAACCCTAAACTTGGATTTTTATTCAGGAATGAGAATAATAATATAATATTAATTACATTTTAATTTTCAGTGCTTAAATATATACCGTATATCTGTAGACTGTTAATGTTGGTCAATTGTGGTAAATTGGGTCATAACATAATATTGTGTTGTGAAACCCTAATTGTTAAACTCAATTATGAGTTATGACTGAGTAGTAATTGTGTTATATGAATTCTTCTGCGTATTAGAATTTCTGTAATTAGAAGAAACCCTAATTATTGTTTTATGCTGATAATTAGGAAAAACCCTAATTATTTATTTGAAAACCATAATTGCAAATTTTAGAAACCCTAATTATTATTTTGTGAATTATAAAGATAATTAGGAAACCCTAATTAATTTGGGAACCCTAATAATATTTAGGAACCCTAATTAAAAAACCCTAATTTCTATTAAAAACCCTAATTTAATTAGTATGTTTTAAATTAAAATTGTATTACACTTTAAATTTTAAATTGTCCAAACCCTATAAATTATTTGGGAAATTGTAAGATTTTTAATCTAGTGAATAAACCCTAGATTTAATCATCTTGTACAAGAATGCCCTTGAGATTTTAAGTGAAATTACCAAAATGCCCTTTTTGTCTCTTTAGTGTATTATTAGTGAATTATTGTGCATTATTGCTATCAAAGCATGGCAAACATCCTACCCTACCAATTTAGCATCCAAGACTCAATTATATTCAGATTCAATCAACCATTTTGAGCATTCAATGCATCTAATTTGGTTTATATATAGATTGAAGAGAGAATTAAGATATTTTATACACTAAAAATTGCCCAACTCTCATCCTTGAGCTTCTCTCTCTAACCTACGAATTATTGTAGTATTTCAGTCCCAAAACAAAGCCCTACTACCAATCATAACAAATCATAAGCCAAAAATCAAGAATCAAAGCTTAGAAAAGGTATAAACTCTAGCTTGATTTTTTTTAAATTTTTGGTGTTAGATGTTATGTTTAAATGTTAAAACATGTTTATTATAGTGTCTAAGGATGATCTGTGTTGCTAGATGTTGGATCCATAACATTTAGAAGCTCGAATTTGAAGATTTCCAAAATCTAGAAATTTCATTTTCTGTGATTTTTTTGGCAAATGTCAAGCCTTATATCTCTGTAATCTTTAATGTGTTTTGTATTCTAAAAGTTGATATGTGTAGCTTGTTATGTGGTCTTTAATCTCCAAAACGAATCAGGTCTATATCTATTTTGGATCAAAAGTTATTTAAGGTCAAAGTGGGTTGACCGGCATTGACCGGCTGTTCTTCAAACCTAGAAAATATTCTAAGTGTCCAGAAATTTTTTTTTGGCAAATGTCAGAGCTTATAAATCTTTGCTCGATCATGATTTTTGTTGTTTAAAAGTTGTTATGCGTAGTCGGATATGTGGTCTTTAATATAAAAAAAAGAATCAGGTTCATAGCTTTTGTAGATCGGGAGTTATTCATGGTCAAAACCTGTTGACCGAAAACGCTGAAGAACACAAACCCAGAATTTTTTTGAGCAGATTCTGTGTTGAAGTTTGACCAGCTAGATCTTGCTCATGTTATGATGTTACTGTGTTATGATGATTTGTAATTGTAGTACTACATATTTTCTACACACTCCAATTGATAGATCACACAAACAATACACAGATTGGAAGTTATAAGGATCCAAAGTAGGCACCTCGACTGTTCTTCAGTCGAAGAACAGACTTGTCAGACTTTTTGATGGCTAATAACTCTAAGATCTGATGATTTTTAGTCATGATATTTGTTGGTAATTGTAGTATTACATGAGCACTACAAGATCCAAGTGTTAGATTTCCCAGAAACGTAATAGATTGAGAATTATAATCGGTCAAACTAGGCACCTTGATAACTGCCTTGTCAGTGTTCTTGAGGCTCAAGAACACCTAAGGCAACAGATAAGCATCGCTAAAGCCTTTAGCGACGGTTTTGATTTATTTTAAAATTTTAATTTCTGAAAATTCCGAAAATAATTTAAAAATTAGAAAAATTAGATTTTAATTATTAAAAATACTTAATAAATTCTGAAAAATTATTTCAAAGTCTGAAAAATAGTTTTTAACTATTTTGAGTATATTTCAAAAATATTTAGTATTTTTTTAATATAAAAAAGTATTTATTTATATAATTATAATATTAAATAAATTATTTAAAAATGATTTTAATTCATGAAAAATCATGAAAAAATATATTATTGTGTTAGAAAATATTTTAAGTTATTTTTAATGAATTTAAATATTTTGTGATGAAATTTCATTAATTAATTGATATTAATGATGTTTAAGTTATTTAATAAATATATGAAATAATTATGGAAAATAGAATTAATGATTTTAAAAATCATTTATAGTATCATAAAAATATTTTAAGTTATAAAATATGACTTTGGATATTTTGTCATGAAAAATATTATTAATTTAATATTAATGATATTAATCTAATATTGATGATATTTAGTTTATTTAATAATTATATTAAATAAATAGTTTAAAAATGGTTTTATTTATTTAAAAATCATTTAAAAAGGATATAAATGAATTAAAAATATTTTAAGTTATAATAAATGACTTTTAATATTTGGATAAATAGTGCATTAATATTTTAATATTAATGGTAATTATTTAAAAATAATTTTAAATGTTTTAAAAATCATTTAAGAGTAATATAAATGTTTTAAAAGCATTTTGAGTTATTATACATAACTTTAATATTTTGGCAACAGTTTCATTAATAATTTAATATTGATTAAATGTTAATGATAATAGAATTATTTGATGTTTAAATCAATTAATTATGATTTCGATGTTTGAAAATTCTTGATAAATTATAATAAGTGTTTAAAAATTATTTTAAGTCAATTAAAAATAATATGACTGATACTTACGGATATTGAAATACAGTATAGAGTCTTAGACTCAATAATTATCCAATAAAGCTGTCGGTACACCGACATGTTTCAGAAATTCATCTAGACTTTGATATTTTGATTGTATTAATGATTAATTATGATTCATTGACTGTTGGATATGTGTGATAATGTGATTAGGTTATGTGCTGACTGCGAAATGCAGTACTATGTGTTATTGTATATTATTCTAATCGAACGAATGATCTTATTACTGATAGGTCGCTGTATAAAAGATTAATCTAAGTTGCGTTATTGTAAGTAGCAGCTCAGGCAAGTATCCTACCTTTGCATTTTCTTTATGCAATGGACATAACTAAGAAGTTTCAGAATTAAATTATTATTATGCTATATTATCAACTCTACTGCGATATATTCTATATCCTCTCATTGTTTATCAACATGTTACTATATAGTAATTCAGATATATATTATGTTCGTCAATTTCTATAAAATGGTTATATCAGTGTCCCCACTTGGATAGTCATTATATTTAATCACATGTTGATATACCTTTGTCAATTACCCTTATATATATATAGGTTGAATTATAGATTATTGTTGAACAAGATAAAACCTTTGCTTAGAACGCACACAAGTATGAACATCCCTTACATAGGGAAAACTTTTATGCGCCCAAGGCGGAGAGAGTTCTTGAAATGTAGTATTGATCAATGCAGGGCACAACGGGCTGATCACCCCCGTGTCCGTAAGCTATGACGGTTTGCAGATGAATTTCTGTTTAACCTTTTCGAAAAAGAAAACAATGTTCATGATATGTCACTTAACCCTACTTATAGTCAATACGTAGTTTCAAAAATGTGAAAGAGAGTTGTTATGTTATTATTATTCTTGGTACAGCTTACTTCAGAACTGTTGATTCTTTGTAGAAGTGTCTTTCAAAGAAAACATTTAATTCTTTCAGCTAATATATATTATTGTTATTACTTGCTGGGCACTCAAATGCTCATTCTTGCTTAATTTAAATATTTTCAGTTAAGTTTGAAGAACCAGAAAGCTCGTGTAGAAACAAAGGAAAAAGAAAGCTAACTGAATAAGATTTGTGATAGTTGCTGTAATAGTTTATATTATTAAGACAATGATATATATATAAATAATATCATGTATTGTATGGAATGTACTTTAAGGTCTCGTACCTGGGGAGATAAACTCTGATAATTATGTAAATTAAGTTGTTATTCATATTTTTGTTATTATTATTCGTAGAATTCCGCTCATAGAAATGGTATCGTGAAGCACCGAGTTCGGGTTTCAAGTACCCGGATTTGGGGGCGTCACAATCTGTAGCAGGCATAGCATGCTCCCTCAAGGACTTTTGAAGTGGTTCATCCATAATGATAGGAGCAGGTATGTCCCCGGGTTTTTCTCTCCGTAGTCGTCTGAATGTTCTTTCAACCTCGGGATCGAGAGGAATTATATTTCGTCCCTTCCGAGGTGGCATAAACAATGAGGACTACCTGAAAGAGAAATTAAACAGAAAATTCAGTTTAAAGTAAGATCGTAATGACTTAGTTTTAATAATGTAAAACAATTAATTCTAAGTCCCCGGCAACGGCGCCAAAAACTTGTTGGCGATTTCGCAACCGCAAAACACGCGCAAGTATACGCGGTCTTAACAAGTAATATAAGAAAGTAGAGTGTCGAACCCACGAGGACAAAGATTTAACGGAAACAAATACTAAGGTAAAGTCGTTACTAAACTTATCTAAACGATTGAAAGTAAAGGTTTGTTAAGCTATTTTAATAAGAAAACTAACTAAGAGACATTGGTTGTGCTAGGAAGGTAAGATAGGATTACAACTCCCCTAATGCTTCGCCTAATCTTCTAACTCTCCGCAATACAAATGAATCAAGGAATGGTCGACCCAGAACAATAATAGGCATAAACTTCTGTCGAATGTCAAATGCACATCACTAACAAGCAAGAACACCATATGTCTATGGGTGGAACTAACTAGGTCGAGGTCATTAAGCACATTCACAAGGTCACACAAGGCAAATAAGGATATGTCTATCCTATTGGCACATTAAGCCCCATATTCAAATGTCAAGGTCATAACAGGTGTTGCTGCATTTAAAGACAAACAGTAATATCCATTTATAATTTCCATTACTATCAGTACCAATTTCTTTATCAAGAAATCAGACAATAAAAGCAAAATACAACTACCCATTCCAAAATGCTTCATTATATAAAACGAGAGAGAAAGTCGGTTAAGCTATTCAAAGGTTACATTGCAATCCTAAAAATGGAGTTAGTTCATAACTATGGGACTAACACAGATTTCTACTGCACTATCCATTATAAAACAAATACAATAAATAGAATATTTGAAATAAGAAAAACCCCTGTAGAAAGAAGTTATCTTCTGCCAAATATTCTCTTCACGCGCACAATCGAAAAATGTGGAGAGCAATTGATCTTTCCTCCTTCAAGCTTCTTCCTTCCTTTGCTCTATCTATTTTCTGTTAACTCTCCTCTCTATCTCAGTTGCCGCCGCCTTGGTTCTCACATCCTTTTTTTTATTTTTGTTAGGTCAAACAAAGTCCTTATCTGCCTGGAAACCGGAGGTGGCGCCGCGGCGCGGGACACCAAGTATTGAGTGGCGCTGCGGCGCCACATTAAGAACTGGGACACGGAGTTCGCGCTGCAGCGCGAGCTAAAAGAGTATGTATGGCGCCGCGGCGCAGATTACGTCAGCATGGGCCAGGCATGGCGCTGCGCCGCGACCATTGAGCTTGGAGATGGCGCCGCGGCGCGAATAAGAGCAAAATGATTGTTTTGCCCCTTTAAAGCTTCAAAAACATTGTGAAGCTCTGCAATGCACGATTAAACCCAATAACACTATATTTCTATAAAACTACATAAAAACTACGAATTCAAGCAAGTATTTAAGTCATAAAGTAATCGATTCGCGGGTTTAACTCCCACTCATCCCAAACCTAATACTCACCCTTGCTATATCATGATTAACATTGCAGATTAAGACGAATACATCGGATACAGGAAAAGGCAAAGCCAAGTTCAGCTTGGGATTATATGTACAGCTTATTTGTAATAGTATAGTATGATAATAACGTTATATATTAGATAGTTTATGTATTGTGTATAAGATTAGGTATTATGTATTATGTATTTAGTTTAAGATTAGGTGGGAATTTCAATTGAGGACTCATGTCAGTAGCTAAGTTGTATGATTCTTTGTATGGGAATTGAATTGTACTTGGTGTAACAACCACTTATGTGACGCCCCCAAAATAGGTCCATCCCACCCAACCTATTCTGAGTCGCCAAATACATGGTACAGAAACAACTACAACTTTATTAATGCAATTGTCGTGCAAAATATGACAACACTTAAATTGTGAGTTTAAATACAAATATTGTCATCTAGACAATTTCCACACTGAAATAAGTCCTTGTTACAATTATTAATACACTATTTTACAGAATAGTGAGGACTACTAAAACCACTTCTAGAACCATCATTCCACACCCTGACTAGTACTCGCTACATTCTTGCCTCTTGAGAAGAAAAATGAAACAACAAGAAAAAGGGTGAGCTCAACTAGTCCCGTAAAGAACATTATGACTAAGATAATATAGAACAAATTATCGTTAGTCCTCAACAGGGAAAAATTTAATAGAATACAATAGACAACAAGTTTTAAATCAACATTCGCAGCGGAAATAATAATTCATTAAAAGAGTTAAGTAGATAATGAAATCTACTATCTTCTATATATGAATTTAAAAGCTCATCGTCAACATTTTATCCATGTAACATCAATCAATATATATCTGGAATCAAATATTCATCTTTGCACTACATGCCAAAGATATTCATCAGTTGATCATGTTCATCTAAACACCTGTTCATCTTTGCACTATGTGCCAAAGATATTCATCAGAAATCATTCATCTTTGCACTATAGGCCAAAGATATTCAGTTATATCATCAATTAGAGCTGAGGATGATGAAAAATATTTTAAAGAAAACGAATCCAGTGAAACAAAAGAATAAATATTAAGGATTCGTACTTTAAACAATCCAAGTTTAAAAATACTTCATAAATAACCAGAATGGAGTAAAATTCAAGGATAAAGACCAAAACATAGATCTAATCAAAGATAGGAATCATAACAGACAATCTTGGACACAAAAAAGAAAATTTAATTTTTCTGTGAATAGTGTCGTACTCGTGAATAGTGTCGTATACGTGAATAGTGCCGTATACGTGAATAGTAACTCCGACACTAAAAGATAGAAATTTCACAAAAAATCATCATATTCGTGAATAGAACTCGTGAATAGTAAACTCATGAATAGTAATTCGTGAATAGTAGCTTATGAATAGTAACTCATGAATAGTAACCCCGACATGAAAAAGTTCCAAATTTGATAAAAAATTTCAACCAATATTTCGGCATAATGATATTGAAGAAATAATATCATTTTCAAATAAAATAACATCCCTTACATCGAAAAGACAGTACTTCTGACGGAAATACTGGATATAGTGCTGAAGGAAACTTGCACCGTATAGCAACACTCAAAGTATCAAAATACTCATAAGAATACGCTCGATAATATAGAGAGAGAAAACTTTAGTTTCTGGTGTGATTTTTAATTCTAACCTAAGCACCCTATTTATAGGAAAATGCTTAGCACACCAAAGCAGAAAATTTAATATAATAATATTATATATAAAACAAATCCCTACGCCCACTTAGAAATTTGATTTCAGCCATCTAACACATGTTAAAGATGTCCACAAACATTTAAAAACGTTTTTCTTTTAAAACATAAATAAAACTTTCAAAAATCAATTATTTCAGAACTACGGAACTTCAATAATTCATAATAAATAGCCCTTTTATCAGAAAATTCGAATCTCACGTCTTTTTATAGGAAATTCAATTCTCTACAATTTTGCAGAAGAAAATTTTTCCAAATTCCAAACATAAATTGATCGAAATCCACACACGAATGATTTTACAGGCTATAATTAAATTTCAGTTAAGAAATGGGGTCCACAAACATGAAAAATATGTTTTAATCATTTAATGCAACAAAAATACTCTTCCTCCTCATATACTCATATATCCCACATTCATTGTAAAAATATCATCATTATTATATAATATAATAAAATATTATTTTATCAGAAAAGATAAAATATCAATTTTTTTAACAATTGTCACTTTAAATTTTCTCCATCTATATCAACATAAAATTAATATTTTCCTCATCATATAAATCAATAATTAATTATTCACAAATAATATTACAGAATCACAAAACTGACAACTAGGCCCTTCCAAGGAAAGACGGGACTTTCCAATAAGAATTTCTCGTTACTAGCGCACAATTAGGTGACCAAATCTTTCTATAGACAGAACTTTCTAGACATTAACAATAATGTTATCTAATAATATTATTCATATAATATAAATTATTGCTCCGATAATGGAAAATATTGTGCAGTGACAATTATTGAAACAACAGTAATATAAAATATCAACGTAGAATTTATTGATCAATAAAATAAAATACTGAACAGTAATTATTGTAACAATTATTTAGTAGTGTCTTCTTACGTAAGAATCAATAATTGGTGCAATACCGTGTGCTACTGTGCAACAAGGCATATTACTGTGTTTTAATCACCGGGTATTCCAACAGTATTAACGGTAACAACTACGCCGTTATTTATAAACAACTTATACTTGTCATTTTTTTCATCCAATCTCTTTCCATTATGGGGCCGACAAAAGGTTGTGTCGTCGTACGAATATTCCCCAACAACAAGAATATTCCACTACCAAACGAATATTTCCCGACAACAATGAATATTTTATAACCACTTGCTTATTTAAGATATTTGCACATTTTACCCATAACTAACCAAAATAATCAAATCAACCCCTTACTATTTCAAAATAATAATTAGAGAAAATTCAATTTAAAAAAAAATCGGGGTCTTACAACCTCCCCTCCTTGTGAAATTTCGTCCTCGAAATTGACATGCGTAGGACATGCTCCTTCCCATTTAAGATCTTGACAGATGCATCTTCGTACGTTAAATCTTCTACTATCTCGTCTAGTTCTAACTCAATAATGTGGTTCGGGTCGTCCACATATTTACGTAACATCGATTCACGAAAAATGTTATGAACACACGTCATACTTGGCTGTAAAGCAAGTCTATAGGCCATAGTTCCTATTCAATCGAGGATTTCAAATGGACTAACAAATCAAAGGTTGATATTTCTTCTCTTCATCAAATCTTACTTCTAGAATAACATCTTCTTGCACCTTCTTCTTTATATTCACAGCTCCGGTGTGTAGCTTGAGCGGTTTTAACATTATCGATTAAAGTCGATTCTAATCGTATATTTGTTATCTTCACGCAGATTCTTAGAATCTTTAACTCTATCTCCATCTTCTGTAAGTCGTACGAAATGGGTCTTTTTGTTAAAAACATCGCACTCGTAACCACATACGATTTTTTACTCAACACGTCAGCTACCACGTTCATTTTTCTAGGATGGTATTGGATGGTATAATCGTAATCTTTCAATAGCTCGAGCCAACGTCGTTGTCACATGTTGAGTTCTTGGAAGCTCTTCTCACATTCCTCGCTCAATTCAAATTTTGTATCCTTACGAGTCAGCTGAGTTAATGGAGTAGCGATTCTAGAAAATCTTTCCACAAAATCTTCGATAATAACCAACTAAGCATAGAAAGCTACGTATTTCGATTACTGACTTAGGTTGCTCTCAACTGTGACTCATATCCCAATCTTGGATAGCACGTCACATTGACACCTATCAGTTTACGACCACACAAATATGGCGTCCCCTACAGAGAGTCTGGCTGTGACCTCCCCAAAATAGGTATACAACACCCACTCTGAGTCGCCAAATACATGCTACAGAAAGCAAACTACAACTTCAATAATACAATTCTCGTGCAAAATACCACAACACATAGTGTGAGTTTAAATACAAATATTATCTTCTAGGCAATATCCACACTCAAATAAGTTCTCATTACAATTATTCAAATACTATTTTACAAAATAGTGAGGACTGCTAACACAACTGACTGGAAACATCACTCCACACCCCGACTAATTCCCGTTATATTCTTGCCTCCTGAGAAAAATGGAACAAAAAGGACAAGGGTGAGCTCAACTAGCCCAGTAAAAAATATTATGACTAAGATAATATACAACAAATTATCGTTAGTCTTCAAGAGGGAAAATCTAATAAAATATAATAGACAACAAGTTTTAGATCAACAACTGTAGCGGAAACAACAAACCATTAGAAGAGTCAAGTAGAGAATGAGTTCTACTATCTTCTAAGATTTAAAAGTCCATCATCAATATTTTATCCCTGTAACAACAATCAATAACCATCTTTATTTAAATATTCATCTTTACACTACAGGCCAAAGATATTCATTTGTATCACCAGTCGGTCATATTCATCTCAACACCTATTCATCTTCGCACTACGGGCCAAAGATATTCATCAGTTAATCATTCATCTTTGCACTACAGGCCAAAGATATCCAGTAATATCATCATTTAGGATTGAGGATGATGAAAAATATCTTAAAGAAAACGAATCCAATGAGACAGAAGGACAAATAGTAGGGATTCGTATAACAGTTTATCCAAGGTCAATAATACTTCATAATAATCAATTGTGAAGCAAAATTCAAAAATAAAGATCAAAACATGGATACAATCAAAGATAGTAACCATAATTGACATCTTGGACAAAAAGAAGAAAATTTTATTTTTCGGTGAATAGTGCCGTATTCGTGAATAGTGTCGTATACGTGAATAGTGCCGTATACGTGAATAGTAACCCCGACAGAAAAAGTTTCAAATTTGATAAAAAGTTCATATCAATATTTCAGTATAATGATATTGAAGAAAATAATATCATTTAAGAAGAAAATAATATCTCTTACCTCAAACGAACAGTACTTCTGATCAGAATATCGTATATGAGGCTGAATGAAACTTGTACTGAATAGCAACTCTCAAAGTATCTAAATACTCATAAAATATGCTCAATAATATGGAGAGAGAAAGAGAGAAAACATATGAATTCTGGTGTGATTTTTAATTCTAACTTAGCCCTCTATTTATAGGAAAATGTTAGCACGTCGAAGCAGACTTGACCTGCAACCTGATGGCTTTACCTGCAACTATTCCCACCCACCACATTTAAATAAAAATTTCAGCACATTTTTCACCAACCAAAAGTGGGGCCCACAAATTCTAGAATTTTCCACCAAAATGAATAACTCCAAAAATTCAACAATTTCTGAACCAGTCATCTCGTAAAATTCATAACAAATCATATGTTCATTTTTAACGGTTCAAAATTTGTGGACATATACTTAACTTATATATGTATAACATATCCAAATATTACCACGATCCAACGGTCGGATTAAAAATTATAACCCTCACAAAATATCTCAAAAACCCTAATTTAATTTTCAATACCTCCGTTCTGACAAAAATATAGATAAACCACCTCAACATTAACTCCTTCATTTTTAACCACAAAAATATATCCCTCATTTATATTCACATAAAATAAATATTTCTTTATCATATGAATCAATAATTAATTATCCACAATTAATATTATAAAATCATATTTATGACAACCAGGCCGTTCCCAGGAAAGAGGGGGCTTTTCAATAAGGATTTCTCCTTACTGGCGCACAATTAGATGACCAAACCTCTCCTTAGACAGAACTTTCTAGACATTACTAATAATGTTATCTAATAATATTATTCAAATAATATAAATTATTGATCTGATAATGAGAAATACTGTACAATCCGTGTGCTACTGTGCAACCACGTGTATTACTATATTTTAACCACTGGGTATTCCAACAGTGTTAACGGTAACAACTATGTCGTTATTTATAAAAACTCAACCAATCGTTTTCCCTTATGGGGCTCACAAATAGCTGCGCCGTCGTACGAATATTTCCCGACAGAAAGATATTCCGCGACCAAATGAGTATTTCCTGACAAAATGAATATTTTATAACCACTTGTTTATTTTGTAAAATTTGCACATTTCACCCATAACCAAAATATTATATGAAATTAACACCTTATTATTCATAATAATAATTAGAGAAATTTGATTTTATTCATTAATAAGTTGGGGTCTTACACTGGCTTCGGTGTATTCCACAAAGGAAGTCACCAGATAAAGGCTTGGGTACCAAATTCTATAGTTAAATTTTTAACTCCTGAAGTTCAATAGGAGCCATTCTATATGAGATTTTAGAAATGGGTTTTGTACCGGGTTCAAAGTCGATACAAAATTTAATATCACACTTTGGGAGTAAGCCAAGAAATTCTTTAGAAAATACGTCAGGAAACAAAATATTATTCAAATATGACGTATTAAAGTCCATGACATGGGTAAGAAAGCTTGATATCCATTTTTCAATAAACGAATGGCTTTATGGCTTGATAAGACAATGATTGACTTCAGTGATTTGGTTGCTTGAATTCGAATAAAAGGTTGCTTAGGAATATGAAAACTAACAACATTACGAATGCAATCAATTTTGGCATGATGAGTAGTTAATCAATCAATCCCTAAAATCACATAAAAAATAAGTATCTTTAAAGAGATAAGGTCAACAAGTAATGTGATGGTGCCGTCCTGAATTAAGCAAAATTTATAAACAGTAGATGTAATGAAGGTTTCTCTTAACAAAGTTTCAACAGATAAGTCAAAGTCTAATTTTTCCGGAGTCAAATTCAAACGTTGAGCACAAATAGGAGAGATAAAAGAATGGGTAGAACCGATATCTAATAAGGTATAGACTTCGCAAGAATACTTTATGATTAACTAATTCGTGATAACTTCGTTTGGGTTCCTCGCATTCTGACCAGTCATGACAAACGCTCTTCTAGGAACCGTTGACTTTGACTTTTCTGGGATAGTCTTTTGAGTCACCATCCCCGCTGGACTGGGTTTCGCTACCGTATAATCTCGAGTGATATGACCTTCTTTTCCACAATTATAACATACCTTGGAAGGCTGTGAACAGTTTGGACTTGTATGTCCCTCCTCTCCGCATTTGTAGCATCTAACTGGCGGTCGTTCTCCTCCCCTAGAATTTTTTGCTGGTGCTGGTGCTGCTGCCGACATCTTCCCGTCATCGTTAAATCTTCTTTTCTTGAAATTTCCACTTGAGTTGTTTCTTCTATTATCTTGGCCATGATTACCACCGAAGTGGTTACCATTTCTGGCATGATAATTTTCTCCACGATGGTTATCCTTGTTCTGATGACCATTGCCATCAGTACGATTATCATCGAGTTGTAGGTCGTTATTCTTCGATTGAGCTGACTCATTATCGCGCTCCAATAACTGAACCCTATTCACAACATCTGAATATAGAGAAAATTTATGAGAAATGAGATATTGACGTATGTCGGGTTTCAAACCTCTCAGAAACATCCGCGTCATACGTTCCTCATTCTCCACCAAATGAGGTGCAAACCTGGATAACTCTGCAAACTTCGCCTCGTATTGGGACACCGTCATGTTGTTCTGTTCTAGTCTAATAAACTCTACCTCCTTCATATGACGAATACTTTCAGGAAAGTACTTGTCATTGAACAGTTTTTGAAACGTTTCCTAAGACATACTGAGTGCGGCTGGCTGGGTACGCTTCACAGATTTCCACCAGTAATCTGCCTCATTACGGAACATAAAAGTGGCGAATGGGACCTTCTGTTCCTCCGTGCATCCCAAGACATCGAATATCTTAGTAATTTGCTTGACCTACGTCTCCGCCTTAATCGGATCCGGCTTTCCCCAGAATTCTGGTGGTCCAAACTCTTTGAACTGTTTGGCTGTGACAAAACGTGCGTTGCTATCATTTCCACCGGTATTTTGTACACGAGTCTCCCTCGTCTGGTTTTCATGAATTGCAAAAAGCTTCTAAACATCCCATCGTTCATCATCTGCTCATTGGTATTGTTCACAGGAGGAACATTACCAGCCTGTTGCACGTTCTCCTAATTGGTGAGCACAGGTGTCTCACGGTCTCATTTACTCCACTGTTAACATTCTCAGTTGCCATTCTCAAATACTGTCATAAAACAATTGTTAATTAAAGAAATTGACATGCAACATTATAACCCTATACTCTGACCAACCAATAAATAAGCTTAGGTAGGACACACTAGCGAAGGATTTACTCGTCTCTCCCCTCCTAGTTCTATTCCCCAATCTCCGCTAGAGACCATATCCCTAAGCTTTGATACCAACTGTGACGCCCCCAAAATAGGTCCATCCCACCCAACCTATTCTGAGTCGCCAAATAAATGGTATAAAAATAACTACAACTTTATTAATACAATTGTCGTGCAAAATACGACAACAATTAAACTATGAGTTTAAATACAAATATTGTCATCTAGACAATATCCACACTCAAATAAGTCTTTATTGCAATTATTAATACACTAATTTACAGAATAGTGAGGACTACTAGAACCACTTCTATAACCATCATTCCACACCCCGACTAGTACTCGCTACATTCTCGCCTCTTGAGAAGAAAAATGGAACAACAAGGAAAATGGTGAGCTCAACTAGCCCAGTAAAGAACATTATAACTAAGATAATATAGAACAAATTATCGTTAGTCCTCAACAGGGAAAAATATAATAAAATACAATAGACAACAAGTTTTAAATCAACATTCGCAGCGGAAATAATAATTCATTAGAAGAGTCAAGTAGAGAATGAAATCTACTATCTTCTATATATGAATTTAAAAGCTCATCGCCAACATTTTATCCCTGTAACATCAATCAATATATATCTAGAATCAAATATTCATCTTTGCACTACATGCCAAAGATATTCATTAGTTGGTCATGTTCATCTAAACACCTGTTCATCTTTGCACTACGGGCCAAAGATATTCATAAGAAATCATTCATCTTTGCACTACAGGTCAAAGATATTCAGTTATATCATCATTTAGGACTGAGGATGATGAAAAATATTTTAAAGAAAACGAATCCAGTGAAACAAAAGAACAAATATTAAGGATTCGTACTTTAAACAATCCAAGTTCAAAAATACTTCATAAATAACCAGAGTGGAGTAAAATTCAAGAATGAAGACCGAAACATAGATCTAATCAAAGATAGAAATCATAACAGACAATATTGGACATAGAAAAAGAAAATTTAATTTTTCTGTGAATAGTGTCGTATTCGTGAATTGTGCCGTATACATGAATAGTGTCGTATACGTGAATAGTAACTCCGACACTAAAAGATAGAAATTTCACAAAAAAAATATCATATTTCGTGAATAGTACTCGTGAATAGTACTCGTGAATAGTAACTCGTGAATAGTAACTCATGAATAGTAACTCATGAATAGTAACTCCAACATGAAAAAGTTCTAAATTTGATAAAAATTTCTAACCAATATTTCGGCATAATGATATTAAAAAAATAATATCATTTTTGAATAAAATAACATCTCTTACCTCGAAAAGACAGTACTTCTGACTGGAATACTGGATATAGTGCTGAAGGAAACTTGCACCGTATAGCAACACTCAAAGTATCAAAATACTCACAAGAATACGCTCGATAATATATAGAGCGAAAGAGAGAGAATATTTTAGTTTCTGGTATGATTTTTAATTCTAATCTAAGCACCCTATTTACAAAAAAATGCTTACAACACCAAAGTAGAAAATTTAATATAATAATATTATATATAAAACAAATTCCTACGCCCACTTAGAAATCTAATTTCAGCCATCTAACACATGTTAAAGATGTCCACAAATATTTAAAAAATGTTTTTCTTTTAAAACATAAATAAAACTTCCAAAAATCAATTATTTCGGAACTACGGAACTTCAATAATTCATAATAAATAGCCATTTTATCAGAAAATTCGAATCTCGCGACTTTTTTTATATGAAATTCAATTCTCTACAACTTTGCAGAAGAAAGTTTTTCTAAATTCCAAACATATATTGACCGAAATCCACATACGGGCGATTTTACAGGGCTTCATCATTTGGACACCTTACCCTTGCTCGTGCTAGTAGACAGCTCGTCAATTTTCTCAACTTTAGCTAGAGTGTTAGATGCAAGAGTGAACAAGCAATTGCTCACTAATATAAAGATGACAATAGCAGTAACATAAGAGTAAACAATGACTGCTGTATTATAAAGAACTCGTTCATTGAATCAAGATTAGGAAACAAGTTCAAGATTAATATCTGAGGGTCTCAAAATCATGAACTATGTCCCAGGTTACTAAGTATTTCTACCTCAACCTTTAATAGTCGTTAGACTATACAGATCTTTTCTTTCGTACTTAGGGGGATCAGCCCTTCATACCATGTATTGTGCACAAACATCTAAATACTAACGCGTATATATATCATCCCCTATATTAGGATTGTTCATCTCAATTTAACTTAGGATTTTTGCACTAAAGAAATTTTATTTTGGATTAGCTTATCAATGGTTCTAGAATTTTAGAACGCTCGTCAACTATGGATTAGCCAATTCAATAGAGGTATAGTAGTCAATTGAAGTTCAATACAACAATGGGATATTGAGTAAAAATATTTAAGATCAAGAATGAAATCACAACAATATTTAGTTGAATAAAACATTGTATATCCAATAAACTATCTTTAAAGGAATTAGAAAGTCTCGTTCAGAATAATTAACATTTCAAGCTTTGAATTAATAAGAATCAATGATTAGAAACTTACTCAACATGAATAAACAACTTGAGCCATCTTAATCAATCAATATCAAGTTAAAGATTAAGAAATTTGCTTAGTGAAATGTAAGATTTAGATACTTGCATAACAATAATAAACAAGATAGGATAATGATCTTGTTCTTCATAAAGATATAAGATTTAGGAACTTGCCTCGTGCGTAAGCTATACAACTATAACAAACGTTCGC
Source organism: Panax notoginseng (assembly GCA_016801055.1). Classification (NCBI taxonomy): domain Eukaryota; kingdom Viridiplantae; phylum Streptophyta; class Magnoliopsida; order Apiales; family Araliaceae; genus Panax; species Panax notoginseng. Next base: position 94,810,221 of record CM029017.1, on the reverse strand, counting down.
CAAATACCCTACATATACCATTAAAATCGCAATATCAACTAGTTAAACTAACATTTACCGTATAGGTTTAATTCTCATTCAAGTTCATCTCATTATCCTATCTCATATTCTAATCACTGACACCATTTATAGGTCTGAAATCGTAAATCTAGTAAGGCATCATCACGCTTAAATAACATCTCAAGACTTAATCAAATAACAAGTTAAAGTTTTCTAAATCACTATCTTTTCAGTCTAAAATCATCAAATATATGTTTACAATCTGTTATGGAACTTCATTACTGTTTAACACATTATCATGCACCTTAGTCTAGAGTAGGCCAACATATCATGGACTGAAAACTTAAAAAAACAAATTGTTCTGATCAGGGGAGGCGCAACTGCGCTACCCCAAGCCTAGGCACCGGTGCAGCTGCGCTGGTGCTCAATACCCAGAATGCTCAACAGGCGCATCTGCGTCGTTTTTGCCTTTAGTACTGGCGCAGCTACGCCGGTACGCAGACAAAAACAGCAGACTACATACCCTGCTTCATAGTTCATTCCCAATCAACCCAATTAAGCAGAAATTAACATACCCAGAAGCTATAAGTTTGTAAACAAAATCACCAAATATGCATATCAAGATTCTAACAACATAAACATCTTACACAACTAATTTTAAAGGACCAAAACCATGTTTTTACTAGTTTTCTTCATATCCCAACATGTTTAACGAATTTAATCACCAAATCCTCCTTTCTTAACACAATCCATAACCAATTTACAGATTACCATATAATTCAAACATAAATTTTAACTCTAAAATCAACCTTTAGTACATATTTAACCAAATACCAATTTCTTCTTCTTAAACATGACTTCACATGAATTTGATACTCCAAAATCGTTTGTAAACTACATATAACATATTATAAACTATCTATTACATACAAAGCAACCATTTTAACAAATCATCAACCAAACTTTCCTTTTTCTCAAGAAAACTCAAGAACACAAAACATGATTTTCATGAATTTTCTTATTGAAATTAGTTTCTAATTGAAGAACTATCATCTAATCAACATCCAACATCATATGCACAACATTTATTTATCAATTTTATCAGCACTACTAACTATAGAAAACTTATTCAACCTAGTTCTTCACCAAAACTAATTGCAGGAAACTAAAATTGTAACATTACCTTTGATTTTTATGTTTAGCAAAGATAATTATCCTTCTCCCTAGAACCTTCAACCTTGCTGCTCAAGTTTCTTAGAGAATACCCTCAAGCTCTACCTTTCTCTCTGTTTTTTCCCTAATTCCTAGCCTCTTGGAGCAATAGTACGCAAAACAAAACTGATGTATATAATACCACGTTCTTCAGCTATACAAGTGAAAAGTTTCATCACTTGAAATAAACCATGAGCCATAAGGTCATGTTTGGATAGCTCTTTTTAAACCCCTTTTAGTTTATTTTTATATCCTCCTTATAATATGGTTCTTAAGTCACACCAAAAATACAAAATAGTTTATATAAATTCATAAATCAAATTAACAGTTAACATATAATTATAATTTCCATAATAAAATATAGTTTTATTCAACAAACTAATAAATCTCTAATTTAATTATTAAATTAAATTAGAATGACATTATAATTATTTAATAATTCATTTAATTTAATTATCTCATTAAATTAAATCATAAAATCATAAAATTATCATACATTAATTTAATTATCATAACACACTTTAACTAAATTAGTGCATAATAATTTCATCAAATATTTATTTATCTCAATAAATAAATCAATTCAAATATTTATTTTATTCAATAAATATTTAAAATTAACAAAAATTACTTACAAAATCCCCGTTCGTTGCATCCTTCCTTCCTTAAAATGATTTTGTCCCCAGAATCAGGACTCCATATATTCATCCGTCACACATCCATTGTGAGAAAATACCATTTTGAGATGATCTAGAAACTCATTGCATAACTATTCTTTCCTCGATCTGATAAAATAATCTTAATACGTTACCAATTTGTTTCACTTCTGAATTCTTTGAACCTTTCAAATGATTCAGACTTGTATTTCATCAAATACTTATATTCAACTCTTTAAATAATCATCTCCTTTTTCTTTTATTAGTTTGTTCAATTTGTAAAATTATTTTTCGTGTAAGTCAAGTATGTAAAGTCCTTATTCAGTAAATTGCCAACACCATATAAAACATTTTTATTCTAAATAGAACGACTGTTGTTCTTTATTATAATATCAAAACATCCATATCCAATAAAAAAATTTGAATTAATGTTTCTTATAAGTGTCGGAACATAATAACAATTATTTAAACTAATGAACTTGCCCGTAGTTAGTGCTACAAAATAAGTTCCTATGGCTAATGGACCAACCTTTGCTCCATTCCCTATAATCAGGATTACTTCTCTTTTGTTTAACTTACAACTTTATGCTTGGTTATGACGCCCCCAAAACATGTATACATCACCCATCTTGAATCGCCAAATACATGGTACAAAATTTAAATACAACTTAATTATGCAACAATCGTGTAAAATACGACAAAACATAATCTAAGAGTTTTAATAAGAATATTGTCATCTAGACAATATCCACACTCAACGGAGTCCTCATTACATTTATTGTCACACTATTTAACAGAATAGTGAGGACTACTAATGCTATCATCTGGACCGTCACACCGTTCCCCGACTAGTCCCGACTACGTTCTCATTTCCAGAAGAGAACAGTGAAAGAAAGGGTGAGCTCAACTAGCCCAGTAAGAAATATTATGACTAAGATAATGCAGAATAAATTATCATTAGCCTTAAACAATGTTAAACTGATAGAATATAATAGGGAACAAGTTTAACTGCAGCGGAACAAGCAATCCATTAGAAGAGTCAACTAGAGCTTAAAATCTACTATCTTCTATGATTTAAAAATTTTTTCATCAACTTTATCGCTGAGACTCAGCTTAATAAATAATCCACATCATTCCTGCATCACGGCCAATGATATTCATATAATCATCAATGGTCATGATTATACCAAATTATCCCTGGTCATAATCATACCAACAACTGTCCATCAATGAACTACAGGCCCATGAGGATTTTTACCACATCATTCGTCACATTACGGTCATGATTATACAGAATAATTCCTGGTCATAATCATACCAAGACCATCTATGCAAGTAAGCCAAAGATGACTTTAATCACAATATAAGCATGAGGATTATGACAATGACATAATAATTCAATAAAACAAGTTCAAGGATAAATTTTAAAGATTTATAATTTGAATTTATCCATAAATTAATAACGTCAAAATTGTCAATATGATACTTCTTTGTGGAGTAAAATTCAAGAGTGCTTAGAAGAATATTTCCATTAAAAGATACTGGATGAAGCAAAAATATCAAGGATATTCCACTAATTTCATGGAGTATAGAAGCCAAAACTTTAACCAACTGACTATAATAGAATATATAAAATCGCAAATGGATTTTTACCCGCCATACGGTAATCCACGTAGACAGATCATTTCTACAATTTAATAAGAAATGAATACAAAGGATCATTCACCATGCATGCGGTAATCCACATAGATAGGTTATTCCAACATAATAATAAAAAATAGAATAACAGAAGAATTCACCCGGCGTGCGTAATCCGTATAGACAGGTTATTTCAACAAAATAATAAAAAATAGAACCAGGTCATACGTAACCTGCACAGACAGGATATTCCAACAGAATAATAAAGAATGAAACCAGATCATGCGTAATCCGCACAGACAGGATATTCCAACATAATAATAAAGAATGGAATAACAACAGAGTTCACCAGGCATGCGATAGACCGCACAGACAGGATATTCTAACATAATAATAAAGAATGGAATAACAACCCTTACGAGTATTGAAAGAAAATAACTCTCTTCATGAATACAAAAGAATAATACCCCTTACCTTAGAAGAAGACTAGATACTGGAATAGTGAGGTAGCAGACTTCTCTTCTTCTTTCTCTCTATAATTTCTCTCTATAATAATTGCTCTATAACTTTAGTGAATTAGTGAGAAATGAAGGAAGAATGAGCTTCTATTTATAGGAAAATATAGTTTCAATAATTGCACGTTTTGGGGCTCAAAATATTACAGTATAATACATTCCTCTTTTTTTTATTTTTAATTTAGTCCTGCAAGTATTATCAAACTTGCACCACCTCTCTTAATAGTAAATAATGTGAAATTAATAGTTCATTCATGTGACTTAATAGTATAATTATGTGCAAAAACTAATTATTGTATAGTACCTTCAACTATACCTCTATTTTTAACTTAGTCATGCAAGTATTATCAATCTTGCACCACCTCCCCTAATAGTACAAGAATGTGAATTAATAGTACACACATGTGAATAAATAGTTATAATCATGTGAATTAATAGCAATTAATTGCTTATTTATCAGGTTAATTACCCAATTGGTCAACATAACCTCCAGACATCAATTATTATCGAAATAAATATCGATTTTCACTAACACTAATAATTCTAACACAATGGAACTATCCATTTCATCTTCAATCAACACGAACTTATTCATCATTAATATTATAATTCATAATATTTAACAACCAGGTCGTTCCCAGGAAAGAAGGGACTTTCTGATAAGGATTTCTCCTTATTGGCGCGTAATTAGGTGACAAAACCTCTCCTTGACAGAAGTTCTAGATATTGTCAATATTGCCAATAATAATATGATTAACTTTGTCGTCTCAATTATTGATTTAATAATAATAAATATTATGTAGATGATATTGTGACAATAATTAAATCAATAATATGAGAGATATGATGCAGCAATTACTGTAGTAATAATTGAGTATAACTGAGTGACTTCTCAAGTAAGCATCAATAATCAATATCGTGTGCTACTATACAACCACGCGTATTACTGTACTTTTACTACCGGGTAGTTCAATAGTTTAACGGTAACACTTTCGCCGTTATTTTTATAAAAAGATAATTCTGTCATTTTCTAACAACGACAATACTTCCGTTGTGGAGTCCACCAATGAATATGCCGTCGTAAGAATATTCCCTGTTAAAACGAATATTTTCCGACCAATCAAATATTATTTAACCACTTACTTACTTTGCAAGATTTGTAAATATTACACACAACTATAACAATATATCAAATACACACCATAATATTCAAAAATATATTTCAAAAAAATTATTCTTTATTCATAAAAGTTGGAGTCTTACAACCTCCTCTTTTTATAAAATTTCGTCCTCAAAATTAGGGTACGTACCTGGTATATCGAAGAGGTGAGAAATCTTGACTTCATCTCAGATTCTAACTCCCAGGTCATTTCTTCCACATCGTGGTTTCTGTAACATTCCAAAATTTTAAAGTGTGATATTAAATATTTATTGATTTATTTAAGTATTTAATAAAATTATTATTGTTGAATAAATAATTATTCAATTTGAGGGATGTGGTTTATTTAATTATTTGTTGAATAAATAATTAAATATTAAATATTAAATATTTATTGCCAATATTTAATATTTATTGAATTATATGGCAATTTGAGTTGATGTGATTTAATTAATTATTTGTTGAGTAAATAATTAAGGAGCTAAATAAATTAATTGTTATGAGGTTATATACCAAATTTATTTAATATATAAGCTAGAGAGCTTATAGTGATTTTAAATAGGTAATAATATTTTAAATGGGAAATTATAATTTAAAATATTAGTTGGTTAAATAAAATTATAGTTATAAAAGAAACTATAATTATATGATAATAATTTATGTGTCAAAGTAATTTAATAGATTAATGTTTTAATTGATTTATTTAATTAAATAAAGGGTGATTAATAACCTTGATATAAAGGAGTTATTAAAATAAATTAAAAAATAATTTAATTTAGTTTTGTCAAACATGCCTTATTGTAAAATAAGTCTTTAATCTAATAGTGTTTTAGCAAACAAGGTATAAGGATTAATCCATTTGTTTTAATTCAATTTACCAAACAAGGAGTAAGGATTAATAGGTTATTTTATTAAGCTTAACCAAACAAGCCTTATGACTTTTGATTTTCAAAATAAAAATAACTGATGTCAGTTATGTGAGAGTTATATTATATATTTAATATATGCATTATATCTTATACGTTATATTATAATACGTAAGATAGAGGAGAGAGGTTAGAGAGAAAGAAAGAAAAACTCAGAGGAAGAAGAAGAAGAAAAGAAGAAAAAGTAAGAAGAAACTATAGAGAATTGAGAGTTTTTATAGGTTTTGGAGAAAAGCTTGATAATCAAAGAGTTAGAGTCATCATCTTCTTCATAATCCAAGGTAGGCCATCTTTTCTTTTGAAAAACTCTAAAATTTTTCTTCTTCCCAAAAAGTCTTTGTGAAAAATTTTATAAACGAAATTTTGTTGTTATGATTATAATTTTGTATGATTATCAATTGTATATGTGTTTCATGAGTTATGCATGATCATAGAGAAATTAATTCATGTAAGTATGTAATTTATGAAGAAAATATTTTATAGAGAGTTTTTATGTATGAATATGGCCTTAGTTAAAATAGAAATTAAGGTCTAATTGGTTGTGGTATTGATAAATTGACTGTTAGAATTGTTAGAGTATGTAGAATCATAATCATGATGTGTAGAAATTTTTATTTTGATTTAATAACAAAGTCACAGTGTTAATTTTCATGGAAAATATCAAAATATGGAGTTTTGCCAAAAACAATGAAATTGGATGTTGTATAATTGATGTTTATGCTAATTGATGGATAGAAACATGTTAGGAGTACTCACAATATGTTTATATGATGTCTATATGCAATTTTCATGATAATCAGTCTATTAGATTCGAGCTTTTTGGCCAATTTGGCTTTTTCTTTCATGGTTGCCGAAGCTGTCAGTCGACGCTGACAGTTCGCGCCGCGACGCGGCCCAGCAGTTCATTGCTGGCGTTGCAGCGCCATCACCATGACGTAAGCGACCTGTTGCACAATCACTGCGCCGCAGCGCCGGCTTATAGTATAATCGCTGAGCCGCAGCGCCGACTCAGCGCCGCTGCGCGAGCCACAGTACAAACTGTGGCGCCGCGGCGCGGCTTGGCAGAACTGTCTGACAGTTTTATTTAAATGTACAAAACTTAAAAATAAATGTTATGTATTTATTATAATAATGTTAAATGATAATTTCAGTATTATTAGACTATGAAATATCAAGTTATTAAGTATTATCTACTTGAAATATAATTGATTATGTGAATGGGTAATTCAACCCATATGAGGAATGTAATTGTTTATATAAATGTACAATGTTGGTTAGGACTAATTATGTCAATATGACATATGTTTAGGGTATCAATTCAAGTGGTAAAAGTGTAGCTTGTGCTAAAGGCAAGTTTCCTAAACCTACCTTTTACATTGAGCAAGTTTCTAAGCCTTAACTTTTGATATTTAGCAAGTTCTTTATTGTATAAGTTTTCTAATCATTGGTGTTATTGAACAAATTATTATTTCAATTTCGATTATCATATAATGGTGTAAATTTATTTAGAGCAAGTTATTCTTGTACTTAACTTGTGGTTTAGCATGTACAATTATATACATGTTGTGGATGTTTATTATTCAATTAACCTTGTCTTATTATTGTTCAAGCAAGGTAGGTTATAATTATTCAAATTGTATGCTATTAGATTATCCCTAAAGCATGATGTCAATTTATAAACATCAATTAAACTATGATTATTCCATAGTATACAGTTATGCCGTTGTAATCAACTAAACCTTAGTTGATTACCGTTGAATTCTAAATTACCCCATGATGTATCCAAACCAAACTCACTTTGGTACGGACTTGTATTCTAAATACTGAGAAGAACAACTCTTTTATAAGAGGTTACGCTTAGCGTTGAAATGGTTGTGCACAATACATTGTACGAAGGGTTGATCCCCCTAAGTACGTGAAGTCCTTATAGTCTTATGACTGTTAAAGTTTAAGTTGAAAAATTACTTATAACTGTGGACATGATTCGTGGTCATTAGACCCTCAGTAAAGGTTAAAGCTTTCCAAAAGTTAATAGAATATATTGTTAAATTTTATTGAGCTTAATGTTGACAAATGATGTAAAAGTTACTGATTTAATTATTGTTATTTCAAGTGGGCCTTGTTTGCTCACTCTTGCCTGTAAAATTTCTTACAGCTAAGGTTGAAACTGGTGGTGTGCCTAGTACCAGTAAAGGGAAAGGAAAGACGAAGCAATGCTGAAGACTTGTAATAGTTGAATAGTTTATTTTCAGACTTGGTTTAAAGATTGTAATGAAATTTATTTTACTTTTTCCGCATGAATGATTGTTTGTAAAGGTTAGTTAACCTGGGAGATTTATTTAAGTTTAATCCTGTATGGGCAGGTTTTGTTATTCAATTTTATTATAATTGGGTAGTTAGAAATGAATGTTTTGATTACGTGAACACCAAACCCTGAGGAAATGAAGTACCGTGATTTGGGGGTGTCACAGGTTGGTATCAAAGCTTTAGGTTATGAACCTTAGGTGGGGGAAAAGCCTTAGGAAGTAACCTTTGAAAAGATAGTGGAGATAACTCTTATCGAGTTTTAAGAAAGAAGTAATAAAACACTTATGTGCTTATGTGTTTATAACTTATGTGCTCGCGAGTGTCGAGTAGAATGATTAATAACAAAAACTTTAAAATTTTGTTGTCAGGATGACTAATGTCGGAGAATCCAGTCAGGCTAGGGAGGAGGGACCTCAAATGCTTATAGAGGAGGAGCCTCGCGACATTCAGGTAGTTTGGGAACAACTACTGCCACGGGAGTTAGCCCAGTTGGTCACAGTAGTTGAAGATGAGGAGGATGATGTGGAGACAGATGAGGAGGATGAGGAAGAAAGGATTCCACTTAACTCGATAACAGGCCGTATTTACGATGAGGTGCATGGCCGCAACGTGGAACTTCAGGATACAGTTGAGGAATTGCAAGAGATAGTAGCTGAACAACAGACTGCAATGACACAAAAAGACGGCGAGATCCAGGATCGTGATGAACGACTGACTAACGCCGAGGAGAAATTAATACAGACTGAAGGAGAGAAAGAACAATTGATCGAGATGGTTGCTGAACTGGAGAGCAAGCTGAGAGAAGAAGCTGCTAAGAGGGCAAGAGCTGAAGATGCATATGAGGAAGCTTATCAACGAACTGGAAGAGCAGCGAGAGACGCGCAGGCAAAGAGGATGAAGATGGAAGAGATGGATAAAGTATTTAACACCGCAATTAATCGAGCTCAAGATCGGGTCATGGGATATCCGATTCAGTTCGAGACACTGCCATCATTCGTGTTAGATCGCAGAACAATGTTTCGAGTCATGGAGGAGGAACGTGATAGGGCTACGAAGTACCTTAATAGATCATCGTAAAAAAATGTGTCGGTAATGTACGTAATAAGTATTGAATAATGTGTAAGTCCCTAGTGTTAGGTAACCATGGGATATGATAATAATGGTGTTGTCCTGAAACTTTTGTAGTTCAGGAAAGGATGTAGATAGCAGAGATGCTATTGTGTTATGTTTTCAAAAAGTTTATGAATAAATAAAAGTTATTATTTTATTCAAAGTGTTATGTGCTATGTGGTTATTTCTTTTGTTGAGGCAAGTTAATTAGAAATACTTAAAGAAGTTGAGTAATGGTCTAATAGATGTTTTATTTTAAAAAGAAAATGCCTCCCAGACGTCAACCAACACGACAGAGAACCACCGAAGAAGCTAACGACAATGCTGATGCGAATCCCGTTCAACAACTAGTAACACTACTGACAGGAGCGTTGCAGAATCAACCTCAAAACCAAGGTACAACGTTTAAGGAGTTTAAGGCGGTTGGACCACCTGAATTCCGTGGGTCCATGAATCCAGTTGAAGCTCAAACCTGGATTATGGAGATAGAGAAGGTGTTCGATGTCGCTAGGGTAGGGGATGATCAGAAGACTGCTTTCACAACGTTCATGTTGAAAGCAGAAGCTAGTTATTGGTGGCAGGCTAATAAAACTCGTGAAGGGCCGGGAGTGATGACCTGGGATAGGTTTAAGGAGTTGTTCTTCGAGACCTATTTCCCGGAGAGTTCAAAGAGTCAGCTGGAAGTACAGTTTCTGGAGCTGAAGCAAGGGACGATGTCGGTATCCGAGTGTGCCGCAAAATTCAACGAATTGGCGAGGTTTGCGCCATATCAGGTTAGCACAGGCGAACGCAAGGCGAAGAGGTTTGAACAGGGACTGAAGCCCTAGTTGTACAGTAGGGTTTCCCTGTTCTAGTTGAAGACATTTGCAGCAGTAATGGAGAAAGCAGTACTCGCCGAAGGTGGAGGCGAGGCGGTAACAAAATTCAACCAGGAACAAAAGAAGAAGAAGAATGAAAATGAGATGAAGAGTGGAGGTGGTAGCGGTGGAAACAACAACAACAACAACAACAACAACAACAACAACTTGAAGAGAAAGTGGAATGGGAGTATGGGTACTGGAAACCAGCAAGGTAACCAGCAGAACAAAAAGTTTGAAGCATGTGCGACATGTGGAAAGTTTCACAAGGGTGCGTGCTTGATGGGAAAATGAGTTTGCTACAATTGTGGCCAGGAGGGTCACATCGCCCCAAATTGCACTCAATCAAAGAAGAATGCGTGCTTCACGTGCGGATCCAAGGATCACTTTGCTCGTGAATGTCCTAAGAAGAAGGAGGGAGTGACAACCAGAAGCAAAGGAGATAACAATGGAGGTGCGTGGGCTTTTACAGGACCTGCAGCATCAATCAAACCTACAGCCAGAACCTTCAACATGACTGTGCAAGATGCTGTGCAATCAAAGGATGTGGTGTCAGGTATTATCCCAATCAATGATATTGATGCATATGTATTATTTGATTCGGGTGCTACTTGCTCGTTTATATCTGATGAATTTGCTAAGAGGTTAGAATTGCCTAGAGAAGAACTGAATTTTCCTTTGAACATAGAAATTGCGAATAAGGAAATAATCCCTGTTAGGTTCGTTTACAAGAACTGTAGGGTGAGCATTAAGGGAAATATCTTGTTAGTAGATTTGATTCCGATTAGACTCGGGGAATTTGATGTAATTTTGAGAATGGATTGGTTGTTCAATTATGGAGCAGTAATTGACTGCCAAAAGAAGTGTGTAAACCTTATGACTCCGTCAAAGGTAGTATTTTATGGTGGCAAGTCGCCAAGACAAATGAAATGTCTGACGACTATGCAGGCCAAGAAGTTGTTGAGTCAAGGTTGTGTGGGCCATTTAGCTTACATAGTCGATGCTCAGAAGAAAGGTGTGAAATTAGAAGAAATACCGGTAGTGAGAGAATTCGAAGACGTGTTTCCAGAAGATTTGTCAGGACTTTCGCCGGACAGAGAAATTGAATTCGTGATCGACTTAGTGCCGGGAACAGCACCGATATCAAAGGCTCCGTACAGAATGGCTCCGGTAGAAATGAAGGAACTGATGGTACAGTTGCAAGAACTGCTAGACAAGAAATATATTCAACCAAGTGTATCACCATGGGGAGCGCCAGTTTTATTCGTGAAGAAGAAGGACGGGTCAATGCATCTTTGCATTGATTACAGGGAGTTAAACAAAGTCACTATTAAAAACAAATACCCGTTGCCAAGAATAGATGACTTGTTTGATCAACTGAATGGTGCTAAGTACTTTTCGAAAATAGATTTGAGAAGTGGTTATCACCAATTGAAGGTAAGAAAGGAGGATATACCACGAACGGCATTCAGAACTCGGTATGGACATTACGAGTTTCTGGTGATGTCTTTTGGTTTAACCAATGCACCTGCTGCGTTCATGGATTTGATGAACAGGGTGTTTAAACCTTTCCTAGACAAGTTTGTAGTGGTATTTATTGATGACATTCTAGTGTATTCCAAAACTCAAGAAGAACACGTGGAACACTTACGTCTGACATTGGAGACACTAAGAAAGGAAAAACTGTACGCGAAGTTCTCTAAGTGCGAATTTTGGCTCGATCGTGTACAATTTTTGGGGCATGTGATTGACAAAGATGGGATCTCAGTGGATCCGTCGAAAGTGGAAGCAGTAATCAATTGGGAACAACCAAAAACACCGTCGAAAGTGAGGAGTTTCTTGGGACTGGCTGGTTATTATAGAAGATTTATTCAAGATTTTTCTAAGATAGCCACTCCGCTAACAAATTTGACAAGAAAAATTGTAAAATTCGTTTAGACGGAGAAGTGCGAAGAGAGTTTCCAAAATTTGAAGAAGAAGTTAAGTGTGGCACCTGTATTGACTTTGCCAGATAATACATAAAGGGTTGGGTTGTGTTCTTATGCAGAATGGCAAAGTTATTGCCTATGCATCAAGACAATTGAAGGATTATGAGAAGGGGTATCCGACTCATGATTTGGAATTGGCAGCAGTGGTGTTTGCTCTAAAAATATGGAGACACTATCTTTATGGAGAGAAATGTGAGATCTACACAGACCACAAAAGTCTGAAGTATATTTTCACTCAGAAGGATTTGAACATGCGTCAAAGAAGGTGGATGAAATTAATAAAAGATTACGATTGTGATATCTTTTATCATCCGGGTAAAGCGAATGTAGTGGCAGATGCTTTAAGCAGGAAAGGTCGGGAGAAGTTGATGCTGATAACAACTCAAAAGGAGCTCATTTCAGCAATGACAAAATTGGAGTTGGAAATCAAATTTCCAAAAGAATCTGACGAACAACTATTCCAGATAGAAGCTGATCTAACTTTAGTGAACAAAGTGAAAATTGCTCAATTACAAGATGGAGAGTGTGGAAAAATCAAAGAGAATTTGGGTGAAGGCGGAGATGTAAAATACAAGGTCGATACCGAAGGTTTACTACGGTTCGATGGACAAATTTGGGTTCCAGCAGTGCTAGAGCTGAAAGAAGAAATTCTGACTGAAGCTCATAGCTCAAAGTATTCAATTCATCCAGGAAGCACGAAAATGTATCAGGATTTGCGCCGACATTTTTGGTGGCCAAATATGAAAAGAGATGTTGCTGAATGCGTAGCGAAATGCTTGACATGTCAGAGAGTAAAAGCCAAACATCAAAGACCCAGCGGATTACTCCAACCGTTAGAAATACCGGAATGGAAGTGGGAACACATCACAATGGATTTTGTGGTGGGTCTTCCAACTACTCAGAGAGGATGCGATGCGATTTGGGTAATAGTGGACAGACTGACGAAATCAGCGCACTTTTTACCAATAAAGATTAGATTCAATCTTGATCAGTTGGCAAGATTGTACATTAAGGAGATCGTTTCGAGGCACGGAGTGCCAGTATCAATTGTGTCTGATAGAGATCCGCAGTTTACATCGAATTTCTGGAAGAGACTATAAGAATGTATGGGAACACAGTTGCGAATGAGTACGGCTTATCATCCACAAACAGATGGCCAAAGCGAACGAACAATTCAGACATTGGAGGATATGCTGAGAGCATGCGTCATGGATTTTAAAGGAAGCTGGGAAGATCAACTACCATTGGTGGAATTTGCTTACAACAACAGTTATCACGCGAGCATCGGCATGCCACCTTACGAGGTATTGTACGGCAGAAAGTGCAGAACCCCACTATGTTGGGATGAAGTCGGTGAACACCAACTGTTAGGACCAGAACTGGTACAACAAACTGCTGATGTTGTCAAACTCATCAGGACAAGACTGGTCGCAGCTCAAGATAGACAGAAAAAGTATGCTGATCAACACAGACAAGATCGTACATTTGACGTAGGAACTTTTGTATTCTTAAAAGTTTCTCCCTGGAAGGGGAAAATTCGTTTCGGTAAAAAGGAAAAGCTAAGTCCGAGGTTTATTGAACCCTTTGAAGTGCTGCGAAGAGTGGGAGAAGTGACTTACGAGGTAGCTCTACCTCCAGAGTTGGAAAATATTCATAATATTTTTCATATTTCGGTGTTACGACCATATAAACCCGACTACAAACATGTGATTGAGTATGAACCATTGCAGTTCGAGAAAGATTTGTCTTATGAAGAGGTTCCTATCCAGATAGTCGACAGGAAAGAACAAGTGCTCAGGAATAAAGTGATACCTTTTGTGAATGTGAAATGGAGAAACCACAACGCTGAAGAAGCTACGTGGGAACTCGAAGAGAAAATATTGAAGGAATACCCTGAGTTATTTGTTTAATCTGTGTCTTCGATTCTGGGGACAGAATCTTTGTAAGTAGGGAAGAATGTAACGAATGATTTGTTTGAATTGTGATTCTGAGGACAGAATCCTTGTAAGGAGGGAATGATGTAACATTCCATAATTTTAAAGTGTGATATTAAATATTTATTGATTTATTTAAGTATTTAATAAAATTGTTATTGTTGAATAAATAATTTTTCAATTTGAGGGATGTGGTTTATTTAATTATTTGTTGAATAAATAATTAAATATTAAATATTAAATATTTATTGGCAATATTTAATATTTATTGAATTATATGGCAATTTGAGTTGATGTGATTTAATTAATTATTTGTTGAGTAAATAATTAAGGAGCTAAATAAATTAATTGTTATGAGGTTATATACCAAATTTATTTAATATATAAGCTAGAGAGCTTATAGTGATTTTAAATAGGTAATAATATTTTAAATGGAAAATTATAATTTAAAATATTAGTTGGTTAAATAAAATTATAGTTATAAAAGAAATTATAATTATATGATAATGATTTATGTGTCAAAGTAATTTAATAGATTAATGTTTTAATTGATTTATTTAATTAAATAAAGGGTGATTAATAACCTTGATATAAAGGAGTTATTAAAATAAATTAAAAAATGGTTTAATTTAGTTTTGTCAAACATGCCTTATTGTATAATAAGTCTTTAATCTAATAGTGTTCTAGCAAACAAGGTATAAGGATTAATCCATTTGTTTTAATTTAATTTACCAAACAAAGAGTAAGGATTAATGGGTTATTTTATTAAGCTTAACCAAACAAGCCTTATGGCTTTTGATTTTCAAAATAAAAATAACTGATGTCAGTTATGTGAGAGTTATATTATATATTTAATATATACATTATATCTTATACGTTATATTATAATACGTAAGATAGAGGAGAGAGGTTAGAGAGAAAGAAAGAAAAACTCAGAGGAAGAAGAAGAAGAAAAGAAGAAAAAGTAAGAAGAAACTAGAGAGAATTGAGAGTTTTTATAGGTTTTGGAGAAAAGCTTGATAATCAAAGAGTTAGAGTCATCATCTTCTTCATAATCCAAGGTAGGCCATCTTTTCTTTTGTAAAACTCTAAAATTTTTCTTCTTCCCAAAAAGTCTCTATGAAAAATTTTATAAATGAAATTTTGTTGTTATGATTATAATTTTGTATGATTATCAATTGTATATGTGTTTCATGAGTTATGCATGATCATAGAGAAATTAATTCATGTAAGTATGTAATTTATGAAGAAAATATTTTATAGAGAGTTTTTATGTATGAATATGGCTTTAGTTAAAATAGAAATTAAGGTCTAATTGGTTGTGGTATTGATAAATTGACTGTTAGAATTGCTAGAGTATGTAGAATCATAATCATGATGTGTAGAAATTTTTATTTTGATTTAATAACAAAGTCACAGTGTTAATTTTCATGGAAAATATCAAAATATGGAGTTTTGCCAAAAACAATGAAATTGGATGTTGTATAATTGATGTTTATGCTAATTGATGGATAGAAACATGTTAGGAGTACTCACAATATGTTTATATGATGTCTATATGCAATTTTCATGATAATCATTCTATTAGATTCGAGCTTTTTGGCCAATTTGACTTTTTCTTTCATGGTTGCCGAAGCTGTCAGTCGACGCTGACAGTTCGCGCCGAGGCGCGGCCCAGCAGTTCATTGCTGGCGCCGCAGCGCCATCACTATGACGTAAGCGACCTGTTGCACAATCACTGCGCCGCAGCGCCGGCTTATAGTATAATCGCTGAGCCGCAGCGCCGACTCAGCGCCGCAGCGCGAGCCACAGTACAAACAGTGGCGCCGCGGCGCGGCTTGGCAGAACTGTCTGACAGTTTTGTTTAAATGTACAAAACTTGAAAATAAATGTTATGTATTTATTATAATAATGTTAAATGATAATTTCAGTATTATTAGACTATGAAATATCATGTTATTAAGTATTATCTACTTGAAATATAATTGATTATGTGAATGGGTAATTCAACCCATATGAGGAATGTAACTGTTTATATAAATGTACAATGTTGGTTAGGACTAATTATGTCAATATGACATATGTTTAGGTTATCAATTCAAGTGGTAAAAGTGTAGCTTGTGCTAAAGGCAAGTTTCCTAAACCTACCTTTTACATTGAGCAAGTTTCTAAGCCTTAACTTTTGATATTTAGCAAGTTCTTTATTGTATAAGTTTTCTAATCATTGGTGTTATTGAACTAATTATTATTTCAATTTCGATTATCATATAATGGTGTAAATTTATTTGGAGCAAGTTATTCTTGTACTTAACTTGTGGTTTAGCATGTACAATTATATACATGTTGTGGATGTTTATTATTCAATTAACCTTGTCTTATTATTGTTCAAGCAAGGTAGGTTATAATTATTCAAATTGTATGCTATTAGATTATCCCTAAAGCATGATGTCAATTTATAAACATCAATTAAACTATGATTATTCCATAGTATACAGTTATGTCGTTGTAATCAACTAAACCTTAGTTGATTACCGTTGAATTCTAAATTACCCCATGATGTATCCAAACCAAACTCACTTTGGTACGGACTTGTATTCTAAATACTGAGAAGAACAACTCTTTTATAAGAGGTTACGCTTAGCGTTGAAATGGTTGTGCACAATACATTGTACGAAGGGTTGATCCCCCTAAGTACGTGAAGTCCTTATAGTCTTATGACTGTTAAAGTTTAAGTTGAAAAATTACTTATAATTGTGGACATGATTCGTGGTCATTAGACCCTCAGTAAAGGTTAAAGCTTTCCAAAAGTTAATAGAATATATTGTTAAATTCTATTGAGCTTAATGTTGACAAATGATGTAAAAGTTACTGATTTAATTATTGTTATTTCAAGTGGGCCTTGTTTGCTCACTCTTGCCTGTAAAATTTCTTACAGCTAAGGTTGAAACTGGTGGTGTGCCTAGTACCAGTAAAGGGAAAGGAAAGACGAAGCAATGCTGAAGACTTGTAATAGTTGAATAGTTTATTTTCAGACTTGGTTTAAAGATTGTAATGAAATTTATTTTATTTTTTCCGCATGAATGATTGTTTGTAAAGGTTAGTTAACCTGGGAGATTTATTTAAGTTTAATCCTGTATGGGCAGGTTTTGTTATTCAATTTTATTATAATTGGGTAGTTAGAAATGAATGTTTTGATTACGTGAACACCAAACCCTGAGGAAATGAAGTACCGGAATTTGGGGGTGTCACAGTTTCTCCACAAAACTTTAACTTGAGGTATAACCTTGGAGCGTAGAATATGATTCTTCTTATCTAAGATTTTAACTGGTAACTCTTCATACGTTAAATCTTCCTCTATCTCGTCTGGTTCTAATTCAATAATGTGGTTCAGATCTTTCATATATTTACGTAACATAGATATGTGAAAAACGTTATGAACACGAGACATACTTGGCGGTAAGGCAAGTCTATAGGCCACAGTTCCTACTCGATCGAGGATTAAAAATGGGCCAATGAATCAAGGATTAAGCTTCCCTCTCTTTCTAAATCTCGTAACTCCTTTCTATGGAGCAACACGTAACAACACATGATCTCCAATATCGAATTCCACGTCCTTTCGATGAAGATCAGCATAACTCTTTTGTCGATCTTGTGAGGTTTTTATATGTTGTCGGATTGTTTGAATCTTTTCCATAGTCATACGTACCAACTCTGTTCCCAACAATGTTGCTTCACCCACCTCATCGCAGCAAACTCGAGAACGACACTTTCTTCCATACAATGCCTCAAATAGAGCCATGCCAATACTTGCTTGATAACTGTTGTTGTAGGAAAACTCCACCAATGGTAAGAACTTGTCCCAACTTCCCTTGAAGTCAAGGACACAGTCTTAATAGATCT
This sequence comes from Panax notoginseng, assembly GCA_016801055.1. NCBI lineage: Eukaryota > Viridiplantae > Streptophyta > Magnoliopsida > Apiales > Araliaceae > Panax > Panax notoginseng. The sequence continues at coordinate 94,792,019 of CM029017.1, read as the reverse complement.
TCAAGAGTTTGAATAGTCCTCTCTGACAGCCTGTCCGTCTGAGGATGATATGCCGAGCTAAATCATAAATTCGTGCCCATAGCTTTTTGCAACCTAACCTAAAATCTTGAAGTGAATATTGGGTCTCGATCAGAAACTATGGATACTGGCATACCATGCAGTCTTACAATCTTATTTATGTACGTATGAGCAAGACGTTCAAGTGTATAAGTTTCTCGTATAGGTAGGAAATGAGCAGACTTGGTCAATCTATCAACAATGACCCAAATTGCATCTATGCCTTGAGAAACCTTGAGAAGACCAGTAACGAAATCCATAGTAATGTGCTCCCACTTTCATTCTGGAATTTTAAGTGGTTGTAATGGACCTTTTGGCACTTGATGCTCCGCCTTAACTCGTTGACAAGTTAGACACCTTGAGATAAACTCCGCTATCTTTCTCTTCATATTGCTCCACCAAAAGGTATGTCGAAGATCATGATACATTTTGGTACTCCCAGGATGGATTGCAAACGGTCTGTTGTGCGCCTCCATCATGATTTTATACTTTAAATCAGGGTCGTTAGGAACACAAAGTCTGGAGTTGACTCGAAGTATTCCTTCTTCATCTATACTTGCTTTCGCCATAGCACTTTCTTCCTCATATGCATCAGCTCCAGGTCTATAGATTGAGCAGCTTTAAATTTATCGATTAAAGTCGGTTCTACTCGTATATTCGTCATCATCACATGGGTCCCTAGAGTCTTTAACATTATATCCATCCTTTGTAAGTCATACAAAATGGGCCTTTATGTTGACAATATCGCATTCGTACCCGCATATGATCTTCTACTCAATGCGTCAGCTACTACGTTCGCTTTTCCAGGATAGTATTGAATAGTATGATCATAATCTTTCAACAGTTCAAGCCAACGTTGTTGTCGCATGTTGAGTTCCTTTTAAGTAAAGAAATATTTGAGGCTTTTATGATCCGTAAAGATCTCCACTTTCTCCCCATACAAGTAATGCCTCCAAATCTTTAGTGAAAAAATGACTGCTGCCAACTCTAGATCATGAGTAGGATAGTTCCTCTCATATTCTTTAAGTTATCGTTAGGCATAGGCTATGCCTTTCCCATATTGCATGAGAACACATCTTAACCCTTTGCTCGAAGCATCACTGTAGATGAAAAATCCTTCTGAGCCAGATGGTATTATCAGAACAGGTGCTGAAATGAGTCTCCTCTTGAGTTCTTGAAAACTCTTCTCACATTCCACGCTCTAATCGAATTTTATATCTTTCCGAGTCAGCTGAGTTAATGGAGTAGCGATTCAAGAAAACCCTTCTATGAATCTCCGATAATAACCAGCTAAGCCGAGAAAGATACGTACTTTGGTCACTGATTTAGGTTTCTCCCAACTTTGAATAGCTTCAATCTTTGCCGGGTCAATCGATATTCCATGACATGATACTACGTGCCCAAGGAATGCTACTTCCTCAAGCCAGAACTCGCATTTCTTCAACTTAGTATAAAGCTTATTTTCACAAAGCTTTTGAAGTATCAGCCTCAAGTGTTGCTCATGATCTTCACGACTTTTGGAATATACGAGGATGTCATCAATAAAGATGACCACAAAATGATCCAAATATTCTTTGAATACTCGGTTCATCATATACATGAAGGTAGCAGGAGCATTAGTCAATCCAAAAGACATGACTAGGAATTCATAATGCCCGTACCGAGTTCTGAAAGTCGTCTTTGGAATGTCATCAGTTCAAATCTTTAACTGATGATATCTGAAACGATGATCGATCTTTGAAAAGAATTTGGCGCCTTGCAACTGGTCAAACAGGTCATCAATACGTGGCAATGGGTACCTATTCTTGATGGTGACATGATTCAACTCCCGATAATCAATACAAAGTCGCATACTCCCATCTTTCTTCTTCACGAATAGAATAGGAGCACCCCAAGGAGACGTACTAGGACGAATGAAACCGATGTATAACAATTCTTGTAGTTGGATTTTTAACTCCTGAAGTTCAATATGAGTCATTCAATATTGGGCTTTGGAAATAGGTTTTGTACCGGGTTCAAGGTCAATACCAAACTCGATTTCACGCTCCGGGGGAAGGCCATGAAGTTAAGAAATATTAACAATATTAACAATAGAAATATTATTCAAATCTGATGTATTTTTGTTTAAATCTGTGACATGAGCTAAGAAAGCTTGACATCCATTTTTCAATAAACGAATAGCTTTATGGCTTGAGATGACCATGATTGATTTTAATGGTTTGGTTGCTTGAATTCACATAATAGGTTGATTAGGAATATGAAAGCTAACAACCTTACGAAAATAATCAATTTTAGCATGATGAGTAGTTAACCGATCAATCCCTAGAATCATGTCAAATGTAAGTATTTTTAAGGAGATAAGATCGACAGGTAACGTGCAGTTACCTGATCAAACAAGACTTATAAACAGTTGATGTAATGAAGGTTTCTCTCAACGGGATTTCAACCGATAAGTCAAAGTTTAATTTCTTCGGAGTCAAATTTAAACGTTGAGAAATGAAAGAATGGGTAGAACTGGTATCAAATAAAGTATAAGCTTCACTATAGTTAATGATTAACTTACCCGTGATCACCTCATTTGGATTCCTCGGTTTTTGGGAGGTTAAAACAAACGCTCTCCCTTGAACTACCGATTTTGTCTTATCTGGGACACCCTTTGATGTCTCCATCCCAGCTAGACTTGACTTTGGTGCACGACAAAATCGGGCTAGGTGACCTTCTTTTCCACAATTATAACACGCTTTGGACTGCATCACGTAGTTTGGACTGATGTGTCCTTCCCCTCCATAATTGTAACATACGATAGGTGGTCGGTCTCCTTCCTTAACAACGGGTGTTGGTGCTGATGTCTTTCCATCATTGTTGAATCTCCTTTTCTTGAAATGTCCATTCTTATTATCTTGGCCATGATTACCACCGAAGTGGTTACCATTTCTGGCATGTTGATTCCCTCCACATTTGTTGTCACCGTTTCTATGACTGCTACCACTGGTATTATCATTTTGACGGCTGCTTTCTCTTGGTTGGGTTGACTCGTTATTGCGCTCCAATAACTGAGCCCTATTTACAACATCTGAATAAAAACACAGTTTATGAGAAATTAGATATTAATGTATCTTGGGTTTCAAACCTCTTAGAAACATCCGCTTCATTCTCTCCTCATTATCAACCAAGTGAGACGCAAACCGGGACAACTCGGTAAACTTAGCTTCGTACTGTGACACGGTCATATTGTTCTGCTCGAACTTGATGAACTCTACCTCTTTCATGTGACGAATACTTTCGGAAAAGTACTTGTCGTTGAATAGTTCTTGGAACTTCTCCCAAGACATCTTTAGTGCGGCAGGTTGAGTATGCTTTACCGATTCCCACCAGTAGTCTGCCTCTCCTCGCAACATAAAGGTGGCAAAGGGAACCTTTTGCTCCTCGGAGCATCCCAAGACATCAAATATCTTGGTGATCTGCTTTATCCACATCTCCGCCTTAAGTGGTTTTGGCTCTCCAATAAACTCTGGTGGTCCTAGCTCGTTGAACTGTTTAGCGGTGACCGTCCGAGAGTTTCCAATGTTTCCACCTACATTTTGGACAGGAGCTGCTTTCGCCTGATGTTGCATGAATTGCATAAAGCCTCTGAACATTCCATCGTTTATTATTTAGTCAGTGTTGTTGTTTTCTTGAGGATTATTGCCATCATAATGGACATTATCCTGGGTATTGGTCGTTGGTGACTCAACGGTCTCATGTGCTTCAATGCTTATCTCAACAATTTCGGATGCCATTTTCAAATAATGCCACAAAACAAGGGTTAATTAACATGTCACATATTATCCTTATACTCTGACCAACCAAATAAATACCAAATAAACTTAGGTAGGTCATACCAGCGAAGGAATTCCCTATCTCTCCCCTCCTAGTTCTTGTCTCACATCTCAGCCAAGGATCATATCCCTAAGCTTTGATACTAACTGTGACGCCCCTAAAACTGGTATACATCACCCATTTTGAATCGCCAAATACATGGTACAAAATTCAAATACAACTTAATTATACAATAGTCGTGTAAAATACGACAAAACAAAATCTAAGAGTTTTAATAAGAATATTTTCATCTAGACAATATCCACACTAAATGGAGTCCTCGTTACATTTATTGTCACACTATTTAACAAAATAGTGAGGACTACAAATGCTATCATCTGGACCGTCACTCCATTTCCCGACTAGTCTCGACTACGTTCTCATTTCCTAAAGAGAACAGTGAAAGAAAGGGTGAGCTCAACTAGCCCAGTAAAAAATATTATGACTAAGATAATGCAGAATAAATTATCATTAGCCTTCAATAATGTTAAACTGATAAATACAATAGACAACAAGTTTAGCTACAGCGGAACAAGCAATCCATTAAAAGAGTCAAGTAGAGCATAAAATATACTATTTTCTATGATTTAAAAAGTTTTTCATCAACTTTATCGCTGAGACTCGGCTTAATAAATAATCCACATCATACCTACATCACGGCCAAGGATATTTATGTAATCATTAATGGTCATGATTATATCGAATTATCCCTGGTTAGAATCATACTAACAACTGTCCATCAATGAACTACAGGCCCATGAGGACTTTTACCATATCATTCGTCACATTACAATCATGATTACACCGAATAATCCCTGGTCATAATCATACCAAGTCCATCTATGTACGTAAGCCAAAGATGACTTTAATCACAATATAAGAATGAGGATGATGACAATGACATAATAATTCAATAAAATAAGTTCAAGGATAAATTTTAAAGATTTATAATTTAAATTTATCCATAAATCAATAACGTCAAAATTGTCAACATGATACTTCTTTGAGGAGTAAAATTTAAGAATTCTCAGAAGAATATTTCCATGAAAAGATACTGTATGAAGCACAAATATCAAGGATATTCCACTAATTTCATGGAGTATAGAAGCCAAAACTTTAACCAACTGACTATAATAGAAAATATGAAATCGCAAATGGAATTTTACCCGTCATGCGGTAATCCACGTAGACAGATCATTTTCACAATTTAATAAGAAATGAATACGAAGGACCATTCACTATGCATGCGGTAATCCACATAGACAGGTTATTCCAACAGAATAAAGAATGGAATAACAGAAGAATTCACCAGGCGTGTGTAATCCGCACAGACAGGTTATTCCAACAGAATAATAAAGAATAGAACCAGGTCATGCATAACCCGCACAGACAAGATATTCTAACAGAATAATAAAGAACGGAACCAGGTCATTCGTAATCCGCACAGACATGATATTCCAACATAATAATAAATAATGGAATAACAAGAAAATTCACCAGGCATGCGATAGACCGCATAGAAAGGTTATTCCAACATAATAATAAAGAATAGAATAACAACCCTTACGAGTATTGAAAGAAAATAACTATATTCATGAATACGAAAGAATAATACCCCTTACCTTAGAAGAAGACTGGATACTGGAATAGTGAGTTAGTAGACTTCTCTTCTTCTTTCTCTCTATAATTTCTCTCTGTAATAATTGCTATATATCTTTAGTGAATTGGTTAGAAATGAAGGAAGAATGAGCTTCTATTTATAGGAAAATATAGTTTCGATAATTGCACGTTTTGGGGCTCAAAATATTACAGTATAATACCTTCCTCTTTTTCTTCATTTTTAATTTAGTCCTGCAAGTATTATCAAACTTGCACCACCTCCCCTAATAGTAAATAATGTGAATTAATGGTTCATTCATGTGACTTAATAGTATAATCATGTGAAAAAACTAATTACAGTATAATACCTTCAACTATACCTCTAATTTTAACTTAGTCATCCAAGTATTATCAATCTTGCACCACATCATCTAATAGTACAAGAATGTGAATCTATAGTACACACATGTGAACAAATAGTTATAATCATGTGAATTAATAGCAATTAATTCCTCATTTATCAGGTTAATTACCCGACTGGTTAACATAACCTCCATACATCAATTATTATCGAAATAAATGTCGATTTTCACTAACACTAATAATTTTAACACAATAGAACTATCCATTTCATCTTTAATCAACACGAACTTATTCATCATTAATATTATAATTCACAATATTTAACAACCAGGTCGTTCCCAGGAAAAAGGGGGCTTTTCGATAAGGATTTCTCCTTATTGGTGCGCAATTAGGTGACCAAACCTCTCCTTGACAGAACTTCTATACATTGTCAATATTGTCAATAATAATATGAATAACTTTGTCGTCTCAATTATTGATTTAATAATAATAAATATTATGCAGATGATACTGTGACAATAATCGAATCAATAATATGAGAGGTATGATGCAGCAATTATTATAGCAATAGTTGAGTATAACTAAGTGGCTTTTCACGTAAGTATCAATAATCAATACCGTGTGCTACTATGGAACCACGCGTATTATTGTACTTTTACTAATGGGTAGTTCAACAGTTTAACGATAATACTTTCGCCGTTATTTCTATAAAAAGATAATTCTTTCATTTTCTAATTACAATAATACTTCCGTTGTGGGGTCCACCAATGATTGTGTCGTCGTATGAATATTTCCCGATCAATCGAATATTATATAACCACTTGCTTACTTTGCAAAATTTGTAAATATTACCCACAACTATAACATTATATCAAGTCCACACCATAATATTCAAAAATATATTTCGAGAAAATTATTCTTTATTCATAAAAGTTGGAGTCTTACATTGGTCCCTTCATAAATTTAAATTTATGAGAACCAAAGCCAATATCAAATACCAAAGTAGAACATTAACTTGAAGAAAAATTTATTTCAATTATGAACAAACCTATATCTGTAATCGAAGCGTCATTAAGCTTTTTCTGGTTAGCCTCTGCAAGATACTCCTCGCAGTTTCTTTTCCAGTGTCCAGACTTATTGTAGTGGAAGCAAACTCATTGCTATCCGTATCAGTTTTGTTCTTATTGTTATTTGTTTTTGCCTTTACTTATACCTTCTTTGAATTGTTCTTTTTTTCAGAAGATCCTTTGGCCCCTATCAGTAAGACTTGTTAGTCTTTCTTGGTTGAAAAGTGATTCTCAATATTTTTCAACATGTTAAGCAAATTAGCATGGCTGGCATCTAGCTTGTTCATGTGAAAATTCACAACAATTATGAGAAGGAGTTCGGGAGTGACTACAAGATCAAATCTTGGCTCAACTCTCCAATCATGAAAAAACCATGTTGTCTTAATTGTTCAATCAAATTGATCATCTTATGGACATGTGTCAGTACTGTAGTGCCATCGATTATTCTAGATCAGAAGAGCTCTAATGAGTGTGTTTTATATACACAAATTAGGTACTTTTAAGTTTGAAAATTTATAAATCCTAAGCTAGTTCATTTGATTTTAGGTGTTTTTATATTATTATTGTATAATGTAGTTTTATATTGCTTTTATATATTTTGTATGGATTTTATGTGTTTTTACTTTATTTTGTAGGAATTTTGATAAGTGTCATTTGGATCGATGGTTGGAGTTGTTAAATTCACAATTTCGGTTTGCCATTAACATAATAGTCCCTTGAGGCCCCGTTTTGGCAATGATCTAACCATTTTCTGTGATGCCCCCAAAATAGGTATACATCACCCATTTTGAGTCGCCAAATACATGATACAGAAACAACTACAACTTCATTATTATAAGTGTCGTGTAAAATATGATAACACATATACTATGGATACCAACTGTGAGTCTAATACTTTTACTTGGATAGCACCTCACATTGATACCTTACAATGGTATCTTACATAAAGGTACTGTCAATAACTTTTTTAGAAATTAAAATCTTTGGAAAATGCTCAAGGAAACCTTCGTACATAGGAGGCCATGCATCTAAGTTATAATAGATATCATATGACTCGAGAATTATCCATGGTTGACCCAATAGACCCCAAAGAAAAACGAGAAGATTGCTATCATGTTCTTTCCATTGGTGAGTCTTCTTTTGACATATAATTATCTCAATTGTCTCCAATTAAGAATTAAATTTCAACCAAACTCCAAGATTATATAGGTAGTGCCCGTAGATATAATCAGCAAGTGGATGTGCACAACTATGTCTTATGATTACACAAAGTTGTAGGTCATTAGACATCTTGTATGATAGTGCCAAAACACCCTTTAAAAGTTGGGTTCACCTCACCCTATTCGGTTTACCAAAATCAACGGTTAAACGATATATAAAATACGACACACTTATCTCAAATTCTTAATAAAATTACGAGAAGGGGTATCCGACCCACGACTTTGAATTAGCTGCAGTGGTTTTTGCTTTGAAAATTGCTTTGAAAATTTGGAGGCACTATCTCTACGGGGAGAAGTGTGAAATATATACAGACCACAAGAGTCTGAACTATATTTTTACACAGAAAGAATTGAATATGCGCCAAAGAAGGTGGTTGGAATTAATCAAGGACTACGATTGTGAGATTTTATACCATCCGGGTAAGGCAAACGTGGTTGCCGATGCCTTAAGTAGAAAGGGTTGGGAGAAGTTGATGATGTTGACCGCTCAGAAAAGAATTGATTTCATCAATGGAGAAGTTGGAGTTAGAAGTAAATTATTCTATGGAAATAGATGAGAAACTGTTTCAGATGCAATCTGATACAACCCTACTGGATAAAGTTAAGGAGGCTCAACTTCACGACGATAAATGCAAAAAGGTGATAAGGAAGATATCTGGAGGAACTGAACCGAGATTTAGGATGAATAAGGAAGGAATACTAAGATTCGAGAACAGAATTTGGGTACCGCCAGTAACAGACATTAAGAAAGACATATTGAGCGAGGCTCATAGCTCACGATATTCGATTTACCTATGTAGTACCAAGATGTATCAAGATCTTCGACAATATTTCTGGTGGCCTAATCTGAAATGTGATGTTATATGATGTGTTGCCAAGTGTCTGACCTATCAGAAAGTGAAAGCAGAACATCAGAGACCAAGTGGGTTACTACAACCGTTGGAGATCCCAGAATGGAAATGGGAACATATTGTAAGACCCCAAATTTTATGAAATAAAAGTATTCAATTTTTCTTATAATTACTATTCAGTAAATGGTTAAATTGATAAATGTTAAAATTAAGGGTGATATATGATTTTTTTTCAAAATACACAAGTGGTTATAAAATATTCATTGTGGTCGGGGAATATTCGTTTGGTCGTGGAATATTCTTTCTGTCGGGGAATATTCGTACGACGGCGCAGCCATTTGTGGGCCCCATAACAGAATAAATGTCGGATGAAGAAAATGATAAATTTGAGTTTTTACAAATAACGACGTAGTTGTTACCGTTAACACTGTTACAATACCTGGTGGGTAAAGTAGAGTAATACGCGTTGTTACACAGTAGCACACGGTATTGCACAATATTTTTGAATTATTAATTCTTAAGTAAGAAGGCACTACTCAATAATTGTTACAGTAGTTACTGTTCAATATTTTATTTTATTGATTCAATAATTGTTGCGTTGATATTTTATATTATTGTTGTTTCAATAATTGTTGCTGCACTGTATTTCCCATTATCAGATCAATAATTCATATTATTTGAATAATATTATTAGATAGCATTATTGGCAATGTCTAGAAAGTTATGTCTAAGGAGAGGTTTGGTCATCTAATTGCGCGCCAGTAAGGAGAAATCCTTATTGGAAAGCCCCCTCTTTCCTGGGAACGGCCTGGTTGTCATAAATGTGATTCTGTAATATTATTTGTGAATAATTAATTATTGATTCATATGATAAGGAAATATTTATTTTATGTGGATATAAATGAGGGGTATATTTTTGTGGTTAAAAATGAAGGAGTTAATGTTGAGGTTTTTTATCTGTATTTTTGTCGGAACGGAGGTATTGAAAATCAAATTAGGGTTTTTGAGATATTTTGTGAGGGTTATAATTTTTAATCCGACCGTTGGATCGTGGTAATAGTTGGATATGTTATAAATATATAAGTTGAGTATATGTCCACAAATTTTGAACCGTTAAAAATGAATGTATGATTTGTTATGAATTTTACGAGATAACTGGTTCAGAAATTGTTGAATTTTCAGAGTTAATCATTTTGGTAGAAAATTCTAGAATTAGTGGGCCCCACTCTTGGTTAGTGAAGAAATATGCTGAGATTTTTATTCAAATATGGTGGGTGGCAATAGTAGTAGGTAAAGCCATCAGGTAGCAGGTCAAGTCTGCTTCGGTGTGCTAACATTTTCCTATAAATAGAGAGCTAAGTTAAAATTAAAAATCACACCAGAAACATAAGCTTTCTCTCTTTCTCTCTCTATATTATGAAGTATATTTTGTGAGTATTTAGATACTTTGAGAGTTGCTATTCAGTGCAAGTTTCCTTCGGCTTTGCATTCTAGTCAGAAATACTGCACTTTTGAGGTAAGGGATTTTAAGGGTTATTAAATTTTTCAATTCGTAATTCTTCTGACCTTCAGAAAATTCTGAAAAAATGTGAAATACTATTTTGATGAGTTTTATTGATTGTGTACAAAAATGGTGATTTTTGGATGTATTGATTAAAAGTTAAGAATTTTATGAGAAAAGACTATTTTAAAAGTAACCGCTTATAACTTCTTGTGGTTAACTCCAAAATTGATGAAATTTTTATTGAAAGTATATCTATATAATATCAGTGTGCTCTGTGAAATTCGAAATTTTTGGATAAAATTACAATTTATGATAAATGTCCAAATATTCGGCTATTTTGGCCATATAAAAAATAGTAAATGAGTTTTAAAAATTCTGAAAAAAATATGTGTTTAATATGGGACTATATTATGGTAAATATCAGAAAAGAAATATTTTTGAAACTGATTTGGTTTTTTTTTATGAAAATGGACTAGCGATGAGTAAATGAATTAAATACGTTATATGAAGTAAGAAAATTGGAAAATTGGATTTTATGGCTTGAGAATCCTATATGAGGTATATACAGATTTTTGATGAGGGTTTTGGTTATTGGTGATGAAATCTTATGAGTTTTATATTTTATGATGATTAAATACATTATTTAGTAAAGTGTAAACAATTAAAATAAATTATTTATAAGTTTAAGAAATGTTATTTCAATATCATTATACTGAAATATTGGTATAAATTTTATTGTGGAATTTCTACCTTTTTGTGTCTAGTTTACTATTCACGAGTTACTATTCATGAGTTACTATCCACGAAGTTACTATTCATGAGTTACAATTCACGAGTTACTATTCATGATAAAATTAGTTTCTTTTTCTAACCAAATTATAGTTGATTTATGAATATTACTCTTGAGATTAAAACTATATGCTGATCATATTATTTTTATTATCATATATATTATTTTTATAATCCTAATGATGACATTTCTCTTTGACTTGAGTGTAAAGATGGGTAGATTTTTGGTATGACCATGACTATGGGTTCCCTTTGGCCAGTAGTGCAAAGTTGAATTGTTGACTGGTACGATCATGACCATTAAATTTATAATTGAATATTTTTAGCTTAAGTGCAAAGGTGAATTGATCAACATGGTTATAATTATTGTTTATATAAATTCTGAAATGATTATATATTTCTTTGAGATATTAATATATTTGGCCTATAGTGCAAATATGAATTGTTGATGAATATATTTGGCCTGTAGTGCAAATATGAACTGTTGTTGAATATCTTTGGTCTGGAGTGCAAAGATGACCCGTGGTTGAATATCTTTAGCTTAAGTGTAAAGGTGAATTAATCAACATGGTTATAATTATTGTTTATATAAATTCTGAAATGATTATATATTTCTTTGAGATATTAATATATTTGGCCTATAGTGCAAATATGAACTGTTGATGAATATATTTGGCCTGTAGTGTAAATATGAACTGTTGTTGAATATCTTTGGTCAGTAGTGCAAAGATGACCTGTGGTTGAATATCTTTGGCCAGTAGTGCAAAGATGAATTGTTGATGAATATCTTTGGTCCATAGTGCAAAGATGACATGTTGTTGAATATCTTGGCCAGTAGTGCAAAGATGAACAGGTGTTGAGATGAACAAGACCAACTGGTGATACAAATGAATATCTTTGGCCGTAGTGCAAAGATGAAATTATTAGTATGATTATGAACAAGAAATATGATTTGGTGTAACCATGATCTTTGATGTTTCAAGTAAAGATAGGTGATGAAAATTATCTTCGTCATGGATGAGAAGAGGAATTTAGAACTACAATTATAATTATGAGTTATTCATATGATTGTGGACCAGAATTGTTGATTGATGTTACAGGGATAAAATATTGTTGGTGAATTTTTAACATGGAGAAGATTGTGACAACCCCAAAATAGGTCCATTCCACCCAACCCATTCTGAGTCGTCAAATACATGGTACAAAAACAACTACAACTTTATTACAACAATTATTGTGCAAAATACAACAACACATATGCTGTGAATTTGAATACAAATATATACCAAATGTGACATTGGACACCATCATGTATCAGCACCTCACAAAGGTACCTTACATAAAGGTACAGTCAAAAACTGTTTTAGAAACTAGAATCTTTGGGAAGTGCTCAAGGAAACCTTCGTACATGGGAGGCCATGCTTCTAGGTTATGATAGATATCATATGGCCACAGAATTATCCTTGGTTGACCCAATAGACCCCAAAGAAAAATGAGAAGATTACTACCATATTCTTCCCAATGGTGAGTCTTCTCTTGACTTATCATTATCTCCACTGTCTCTAATTGAGAATTATACTTCAAACAAACACCAAGATTATATAGGTAGTGCTCGTAGATATACTCAGCAAGTGGATGAGCACAACCCTGTCTTATGATGACACGAGGTTGTATGTCATTAGACATCTTGTGTGATAGTGACGAAACACCCTTCCAACGTTGGGTTCGCCTCACCCTATTTTCTTCACCAAATATAACTACTAAATGATGACCACCGTTCTATTCCCTTGTTACCCCCGCTCGACCCAGCTACACTCTTATTATCTGAAAGGAATTGTGAAACAAAAGGGTGAGCAGAACTAGCCCAGTAAAGAATATCATAACTAAAGATAAATAAATTATCAATAGTCTTCATCAATAATAAATCAGAGATTTAGAACATATGGTAGATGATAAAAATTTCAACCATAGTTGCAGCGGAACGAGCAATCCATTAGAAGAGTCAAATAGACTATAAAGTCTATTATCTTCTCCATGTTAAAAATCCACCAACAATATTTTATCCCTGTAACATCAATCAACAATTCTGGTCCACAATCATATGAATAACTCATAATCATAACTGTGGTTCTAAATTCCTCTTCTCATCCAAGATGAAGATAATTTTCATCACCTATCTTTACCTGAAACATCAAAGATCATGGTTACACCAAATCACATTTCCTGTTCATAATCATACTAATAGCTTCATCTTTGCACTACGGCCAAAGATATTCATTTGTATCACCAGTTGGTCATGTTCATCTCAACATCTGTTCATCTTTGCACTACTGACCAAAGATATTTAACAACATGTCATCTTTGCACTACGGGCCAAAGATATTCATCAACAATTCATCTTTACACTACAGGCCAAAGATATTCCTCAACAGTTCATATTTGCATTACGGCCAAATATATTCATCAACAGTTCGTATTTGCACTACAGGCCAAATATATTAATATCTCAAAGAAATATATAATCATTTCAAAATTTAATATAAACAATAATTATAACCATGTTGATCAATTCACCTTTGCACTTAAGCTAAAGATATTCACTTATAAATTCAATGGTCATGATCATACCAGTCAACAATTCAACTTTGCACTACTGGCCAAAGAGAACCCATAGTCATGATCATACCAGAAATCTACCCATCTCTACACTCAAGTCAAAGAGAAATATCATCATTAGGGTTATAAAAATGTTATATATGATAATAAAATCAATATAATCAACATATAGATTTAATCTCAAGAGTAATATTCATAAACCAACTATAATTTGGTTAGAAAAAGAAACCAATTTTGTCGTGAATAGTAACTCGTGAATAGTAACTCATGAATAGTAACTCGTGAATAGTAACTTGTGAATAGTAACTCATGGATAGTAAACTCGACACAAAAATATAGAAATTCTACAATAAAATACATACCAATATTTCGGTATAATGATATTGAAAGAATAATATTTCTTAAGCTTATAAACAATTTATTTTAATTATTTTTACTTTACTAAATAATGCATTTAATCATCCTAAAATGCCAAACTCATAAGATTTTATCACCAATAACCAAAAACCCTCATCAAAAATCTGCATATACCTCATATAGGATTCTCAAGCCATAAAATCTTATTTTCTAATTTTCTTACTTCACATAACATATTTAATTCATTTACTCATAACTAGACCATTTTTCATGAAAAAATACCAAATCAGTTCCAAAAATATTTCTTTTCTTTAATTTAGCATAATATAGTCCCATAGTGAACATATATTTTTCTCAGAATTTTTAAAAGTCATTTACTATTTTTTATATGGCCAAAACAACCGAATATTTATACATTTATCAAAAATTGTACTTTTATCTAAAAATTCTGAAATTCACAGAGTATACTCCTCTCATATACATGTACTCCAATAAAAATTTCATCAATTTTGGAGTTAACCACAAGAAGTTATAAACTGTTACTTTTAAAATAGTCTTTTCTTATAAAATTCATAACTCTTAATCTATTCATCCAAAAATCACCATTTCTGGACACAATCAAGAAAACTCATCAAAATATCATTTTAAATTTTTCTAGAATTTTTGAAGGACAGAAAAATTACGAAACTGAAAAACATAACAACCCCTAAAATCTATTACTATCCCTTACCTCAAAAGAGCAGTACTTCTGATCGGTATAAGGCTGAAAAAAATTTGCACTGATGAATAGAAACTCACAAAGTATCTAAATACTCACAAAATACACTCAATAATCTAGAGAGAGAAAGAGAGAAAACTTTTGAATTCTGGTGTGATTTTCAATTCTAACTTAGCCCTCTATTTATAGGAAAATATTAGCACGCCGAAGCAGACTTAACCTGCAACCTGATGGCTTTACCTGCTACTATTCCCACCCACCACATTTGAATAAAAATCTCAGCACATTTCTTCACCAATCAATAGTGGGGCCCACCAATTCTAGAATTTTCTACCAAAATGATTAACTCCAAAAATTCAATAATTTCTGAACCAGTCATCACGTAAAATTCATAACAAATTATACGTTCATTTTTAACGGTTCAAAATTTGTAGACATATACTCAACTTATATATGTATAACATATCCAAATATTACCACGATCCAACGGTCGGATTAAAAATTATAACCCTCACAAAATATCTCAAAAACCCTAATTTGATTTTCAATACCTCCGTTTCGACAAAAATACAGATAAAACACCTCAACATTAACTCTTTCATTTTTAACCACAAAAATATATCCCTCATTTATATCCACATAAAATAAATATTTTCTTATCATATTAATCAATAATTAATTATTCACAGATAATATTACTGAATCACATTTATGACAACCAGGCCGTTCCCAAGAAAGAGGGGGCTTTCCAATAAGAATTTCTCCTTACTGGCGCGCAATTAGATGACCAAACCTCTCCTTAGACAGAAGTTTCTAGACATTGCCAATAATGTTATCTAATAATATTATTCAAATAATATGAATTATTGATCTGATAAAGGAAAATAATGTGCAGCAATAATTATTGAAACAACAATAATATAAAATATCAACGCAACAATTATTGAATCAATGAAATAAAATATTGAACAATAACTACTGTAACAATTATTGAGTAGTGTCTTCTTACGTAAGAATCAATAATTGGTGCAATACCGTGTGCTACTGTACAATAACGCCTATTACTGTATTTTAACCACCGGGTATTTCAACAGTATTAACGGTAACAACTACGCCGTTATTTGTAAAAACTCAAATTTGTCATTTTCTTCATCCGACAGTTATTCGTTATGGGGCCCACAAATAGCTGCGCCGTCGTACGAATATTCTCCGACAGAAAGAATATTCCACGACCAAACGAATATTTCCCGACAACAATGATTATTTTATAACCACTTGCTTATTTTAAAAAAAATTCACATTTCACCCATAACTTTAAACTTTTATCAATTTAACCATTTACTTAATAGTAATTATAAGAAAATTTGAATACTTTTATTTCATAAAATTCGGGGTCTTACAAAGATAATAGACTTTGTAGTCTGTTTGACTCTTCTAATGGATTGCTCGTTCCGCTGCAACTATAGTTAAATTTTTTATCATCTACCATATGTTCTAAATCTCTGATTTAATTCTGTTGAAGGCTATTGATAACATATTTATCTTTAGTCATGATATTCTTAACTGAGCTAGTTGTGCTCACCCTTCTGTTTCACAATTCTTTTCAAGTAATAAGAATGTAGCTGGGTCGAGCGAGGGTAACAAGAAAATAGAACGGTGGTCTCTAGCTGTGGAAGTTCCCCCTAAGCAGTATAGAAAAGTGTTGTATACATCATTTAGTAGTTATATTTGGTGAATCAAATAGGGTGAGACAAACCCAACGTTAAAAGTGTGTTTTGCCACTATCATACAAGATGTCTAATGATATACAATCTCGTGTCATCATAAGATAGGGATGTGCTCATCCACTTACTGAGTATATTTACGAGCACTACCTATATAATCTTGGTATTTGTTTGAAGTATAATTCTCAATTAGAGACAGTGGAGATAATGATATGTCAAGAGAAGACTCCTCATTAGAAAGAATATGATAGTAATCTTCTCGTTTTTCTTTGGGGTCTATTGGGTCAACCAAGGATAATTCTGTGGCCATATGATATCTATCATAACCTAGAAGCATGGCCTCCCATGTACGAAGGTTTCCTTGAGAACTTCCCAAGGATTCTAATTTCTAAAATAGTTTTTGACTATACCTTTATGTAAGGTGTCATTGTGAGGTGTTGTCCACGGTTGAGACATGAGTCACATTTGGTATATATTTGTATTCAAACTCACAGCATAAGTGTTGTTGTATTTTGTACGACAATTATTGTAATAAAGTTATAGTTATTTTCTGTACCATGTATTTGGCGACTAAGAATAGGTTGGATGGAATGAACCTGTTTTGGGGTCGTTACAATTTAGTATCAGAGCTTAGGGATATGGTCTCTGGCGGAGATCGGGGAATATAACTAGGAGGGGAGAGATGAGTAAATCCTTCGCTAGTATGTCCTACCTAAGCTTATTTGTTGGTCAGTCATAATATCGGGATATTATGTGATATGTTAATTTGTTAAATTAACCCTTATTTTGAAGCTGTATTCTAGAATGATATCTGAAATACAGGAGATGATCAATGGAGAAATCGTGATGACAGGGAAGATGGAATCTGAAATGAAAGCAAGGTATTATCAACTCTTTGAAATACAAGGTACGTAAATTTCGGGGACGAAATTTCATAAGGAGGGGAGATTGTAAGACCCCGAATTTTATGAAATAAAAGTATTCAATTTTTCTTATAATTACTATTCAGTAAATGGTTAAATTGATAAATGTTAAAGTTAAGAGTGATATATGAATTTTTTTCAAAATACACAAGTGGTTATAAAATATTCATTATGGTCGGGGAATATTCGTTTGGTCGTGGAATATTCTTCCTGTCGGAAAATTTTCGTACGACGGCGCAGCCATTTGTGGGCCCCATAACAGAATAACTGTCTGATGAAAAAAACGACAAATTTGAGTTTTTACAAATAACGGCGTAGTTGTTACCGTTAACATTGTTGGAATACCTGGTGGGTAAAGTAAAGTAATACGCGTTGTTGCACAGTAGCACACGGTATTGCACAGTATTTTTGAATTATTGATTCTTACGTAAGAAGGCACTACTCAATAATTGTTACAGTAGTTACTGTTCAATATTTTATTTTATTGATTCAATAATTGCTGCATTGATATTTTATATTATTGTTGTTTCAATAATTGTTGCTGCACTGTATTTCCCATTATCAGATCAATAATTCATATTATTTGAATAATATTATTAGATAGCATTATTGGCAATGTCTAGAAAGTTCTGTCTAAGGAGAGGTTTGGTCATCTAATTGCGCGCCAGTAAGGAGAAATCCTTATTGGAAAACCCCCTCTTTCATGGGAACGGCCTGGTTGTCATAAATGTGATTCTGTAATATTATTTGTGAATAATTAATTATTGATTCATATGATAAGAAAATATTTATTTTATGTGAATATAAATGAGGGGTATATTTTTGTGGTTAAAAATGAAGGAGTTAATGTTGAGGTATTTTATCTGTATTTTTGTCGGAACGGAGGTATTAAAAATCAAATTAGGATTTTTGAGATATTTCGCGAGGGTTATAATTTTTAATCTGACTATTGGATCGTGGTAATATTTGGATATGTTATATATATATATAAGTTGAGTATATGTCCATAAATTTTGAACCGTTAAAAATGAATGTATGATTTGTTATGATTTTTACGAGATGACTGGTTCAGAAATTGTTGAATTTTTGGAGTTAATCGTTTTGGTGAAAAATTCTAGAATTGGTGGGCCACACTCTTGGTTGGTAAAGAAATGTGCTGAGATTTTTATTCAAATGTGGTGGGTGGCAATAGTAGCAGGTAATGCCATCAGGTAGCAGGTCAAGTCTGCTTCGGCGTGCTAACATTTTCCTATAAATAGAGGGCTAAGTTAGAATTGAAAATCACACCAGAAACATAAGCTTTCTCTATTTCTCTCTCTATATTATGAAGCATATTTTGTGAGTATTTAGATACTTTGAGAGTTGCTATTCAGTGCAAGTTTCCTTCGGCTTTGCATTCCAGTCAGAAATACTGCACTTTTGAGGTAAGGGATAGTAAGGGATAGTTTTTAAGGGTTATTATGTTTTTCAGTTCGTAATTCTTCTGACTTTCAGAAAATTTTGAAAAAATTTGAAATGATATTTTAATGAGTTTTATTGATTGTGTCCAAAAATGGTGATTTTTGGATGTATAAATTAAGAGTTATGAATTTTATGAGAAAAGACTATTTTAAAAATAACCGCTTATAACTCCTTGTGGTTTACTCCAAAATTGATGAAATTTTTATTGGAATTATATCTATATAATATCAGTGTACTCTGTGAATTTCGAAATTTTTGGACAAAATTACAATTTATGATAAATGTCTAAATATTCGGCTGTTTTGGCCATATGAAAAATAGTAAATGAGTTTTAAAAATTCTGAAAAAAATATATGTTCACTATGGGACTATATTATGCTAAATCTCAGAAAAGAAATATTTTTAGAACTGATTTGGTATGTTTTATGAAAATGGACTAGTTATGAGTAAATGAATTAAATACGTTATGCGAAGTAAGAAAATTGGAAAATAGGATTTTATGGCTTGAGAATCCTATATGAGGTATATGCAGATTTTTGATGAGGGTTTTGGTTATTGGTGATGAAATTTTATGAGTTTGACATTTTATGATGATTAAATACATTATTTAGTAAAGTGTAAACAATTAAAATAAATTATTTATAAGTTTAAGAAATGTTATTTCAATATCATTATACCGAAATATTGGTATGAATTTTATTGTGGAATTTCTACCTTTTTGTGTCGGGTTTACTATTCACGAGTTACAATTCATGAGTTACTATTCACGAAGTTACTATTCATGAGTTACTATTCACGAGTTACTATTCACGATAAAATTGGTTTCTTTTTTTAACAAAATTATAGTTGATTTATGAATATTACTTTTGAGATTAAAACTATATGCTGATCATATTATTTTTATTATCATATATAACATTTTTATAATCCTAATGAAGATATTTCTCTTTGACTTGAGTGTAAAGATGGGTAGATTTTTGGTATGATCATGACTATGGGTTCCCTTTGGCCAGTAGTGCAAAGTTGAATTGTTGACTGGTATGATCATGACCATTAAATTTATAATTGAATATCTTTAGCTTAAGTGCAAAGGTTAATTGATCAACATGGTTATAATTATTGTTTATATAAATTGTGTAAATATGAACTGTTGTTGAATATATTTGGACTGTAGTGCAAATATGAACTGTTGTTGAATATCTTTGGTCTGTAGTGCAAAGATGACCTGTGGTTGAATATCTTTGGCCAGTAGTGCAAAGATGAATTGTTGATGAATATCTTTGGTCCGTAGTGCAAAGATGACATGTTGTTGAATATCTTGGCCAGTAGTGCAAAGATGAACAGGTATTGAGATGAACATGACCAACTGGTGATACAAATAAATATCTTTGGCCGTAGTGCAAAGATGAAGTTATTAGTATGATTATGAACAGGAAATGTGATTTGGTGTAACCATGATCTTTGATGTTTCAGGTAAAGATAGGTGATGAAAATTATCTTCGTCCTAGATGAGAAGAGGAATTTAGAACTACAATTATAATTATGAGTTATTCATATGATTGTGGACCAGAATTGTTGATTGATGTTACAGGGATAAAACATTGTTGGTGGATTTTTAACATGGAGAATATAATAGACTTTGTAGTCTGTTTGACTCTTCTAATGGATTGCTCATTCCGCTACAACTATGGTTAAAATTTTTATCATCTACCATATGTTCTAAATCTCTGATTTAATTCTGTTGAAGGCTATTGATAACATATTTATCTTTAGTCATGATATTCTTTACTGGGCTAGTTGTGCTCACCCTTCTGTTTCATAATTCCTTTCAGGTAATAAGAGTGTAGTTGGGTCGAGCGAGGGTAATGGGAAAATAGAACGGTGCTCTCTAGCTGTGGAAGTTCCCCCTAAGCAGTATATAAAAGTGTTGTATATATCATTTAGTAGTTATATTTGGTGAATCAAATAGGGTGAGGCAAACCCAACGTTGGAAGTGTGTTTTGCCACTATCATACAAGATGTCTAATGATATACAACCTCGTGTCATCATAAGACATGGATGTGCTCATCCACTTGCTGAGTATATTTACGAGCACTACCTATATAATCTTGGTGTTTGTTTGAAGTATAATTCTCAATTAGAGACAGTGGAGATAATGATATGTCAAGAGAAGACTCCTCATTGGAAGGAATATGATAGTAATCTTCTCGTTTTTCTTTGGGGTCTATTGGGTCAACCAAGGATAATTCTGTGGCCATATGATATCTATCATAACCTAGAAGCATGGCCTCCCATGTACGAAGGTTTCCTTGAGCACTTCCCAAGGATTCTAATTTCTAAAACAGTTTTTGACTATACCTTTATGTAAGGTGCCATTGTGATGTGTTGTCCACGGTTGGGACATTAGTCACATTTGGTATATATTTGTATCTAAACTCACAGCATAAGTGTTGTTGTATTTTGCACGACAATTATTGTAATAAAGTTGTAGTTATTTTCTGTACCATGTATTTGGCGACTCAGAATAGGTTGGATGGAATGGACATGTTTTGGGGTCGTTACACATATTACAATGGACTTCGTGGTTGGCCTTCTGACGGCTCAGAAAGGCTACGACGCAGTATGGGTTATCGTTGACCGACTGACGAAATACGTACACTTCCTTCCGATCAAAATCAGATTCAACTTAGATTAGTTGGTGAGGTTATATGTGAAAGAGATTGTTTCGCGACACGGAGTTCCGGTGTCAATTGTTTTTGATAGGGATCCACGCTTTACATCCAACTTCTGAAAATGTCTGCAGTAATGCATGGGTACGTAGCCGAGGATGAGTATAACATACCACCCTCAAACAGACGGACAGAATGAGAGAACGATTCAGACATTAGAAGATATGCTAAGAGCCTGTGTGATGGACTTTAAAGGAAATTGGGACAATCATCTACCGCTTGTAGAGTTCGGCTACAACAACAGTTACCACGCTAGTATTGGCATGCCGCCTTATGAAGCATTATACGGCAGAAAGTGCAGAACTCTACTTTACTGGGATGAAGTGTGCGAAAGACAATTATTAGGCCCAGAATTGGTACAACAAATAGCAGAAATAGTCAAAGTGATTCGAACAAGATTGATAGCAGCTCAGGATAGATAGAAGAAATACACCGATCCACACCGTAAGAATATTGAGTTTGAACCGGATAGTTATGTGTTCTTAAAGGTCTCTCTAGAAGGGAAAGATCAAGTTTGGAAAGAAAGGAAAATAAAGCCCACGATTCATTGGGCCATTTGAGGTACTGCGAAGAATCGGAGTAGTTACGTATGAGGTAGCCTTACCTACAGCACTTGAGAATGTCCACAACGTCTTCCATGTTTCTGTTTTACTACCCTACAAACCCGATTACAAGCATGTAATTGAATACGAAACCCTGCATTTTGAAAAAGACTTATCTTACGAAGAAATTTCTGTTCAAATTATCGACAGAAAAGAACAAGTTCTCAGAAATAAAGTAATACCTTCTGTTAAGGTAAATTGGAGGAACCACACTATTGAAGAAGCTACGTGGGAACTCGAAGAGAATATGATAAAGAATTATCCTCATTTATTTACTTAGATTAGTATAAGCGATTCTGGGGACAGAATCTTTGTAAGGGGCAGAATGTAACGGGACGAATTATTTAATTTGTGATTCTGAGGACAGAATCCTTTTAAGGGGTGACAGATGTGACAACCGACATTTTGTAATTTAATTTTAATATTTATTGGATTGAATAAATATTTTTTCGATGAATTAATTATTATATTAAATAATTAATTGATGAAGTTGTGTTAGATTAATTTAATTATATGTGTCATATTTATTAAATTAATGTGGAGAATTATTATTATTCGATGTATGTAATTATCTGAGTTTATTGAATTAAAAAGGAATATTTATTGAGCCTAATGTTATTTTAATTAATTTAATAATTAATTAGAGATTTAATAATTTGACATTATTAATGAATGAGAAATTCAATTATGCGACTATGTGAATTTAATGAGAAATTATTTTATTTTATTTAAATTGAATTAAACTAGATATTTGATTTATTTTATAAAGGGTGTGACATTTTTCAAACTATATTATAAAGGTTTTATTAAATTAATTTGATATAAGCCTTAAAGGCTAGCTAACTGAGGCCTTAAGAGGAGTTAGAGACAGTTAAACCACGTATGGAGTAACTGACCTCAACTCTGCACTTAAAGGCTCAGTTGACATTATTCTACATATTCTTCATTTTAGAGTAAATTGAGAGTCAGAGAGAATTCAGAGAATTGTTAAGTGAATTGTGATTGAAGAAGAGTTGAGAAGGAATTCATCTCCTGCGAATTTACATTCTACGCTCTGGGTAATTCCTTTAAACCCAATTTTTATTTACGTTGTTTAAGTTTTCATGAAAATGGCTTTCAAGTTTTCTGTAAAGTCTCTGTAAATTGTTAAGAGTAAGGATTATGTGTATATATGAGATAAGATGTGGTTTTAACATGTATTTCCTATGTATTGTATGTTTCCATATTATCAGTTTCATAAAATATGTCGTATATAATTGGTTCAAAATTACAGAGTGTTGAATTATGGCCATATGGCCCTTACGCACAAATTTAATGCGTCAATCATATATTATCTCCTAAATTTTTATGCTTGTATATATTATGTATGTAAATACGAAGAAAACAAACTTCAAATGAATCGATTTGGTCGTATATCGAATCCGTGGTGTTAAATTTTATGTTTTACGTTCAAAACCTTCAAGAACATCAAGAACAGTGAAAATTACATGTTTTAATTCTGCAATTTGCGTGTTTTAACTAATTAAAATCATGCTAGAAGGGTTGAGTAGTTGTTATATGTATATTATAATGTCTGGGTATGTCTAAATTCATGTAAAAAAAGAAATTAGTAGAAATTGGCATGTTCTGCGATTTTTTGCGAACTGCAGTTTCTGTGTCTGGTGCGCCGCTCCGCAGCGCCGGCTACAGGCACAAGGACCGCGCCACAGTGCGAGCCACGCCGCAGCGCCATTGACCTTACTGTAGTGGGGGCCGCGCCGCAGTGCCGAGATCAAGTACAATAGTGGCGCCGCAGCGCCACTCTCCAGAATATTCAAAAATGAAAATTTTAAAGTGTTCAAGTCCATGAATGTGATAGTAACCTAATCTAATGAACATAAAAATATGTTAGAAGTATAATGAGATGTTAAAATGGATTCTTAACATGTCAATAACGCATTTATGTGTAAATAGAATGATTGAACGCATAGTTAGCGTATTGTTCATGAAGTATAAATTATGTGACAATGGGTATAGCAGTTGACTAAGTATAGTAATAATTTGAGTTAGACAAAAGAATGAACATATGATGATTAATTACATTATAATTGACTGGTATTGTGAACGTAAATGATATGTAGGATTTAAATCAATGAACGAGTATAATTAACGTGTAATCTACACACGAGACAAGTTTCCTCACCCTGCTCGTTATCTTTATATGAACTTATAAGTTGTCTCTTTATATCAAGCAAATTCTCGTTATTATTGATCAAGTACATTTTACTAATCTTTCAAAGTATGATTCTGCTATACAATAATTATTCTATTGTATACCTTTTGAGATTGCTATTCAATTTTAAATTATCAGTTACTGTTGAACTTTATTAGACTAGTGAATCCTTAATGATTCGACTAGTCCATAGTTGATAAGCGTTCTAAATTTCAGAACCCTTGATGAATTATCCAAACCAAACTTCCTTTGGTGTAGGCTCTAATGTCAAACTGAGATGAACGACCCTGTATAGGGGATTACTTATGTGTTAGCGTTAAGATATTGTGTACAGTATGGTACTAACACTACAAGAAAAAGGTCTATCAGCGACCAATTATATCAGCGACCGCATATTCGGTCGCTGATATTCTTAATAGCGACCGATATCAGTGACCAACCTATATTCTAGTCGCTAAAATATATCAGCGACTGACTGCAGTCGCAGCTCGGTCGCTAGAACAAATTTCCCCCCCAAAATTTGGTAGGAAAAGTTAGCGCGTATTTTTATTACGACCACTTCAAAATAGCGACCGCATGCGGTCGCTGATAAGTCCATGTCATTAAAATTCAGCGACCGCATGCGGTCGCAGATAGCAGTCGCTGATCAAACTAAATGAATTCAGTAACCAGTTCTGTGACAACCCGAAAATTTGGAATAATTTTAAAATTTTCATTAATTGATTTAAGGTTCAAAATTAGAACCTAGACAGAAAATAAGTGTATGTGTTTGATATTTTCAATTTGAAATTTTGAGAATTTAAAATTTCTTTTGGAGAATTATTCAGGATTAAGTCTATACCTGAGTATAGTCAGTGATTATGTGTACAAAATGTGGTTAAGGGTCAAGGGTTGACCAGATAAATTTTATCAAAGTCAAACCCTAATCGTATATTAAGAACGTCAACGTTCGGTTAGAAAACCCTAGCGTTTGACAAGAAACCCTAAAACTGGTTCTAAAAACCCTAATTTCAGTTTCGGGAATGCAAAACCCTAATTCGGTGCATGAAACCCTAAATCGGAAGCTTAATGGCGTAAGTGTAATACTTATAATTTTAATTAGGGTAAAGTTTGGTTAATTTGCAAAACCCTAATTTCGAATTTATAAAATCCTAATTTCGGTATTAAAAACCCTAATTAGTGGATTAAAAACCCTAATCCGCGATTTTGGCTTAATTACTAAATTAGCGATATTTAATTGGGAATTATTAATCCTAATTAAAGTATGATTAAGAAATTTTAATATAATTAGAAATTTCTAATTATAATTTAGAAATATTAATTTCATATTTTTAAAATTTAAATTGGAAATTTTAGAAAATTAATTGTGTAAACCCTAAGGGTTCAAACCCTAAGTACTAAATTGGCTTAAACCCTAAACCCTAAACCAAACCAAACCCTAAACCTTAAGGGTTTGGCTAATTGTCCAAATTGCCATTAAATTAAATGGAAATTCTAGAAATAAAGGGAAATAACCATTTTACCCTTTTATATTATTTGAGCATTGTTGGAGGAATCTAGCAAAATAATTGAGTTGAGCAATAATTCTAGTCCATGTGACATATCTCCAACATATCAGCCCCACTAGCATCATCCAAATCATTTCATTGTTACATTTTATAAGATTAAAGAGAGAGAAAAAAAATTACTTACCATTTCATTTTCTCCCAAGCCATCCTCTCTCTAGAATTCGGGAAATGGAAGTGTGAGAGGGTGGGGAGAGAAGCTAAGATCAGTTCATAGCAAGCCTAGAACAGATCAAGAAGTCAGAAATCAAAAATTAAGTTCAAAAAGGTAAGAACCCAAAATTTTGAAATCCTACGATTTGATGTTAGATGTTGCAATTGATTGGTTAAAGTTGTGTAATAAGGTGTCTATAAGTGATCTAGGTTGTTAGATCAAGAATCTATAACATCTAGATGCACGAATTTAATGTTTTCAAAAATCTAAAAAGCATGAAAAATGTGGTCTGACAGCTATATGTCAGACCTCCTAAATTCGTGTGTGTTATGTGTTCTTGAGTTTCTTTTAAAAATTGGAGTTTTGGTTAATGAATTTGTGGGTTATGATGCTATATATGTTATTAGATTTTATAATTTCATAATGGTCATCTAAAAACGATTTTTTAAGAATTCAAATTCATGTATTTATGCTAAAGAAGAGGAATTTGGATTTTGATGGTAATGTGTATTTTGGTGTACTTTGAGACTAAAATTGATGATGAATTCGTGATTGAAACTTTAAATTGATGGATGATTGTTGTTCTCCGCAATAAAATGAAAACAATGCAACTTGAATGGATTGAATCGGTTAAGAAACGAATTCGTAATGAATTAATACACTTAACATGTTAAAAATATGAAAAAATAGTATAAACCAAGTCCCATATCGACTAAATTGAGAACTTCACCCTTTTCTAAACCTATAAATAGAAGGGCTTGGCCTTTGTTTCATTCACCAACAATAAGGCATCTAATTTTGAGAAATAATTTGTTGTGGGAAGACTGTTTATAAAGATCTCCTTAGTTAAATCTTGGTCGAGTACGTATTCAGTTTGTCGAATTCGTATTTTCAGGTATGTTTCATATTTAATTTTTGGTAATGTTATTATTTTAAATATTGTATTTAGTTGTTAGTTAAAGTTTGAATTTTTGAAGTTTAGTTAGTTTTGTTAATAAACTAGTTAGTTTACTATGTTTATTTTGGCTTGGAATTGATTATGTAAATGAGTTCTAATGATTGTAATTAGAGATATGGAGCTGTGACCTTAGACGAGTCTAATTATGTTAAATAAGACTTATTTGTAAAGAAAGTTTTGTTGGAACGAGTCGAGGCGAGTTTTGGATGCCAAAACGAGAAGTTCGAAAAACTAGTGGACTGCTGATCCAAAAATGAAAATTTGGGGTTAGCTAGATTATTTAGAAAATTCTGGGTTTTTTATATGTTGTAGTACACTGAATAAGCTTTCCGTAGACTTCGAGACGGACTAAATCCGACATCAGAGGAGAGAGTTATGACATTTCAAAGTAGTAGTGTCAAAACTGTCCAACAAGTGCAGTGTAGTCCACTTGAACGGAATTTTTGGGTTGATATGTTCGGAATATGGAAAAACATCAGTAGGGAAGAGTTGTAGTCCCGGAAGTTAGCTTCGTGTGGGCTCAAGAATCACCTAAAAATGTTTTAAAACGAAAACGTTATGACTGTTTTAGCGAAAGAAGGTAAATCTGGGAAAAAGATGAAAACTGTTAACAAAAACCTTGCTGACCAGTCACTTTGGGCCTGATTTCCGCCACATAGACAGATTGGAATTTGGTGTTTGATAAATGAAAATTGTAGTTCAAGAAGATATGGATCCAACGAGTTCGATCGGGCCTCAATCGGAGTTGTGGATCTCGTAATACAAGTGTTTCTATAAAAGGTTCCAAAACTGAAAATGTTTACAAGGCATGTAATGGTCAGTCGGTAGTGGCCTATTTTCAGGGTGCTATACTAGGCCAAATGGACTGTTTCTTGAGCCTAAAACGTAGCTCGGGAAGTCACAGTTCTAACGGTACCAAGTGGGTCCAAATTAGACTCGTAGATTTCCGTATGGACTAGTTTTAGCAAAGGACTCCAAAGCTGCGAAAGAAATTGTAAGGGCTGTTTCGGCCACTTAATTTGCCAGAAAAATTCCGGCCTTTTGGGACATGAAAATATATGGTATTAAGTACCTCTTGTCCAAAAAATGACCTCATTCCGACTTAAAATGACCATGTTATGACCATTTCAATTTTTATGATTTTCCGACCAAAATCGATATAACCGGAGTTCTACAACTCCGATGGCCACGAAATTTAAACTGGAGTGTCACGTTAACATGTATAAGATTGTGCCAAGATATGGGAATTTTTGGACTTAGGCACGAGGTAGCTAATTTCTTAAGGAATTAACTAAAAACGATTTTTGAAAAATATTAAAAGAAGTTGGAAAATTATGGAAAAATACTTTTTGTGTATGAAATATATGTATATGTGTTTAAGTAAAATTTAATTAAACTTAAACTCGTCAATCATCCGACTAAACCGTCGGGATGATAGAATTGTGTCGGTTTCAACTCGAACTGCAATAGTTTGACTTGATGCTATGTCTTATGTGTATAATAGACTGATAGGATTATGTGATAATGTGTTTAGGTTATTTTATACTGTGATGATATTATTCTAATATTGGAGATCTATATTATTAATATTAGGTCCCAGACGAAGCTTATTATATTGCGTTACGGTAATCAATGGTTCAGGCAAGTTTCCTTTTACTTAACTCTACTAAGATTTGTTCATTCGGTTATACTTATGGTTAATCATCTCTGATTGCCATGTTGAATTGTACTATGTACATCTTGCATGTATAAGTCAGATATGAAAGGCTGATCACCTTCATTACCAGTTTGTCCATATATATTATTGTTCCTGTTCAATACTTGTTCAGTCAAAAATTTGTTCATGCTAATTCACAAATACATTGTGAAGGATAGCCAGCTTATTATTCAGACTATTTCAATCATGATATATCTTTAAATTGTTTTAAAACTTGCTGGGCAACTTTCATGCTCACATTGCTATATCATGATAAATATTGCAGATAAGGCGAATGCTTCAGATACAGGAAAAAGAATAATTCCAAGTTCAGCTTGGGACAGAATGTGCAGCTAGATTGTAATGGTATAGTTTGATAATGTGTTATATGTCAGATAGTTTATGAATTGTGTATAAGTTAAGGTTATTTGATTTTGGGAATAGTGTGTAAAGTGTACTGCATAAACAATCTATGTTTATATGTTCCGCAAACAGTTACAGTTATATAGAATGATCGAACTGGATCCGCGGCGGTCCGGGGGCACTACAAGTTCGCTCGACACAGAGCACCGAAGGGAAAAAAAAGAGGGAGGTCACCGAAATAAAGAGAAGAGGGAGAAAGGGGGGAGAAGAGAAGAAGGAGAAGCAGTTTTCGTTCATTCTTCTTCAAATTAGAGACTAATTGTAGAGGTAAGAGCTACTTTTTAAGTTCTTCTTCTTTAATTTTTTTGGTTGTTTGTTATTTTTGTTCGTTCTCCTCCAAATCAGTATGTTTGCTACGAATTTGTGTTTTAAGAGTTAATTTATTGAAAAGAGTTGAATGAATGAATATGGCTAGCTTGCTTAAATCATATTTTGGGTAATATGATTATGATTTTATTAGTATTTGAAGTCGATTTGGGTAATATGATTATGTTTGGTTTATAAGTTTTGATTAGAGTAAAATTTATTTGGGTAATACGCAATACTTTGGGTAATTTGATTTTGTTAATTTATGTCAGTTTGGGTAACTTGATTAGTGATAGGATGGAGTTAGTATAAAATTTATATTTTGGGTAACTTGATTTGGGTAATAGGATGAATGTATTAGATTGTAGTTAGTATAAAATTTATATTTTGGGATTCTTTTTGTACAATAGAGGTAGTAACAGTTTGGTTATTATAGGAAGCCATGTACATGATATAGACTCGTGAATCCTATGTTTATGTTTGTAGTTTAACCAATTATATTGGTCATTGTGAAAAAATCATTTGAAGACTGAGAACTTGACATTGACATCATAATGTGAATCAAAACATGAATAATTGCTCCCACGAAAAATGATTGGGTTTCAAAGTTTGCAAGTTTGATCCTCACATGCTGCGGATACCTGCAAAACTCTTTTGTAGTAAATCTCTAGATTAAAACTGTTTGCGGGTAGTAATTCTTTTTATGAGCATTGGGATTCCGATAAGTTCATAATTTCCATCCAATTCCTATGGTATCTCATATGGACTGTTGGTTTATGTCTTGGGTTCCTAGAAATGACCTTATATACATGTCGTCGTGCATGTGGCTAGTCCATATTATAGGGGAGACTCTGGCGAAATATTTTTATTGGTCGGGTTAGTTGCGAACGTTTATACTATTAACGAGCCTATTGGTGATCCACTAGAGCCTATTGGTGATCCACTATAGCCTATTAAGGGGATGTTGGAGCTGATGGGCTGGGCTTGGGGCCGCGAGGCCACACGAGTCCATGCCAAGCTTAGCTAAGCTTCACGGGGCCAAGCCAAGCTTGGTTGTTAGGGGGCTGTTAAGCCAAAATAGACAGTGCTAGGGAACTGTTAGTGCAACAGAGAAGGTAACTAAACACACTTGGTCAATAAAGAGACTGTTTTGGCTTTAAAGTTGTATAAATGAGTTAGCAAACTCTGATATAAAGCTAGCATGAATGAAATACCTTACGTATTCACTTACGATAAACAATAAAAACAAGTATGCTTAAATGTTAATCATATGCTTACAAGTATACTTAAATCATATGATTACAAGTATATATGCTCTCAAGTCATTTACTTACAAGTATGCTTAAATGATACTCATATGCTTACAAGTATGCTCAAGTCATATGGTTACAAGTATGCTCAAGTTATATGCTTACAAGTATGCTTAAATATTAATCATATGCATGCTTACAAGTATGCTTAAGTTATACGGTTACAAGTATGCTCAAGTTATATGATTAATAAGCTCATGTTGTCTGTAGTAGGTACCGTGGAATCATGTGTAAGACCCCCGAATTTTATGAAATAAAAGTATTCAATTTTTTTTATAATTACGATTCAGTAAATGGTTAAATTGATAAAAATTTAAAGTTAAGGGTGATATATGATTTTTTTTCAAAATACGCAAGTGGTTATAAAATATTCATTGTTGTCGGGGAATATTCGTTTGGTCGTGGAATATTCTTTCTGTCGGGAATATTCGTACGACGGCGCAGCTATTTGTGGGCCCCATAACGGAATGCGATTAGATGAAGAAAATGACAAAATTGAGTTTTTATAATTAACGGCGTAGTTGTTACCGTTAACACTGTTGGAATACCCGGTGGTTAAAATACAGTAATACGCGTTGTTACACAGTAGCACACGGATTGCACAGTATTTTTAAATTATTGATTCTTACAGAGGAAGGCACTACTCAATAATTGTTACAGTAGTTACTATTCAATATTTTATTTTATTGATTACAAAATTGCTGCGTTGATATTTTATATTATTATTGTTTCAATAATTGTTATTGCACATTATTTTTCATTATCAGATCAATAATTCATATTATTTAAATAATATTATTAGATAGCATTATTGGCAATGTCTAGAAAGTTCTGTCTAAGGAGAGGTTTGGTCATCTAATTGCGCACTAGTAAGGAGAAATCCTTATTGGAAAGCCCCCTCTTTCCTGGGAACTGCTTGGTTGTCATAATTATGACTCTGTAATATTATTTGTGAATAATTAATTATTGATTCATATGATAAGGAAATATTTATTTTATGTGGATATAAATGAGGGATATATTTTTGTGGTTAAAAATGAAGGAGTTAATGTTGAGGTGTTTTATCAGTATTTTTGTCGGAACGGAGGTATTGAAAATCAAATTAGGATTTTTGAGATATTTTGCGAGGGTTATAATTTTTAATCCGACCGTTGGATCGTGGTAATATTTGGATATGTTATACATATATAAGTTGAGGATATGTCCACAAATTTTGAACCGTTAAAAATGAACGTATGATTTGTTATGAATTTTACGAGATGACTGGTTCAGAAATTATTAAATTTTCGGAGTTAATCATTTTGGTGGAAAATTCTAGAATTGGTGGGCCCCACTCTTGGTTGGTAAAGAAATGTGCTGAGATTTTTATTCAAATGTGGTGGGTGGGAATAGTAGTAGGTAAAGCCATCAGGTTGCATGTTAAGTCTACTTCGGCGTGCTAACATTTTTCTATAAATAGAGGGCTAAGTTAGAATTGAAAATCACACCATATATATTATCTTTCTCTCTTTCTCTCTCTATATTATGAAGCATATTTTGTGAGTATTTAGATACTTTGAGAGTTGCTATTCAGTGCAAGTTTCCTTCGGCTTTGCATTCTAGTCAGAAATACTGCACTTTTGAGATAAGGGATAGTAAGGGATAGTAATGGATTTTAAGGGTTGTTATATTTTCTAGTTTCGTAATTTTTCTGACCTTCAAAAATTCTGGAAATATTTGAAATGATATTTTGATGAGTTTTCTTGATTGTGTCCAAAAATGGTGATTTTTGGATGTATAGATTGAGAGTTATGAATTTTATGAGAAAAGACTATTTTAAAAGTAATCGCTTATAATTCCTTGTGGTTAACTCCAAAATTAATAAAATTTTTATTGGGAGTACATGTATATGATAGAAGTATACTATGTAAATTTCAGATTTTTTGTACAAAAGTACAATTTTTGATAAATGTTTAAATATTCGGCTGTTTTGGCCATATGAAAAATAGTAAATGACTTTAAAAAAAATTCTGAGAAAAATATATGTTCACTATGGGACTATATTATGCTAAATCCCAGAAAAGAAATACTTTTGGAACTGATTTGGTATTTTTCATGAAAATAGTCTAGTTATGAGTAAATGAATTAAATATGTTTTGTGAAGTAAGAAAATTAGAAAATAGGATTTTATGGCTTGAGAATCCTATATGAGGTATATGCAGATTTTTGATGAGGATTTTTGATTATTAGTGATGAAATCTTATGAGTTTGGCATTTTAGGATGATTAAATGCATTATTTAGTAAAGTGTAAACAATTAAAATAAATTGTTTATAAGCTTAAGAAATATTATTCTTTCAATATCATTATACCGAAATATTGGTATGTATTTTATTGTGAAATTTCTACCTTTTTGTGTCGGGGTTTACTATTCATGGGTTACTATTAATGAGTTACTATTCATGAGTTACTATTCACAAGTTAC
The DNA here is from genome assembly GCA_016801055.1 of Panax notoginseng. NCBI lineage: Eukaryota > Viridiplantae > Streptophyta > Magnoliopsida > Apiales > Araliaceae > Panax > Panax notoginseng. The sequence goes on along the minus strand of CM029017.1, from coordinate 94,758,493 downwards.
TATTCATGAGTTACTATTCACGAGTTACTATTCACAGAAAAATTGGTTTCTTTTTCTGACCAAATTATAGTTGATTTATGAATATTACTCTTGAGATTAAAACTATATGTTGATCATATTATTTTTATTATCATATATAATATTTTTATAACCCTAATGATGATATTTCTCTTTGACTTGAGTGAAAAGATGGGTAGATTTTTGGTATGATCATGACTATGGGTTCCCTTTGGCCAGTAGTGCAATGTTAAATCGTTGACTGGTATAATCATGACCATTGAATTTATAATTGAATATCTTTAGCTTAAGTGCAAAGGTGAAATGATCAACATGGTTATAATTATTGTTTATATAAATTCTGAAATGATTATATATTTCTTTGAGATATTAATATATTTAGCCTATAATGCAAATATGAACTGTTGATGAATATATTTGGCCTGTAGTGCAAATATGAACTGTTGATGAATATCTTTGGCCTGTAGTGCAAAGATGATCTGTTGTTGAATATCTTTGGCCAGTAGTGCAAAGATGAACTGTTGACGAATATCTTTGGCCCGTAGTACACATATGAAATTATTGGTATGATTATGAACATAAATTATGATTTGGTGTAACCATGATCTTTGATGTTTCAGGTAAAGATAGGTGATGAAAATTATCTTCGTCCTCGATGAGAAGAGGAATTTAGAACTACAATTATGATTATGAGTTATTCATATGATTGTGGACCAGAATTGTTGATTGATGTTACAGGGATAAAACATTGTTGGTGGATTTTTAACATGGAGAAGATAATAGACTTTATAGTCTATTTGACTCTTCTAATGGATTGCTCGTTCCGCTGCAACTATGGTTGAAATTTTTATCATCTACCATATGTTCTAAATCTCTGATTTATTACTGATGAAGACTATTGATAATTTATTTATCTTTAGTCAAGATATTCTTTACTGGGCTAGTTGTGATCACCCTTTTGTTTCACAATTCCTTTCAGGTAATAAGAGTGTAGTTGGGTCGAGCGGGGGTAACAAGGGAATAGAACGGTGGTCATCATTTAGTAGTTATATTTGGTGAAGAAAATAGGGTGAGGCGAACCCAACGTTGGAAGGGTGTTTCGTCACTATCATACAAGATGTCTAATGACATACAACCTCGTGTCATCATAAGACAGGGTTGTGCTCATCCACTTGCTGAGTATATCTACGAGCACTACCTATATAATCTTGGTGTTTGTTTGAAGTATAATTCTCAATTAGAGACAGTGGAGATAATGATAAGTCAAGAGAAGACTCACCATTGGGAAGAATATGATTGTAATCTTCTCATTTTTCTTTGGGGTCTATTGGGTCAACCAAGGATAATTCTGTGGCCATATGATATCTATCATAACCTAGACGCATGACCTCCCATGTACGAAGGTTTCCTTGAGCATTTCCCAAAGATGCTAATTTCTAAAACAGTTTTTGACTATACCTTTATGTAAGGTGTCATTGTGAGGTGATGTCCACGATTGGAACATGAGTCACATTTGGTATATATTTGTATCCAAACTCACAGCATATGTGTTGTTGTATTTTGCACGATAATTGTTGTAATAAAGTTGTAGTTGTTTTCTGTACCATGTATTTGGCGACTCAGAATAGGTTGGATGGAATGAACCTATTTTGGGGTTGTCACATCATGGAACTCTATTCAGACCGTAGTTGGATGGCACGACGAAAGTCAAGTGCCCAGATAGGTGCTACAGTTGAATTTAGAGCTGGTTCCCAAGTGTTTTTGGAGTATGCGTATAGTCACCCAAAATGTATGAATGGTAAGTCGTAGATACGATGTCCATGTTTGAAGTGTAAGAATGTAAATTATATGGACAGAGACATGGAAAACTATCATTTACTTGTTTTTGGGTTCATGAAAAATTACAAAGAATGCTGGTGGGCACATGGGCAGAGAAGAGATGGAGGCATCACACAAGTACAAAATTCGGGCAGTAGTACTCATCCTATAAATGAAATGGTTCATGATATTGCAGGGCCAGATTTTGATTGGGAGCAAGGCAGAGAGCAACCTATGAATTCTGATGCCAAAGACTTTTTTAAGTTGTTAGACGAGGGTAGCGAGCCATTGTGGCATGGTTACACCAAACACACTATATTGTCTGCAGTGGCGACATTACTTAACATCAAGGCTGATCATAACATGAGCCATTAGTGTTTTGAGTCGCTCTTGAAGGCCATTAAGAGTATGTTGCCTTATGGTGAGAAATTACCTGGTAACTATTACTTTTGTAAGAAAATGGTGAAGAAGTTGGGTCTTGGATACCAAAAGATCGATGCATATCCCAAGGATTGCATGTTATTTTATAAGAAAAATAAACAGATGACAAGGTGCACGTTTTGCAGTCATGATCGGTTTAGGCCTAATAAAGAGGGTGTGACTACAAAAAAATCAAGTATACCGTTTAAGATTCTAAGGTATGTTCCAAAAACACATCGGCTAAAAAGATTGTACATGTCTTCAAGAACAGCAGAACATATGAGTTGGCATGCGAAATCTCCAGCTAAAGATGGAGAACTAAATCATCCCGTAGATGGGAAGGCTTAGAAAGATTTCAACTTAGCACATCCTGGATTTGCATTGGAACCTAAAAATGTGAGGCTTGGATTGTCCACCGATGGTTTCAATCCGTTTGGCCACTCAGCTGTTCCGTACTCATGTTAGCATGTGATTGTTACTCCGTACAACTTGCCTCCTTGGATGTGTATGAAACAGCCATACTTGTTTCTTTCACTCGTGGTTCCTGGTCCTAAGAGTCATGGAAAGAACTTAGATGTTTACTTGAGACCTCTTATAGACGAATTGAAGGTATTGTGGGAGGATGGAGTACAGACTTGAGATGTTGCAACGAAAACAAATTTTAACCTTAGGGCAGCGGTTATGTGGACTATAAGTGACTTCCCAGCTTATAGTATGTTAGCTGGATGGAGTACACACGGGAAGTTGGCTTGTACGTATTGTATGGAGCATACAAAGTCGTTTAATCTATCAAAAGGTCGAAAGCCTTGTTGGTTTGACTGTCATCGTCGGTTCTTACCGGTAGATCACCCGTTTCGAAGAAATAGAGAACACTTCAGGAAAGGGAAAGTAGATAACGAAATGCCTGCACCGCGATTGTCGGGAATGGAGATGCGAGATCGTGTGATGAGATTGTCGGTTATCCCATTTGGTAAGGTTGATGCCACAAACATAATCAATGGGTTTGGTGAATCTCATAACTGGGTTCGGAGAAGCATCTTTTGGGAACTGCCTTATTGGTCTACAAATTTGATTCGTCATAATCTAGATGTGATGCATATTGAGAAGAATGTGTTTGACAATGTGTTTAACACTATGATGAATGTTACGAGGAAGACAAAAGATAACGAAAAGGCACGTTTGGACATGAAAGATATTTGTAAGCATCCTGGATTAGAACTTTATGAATCTCCTAATGGTAAGATTGTCAAACCGCATGCAAGGTACACATTGTCCAAAAAGCAAGTTGAAGATGTGTGCACATGGGTTAAGTCTCTGAAACTACCAGATGGATATGCGTTAAACATTGCAAGGTGTGTTATGGGTGGGAAATTGCAAGGGATGAAGAGTCATGACTGTCATGTGTTCATGGAGAGACTCATGCCTATAGCATTTCGGGAACTGCTTGATAAACCAATATGGGATGCTTTAACGGATCTTAGTCGTTTCTTCAAAGACTTGTGTTCAAAATCATTGAATGAGAAGGACATATTTGTACTTGAGAAGAACATCATAGAGATCACGTGTAAATTGGAAAAAATATTTCCACCTGAATTTTTTGACTCCATGGAGCATTTGCAAATCCATCTTCCCTATGAAGCTCGTGTTTGGGGTCCAGTTCAATATATATGGATGTACCCTTTCGAGAGGGTGATGGGAAACCTTAATAGGAAGGTGAAGAATAGAGCTTATGTCGAGGGGTCGATATGCGAGGCATACAGTTTTGATGAGATATCTACGTTTGTCTCAGACTATTTTCCGGACGAAGTCTTGACAAAGGCCAATCGAGTATCGAGACATGATGATGGGGGAAATGTTGAACTAAATGGTCGTCTCTCTGTATTTGGTCTATCGGGCCGCGCTTATGGAAAAGGGAAGCACATATTCCTCTCTGAGTAAGAATTACATGCTGCACATACTTACATTCTTCTCAATTGAGAGGAGATTGACGAATTTGTGAGGTACACATGTAAACTTGATAATTTATCTTTTAAGTTGAAAATTTATTCCAATATGTTAATGTTTATAACATGGTATAGAGTGTACGATGACGAGTTAAAACTGAAGCATCTCGGCATAATTGATAAAGATATTCAAATCAATCGGGATAAAAAATTTGCACTTTAGCTAAAGGACAAAGTAGGTTCAATTTTTAAGCACGTAGTATATATATATATATATATATATATATATATATATATATATATATATACTCCATGTTAACTATGACTTCATTTAATAAGATGGAGTTTTTGTAGGCTTTAACTGAGGGATCAATGATTCCGGCTAATGTACAAGTCCTAGCTATGGGACCAGACATGGACCAAGTTAGCCGCAATAGTTACAAAATAAATGGTTGTGCATTTCACACAAAGGCATATGGGCGCGATAAAAGAATAACGAACTCTGGAGTGTGTGTCCAAGGAGATTGTTACAATGAGCTTGGTCGTGCCTTTTATGGGGAGTTGGAGGAAATCGTAGAGTTGTCGTACAAGGGCACGTACGGGGGTCATATTCACTTGTTCAAGTGCCGTTGGTTTGATTCAGAAAAAGGGATACGTGTTGACAGACATGGAATCGTCGATATTGATCTCCATAGGTCTGCGTACTCCAACGAACCGTTTGTTTTACCAACTCAAATAGTACAAGTATACTACACTCCTAGTCCTATTAAGAAAAGGGATAGACCGCCTACAGATTGGCAAGTTGTAATTCATACTCCCGCGCGTAGTCGTGTAGAATTAGTTGATGGGGAGATTTACCAAGAATAGATGCTTCAATGTCAAACTATAATAAATGTGAAAGATGACAATGAAGTAATCCAGTTAGATGGTGGAGATGAACCACATGAATTAGATCCTGAGTCAATACTTGTGTCAGATGACATTGATACTGAGGAGGAAGAGTTATTGACTGAATCTGAAACTGAATCTGAAGCAGATGATGGTTATGAATCTGCAAAACGTATACAAGATGATTCTTAATCAGACATTGACACTTGAAACAAATGAGGGAATCAATTAAAGCAGATATTGTTGTAATTAAAGCACGTCATCAATTTATGATGCATTACCATTGTTATTGTTCTTTTGATGTACTTTTGTAGAAGTGGTTCTACCTTATTATTCTTATATTATTTTTGTTTAAAAAGTGAATGTATATTTGTTTGGAGTTGGGTGCAGTTCACTTCATATGAGATTTTTTAATGGACTGTCATTTTATATATCATATATATATATATATATATATATATATATATACATGTTTAAATCACTGTCATGTTTATGTACTAAACTATTTAAATGTAATTTTTGTTTATTGACATTTTATATTCATATATATACATGTTTATATCAGTGTCATGTTTATTGTCATATATATATGTAATCAAATATGACTCTGCAAAACATCTTGAAATTTGTAATGTACAGATGGCTTCTAAAGCAGCGCAGAAAAAGCGCGGCTTGGGTAGGGGGCCTAATCATGTGCCCAAGGCCCCTACTAATCCGGATGATCGGATTCTTATTCAGATTCGCCCTCCTCCGAATAGCACGTACGTCCCGCATATATCAATTTTATATAAGCATTTAAGATTACATTTATTGTATATTGGTAATGTTTTGATTGATATTATATTGGTTTGTGTCTTGGGTGCCTAGAAATGTCCATATATGCATGTCGTCGTGCATGTGGCTAGTCCATATTATACGGGAGACTCTGGCGAATTTTTTTTAAGTATTATATAAGTATAAGTTTGAAAAATGTTCATAAGTATTATAACTTAGATGTAAATTGCTTTAATATATGCTAATTGATGTTATATATTATAGTGATTTTTCAGATAATAAAATCGTCAAGTGCATATCACAGCTGTGTTTACAGAATTGGCCTACAGTTGTGATTACATGGGCGAGCACACCTATCGCCCACAAGGATGCTGTTTGGGCAGAATTTCAGGTATATTTTTTTTAATTATGATAGATAATATTAATATAATATTAATATAATATTCAAAGGATAATTATTTAGTAATGTTATTATTGTTGTTTTATTTACAGAAAAGGTATAGATGGGAGGACGTGGATGCTTCGGTGATTCAGACATTATTTTGGCAGAAGTACGCGGTCGGCACCAAGGACAACTTGAATAAAGAACGACAAAAAGCCATTCACAATGCCGAGATCGACCATCCAGGCCAGGGAGAGGATTATATGCACGAGCATAGCCCCCTGGTGGTGCACCCAGTCTGTATGGGCTGAGATGTGTGCCCAATGGAGAGCTGAGAGCTGGGTGAAAAGACGAAAGACTGCCGCCACCAACAGAGCCTCGGGTGTATCCGATGGCACAAAGGCTAAATGAACATACAAGGGCGGCAATATTTCACAGTTGCAGCATATCACTGCCAGGGTACGTATTTACAAGTTTTAATATGTTTTCAATCATGAATTGTAGAAAATATATCCCATTTTTACTTAGTAATATTGTGTTATTTTTGTATAGGAGTCTCAGTCTCAAGGTCAGCCTATCCATTGGCTGGATGTGTACGTGGCCACCCGTGATGGTCTTCCTGAGGCTATCCAGATAGCGGTAATAAATTTTAACAACTTGATCTTTAATTAATGATTACAGAATTAATTTATTTTTAACTATTTAATTGTTAACATGATGACAGGACACTTATAAGCGTTTATTAAATGAGCGCTATCCTGAAGGCACTCCACGTCTGTCTATCGATCAAGAGTTGTAGGAGAGGGCGTCTGTTGTGAAGAAGAAATACATTAAAGGTCAAGGACAACGACGATGCCCATCCTTCAGTGCCTCAGGCTGCTCTTCTACCCAGTCTACACAGTCATCGAGCCATCCAGCTATTCATACTTCGGCTGACTGTGTGAGAGCTATATGTCAAGATTCGGATCTTCTGAAGATACTGGGCGGACATCTGGGGGCTCTAAGTGCTGAGGAGTTAGCTGAAGCAGTAGCGGCAGCAGCAGCATCACAACACGGGGATGGCGACGAGGTATAAAATCAATTTGTTGTATATTGTCGTAATATACCAATATTAACACAATTAGTATATATTTCTAACCTGTTTTATTATTTTGTTAATTACAGGGTGATCAAGGAGGCAGTGATGCTTGACGTACCTGCTTTAGATTAGTTTTATAGTTATAGTATAAGTTTGTACTTGTATATTCATTCTTAGAATGTTTGTATGTTAGTTAAACAAGTTGTGAAATGTTATTATATTTATTCAAAATCATATTGGTTTTGAATGGTTTATATACTAGTTTGGTGTATGTGTTGGTGGATGATGGAGGTTTATATTGTTGTGTATGTTGTTGTTGGGTATGTGTGTTGGGATAAAACAGGTACAAAACAGGTACAGATTTTTGGGATTTTTGTAAAACAGCAAGATTCTATTTTTTTATTTTTCCATATCAGCGACCGCATGCGGTTGCTGGTAGGGTAATAGCGACGGATACTATTTGTGGACGACAGTGACTGCATCCGATCGCTGATACCGGTCGCTGACACGTGGAACACGTCAGCTTTGGCCCTGGACCATGCTAACTAAGCTTAGCAACCGAATTTGTTATTCTGGTCGAGCATAGCGGTCGCAGATATATCGGTCGCTAATAGTGGTCGCTGATGTGCATCTCAGCGACCAGATTTTGTGCGACGCCTTTTAGCGACAGCATGCGGTCGCTGATGGGTATCTACGACTGTATGCGGTCGCTGATAGGCGGTCGCTGATAAAGCTCTTTGTAAGACCCCAAATTATTATTAAATGAAATTTAAATTCTCTCTATTTATTATTTTGAAATAGTAAGGGTTAAATTGATTAACGAGGTTAGTTATGGGTAAAATGCGCAAATATTTCAAATAAGCAGGTGGTTATAAAATATTCATTGTTGTCGGGGAATATTCGTTTGGTCGTGGAATATTCTTTCTGTCGGGGAATATTCGTACGACGGCGCAGTCTTTTGTGGGCCCCATAACGGAAAGCGATTGGATGAAGAAAATGACAAGTATAAGTTGTTTATAAATAACGGCGTAGTTGTTACCGTTAATACTGTTGGAATACCCGGTGGTTAAAACACAGTAATACGCATTGTTGCACAGTAGCACACTGTATTGCACCAATTATTGATTCTTACGTAAGAAGGCACTACTCAATAATATTACAGTAATTACTGTTCAGTATTTTATTTTATTGATTCAATAATTGCTGCGTTGATATTTTATATTACTGTTGTTTCAATAATTGTCACTACACAGTATTTCCCATTATCAGATCAATAATTCATATTATTTGAATAATATTATTAGATAACATTGTTGGCAATGTCTAGAAAGTTCTATCTAAGGAGAGGTTTGGTCATCTAATTGCGCGCCAGTAAGGAGAAATCCTTATTGGAAAGCCCCATCTTTCCTGGGAATTGCCTGGTTGCCAGTACTGTGATTCTGTAATATTATTTGTGAATAATTAATTATTGATTTATATGAGGAGGAAAATATTAATTTTATGTGGATATAGATGGAGAAAATTTTTAAGTGACAATTATTAAAAAAATGATATTTTATCTTTTCTGATAAAATAATTTATTTAATAATATAATAATGGTGATAGTTTTACAATGAATGTGGGATATATGAGTATATGAGGAGGAAGAGTATTTTTTTTTGTATTAAATGATTAACACATATTTTGTGTGTCGGTGGACCCCATTTCTTGACTGAAATTTGATTATAGCCTGTAAAATCGCCCGTTTATGGATTTCGGTCAATTTCTGTTTGGAATTGGGAAAAACTTTCTTCTGCAAAGTTGTAGAGAATTGAATTTCCTATAAAAAGTCGCGAGATTTGAATTTTCTGATAAAAGGGTTATTTTCTATGAATTATTAAAGTTTTGGAAAATAAAATAATTTTTATTAATTATGGGTGGGACCCACTTTTATTCTAACACATGTGGGCTGCTAATTTGGGTCAAGGATGGTTGGTGGCTGAATTGGCATGCGTAGAAATGAGTTTTGTAATTATAATATTTAATTATTTAGTCTCCTTTGGCGTTCTAGCATTTTCCTATAAATAGGTGCTTAAGTTAGAATTGAAAATCACACTAGAAATAAGTTTTCTCTCTTTCTCTCTCTAGATTATTGAGTGTATTTTGTGAGTATTTAGATACTTTGAGAGTTTCTATTCATCAGAGCAAGTTTCTTTCAGCCTTATACCGGTATTCCGACCAGAAGTACTGTCTTTACGAGGTAAGGGATGTTATTTTATTCGAAAATGATATTATTTCTTCAATATCATTATGCCGAAATATTGGTTAGAAATTTTTATCAAATTTGGAACTTTTCACGTCGGGGTTACTATTCATGAGTTACTATTCACGAGTTACTATTCACGAGTTACTATTCATGAGTTACTATTCATGAGTTACTATTCACCGAAAATGAAATTTTCTTCTTTTTGTCCAAAATATCTATTCTGGGTACTAGCTTTGATTGTATCCATGTTTTGATCATTCTTGAATTTTACTTCACTATGAATAATTATAAGGTATTTTTGGACATGGATAAATCGAAATACGAATTCTTAATATTTGTTATTTTGTTTCACTGGATTCGTTTTCTTGAAGATATTTTTTCATCATCCTCAGTCCTAAATGATGATATTACTGAATATCTTTGGCCTGTAGAGCAAAGATGAATGATTAACTAATGAATATCTTTGGCCCGTAGTGCAAAGATGAACATGTGTTGAGATGAACATGACCGACTGGTGATACAAATGAATATCTTCGGCCTGTAGTGCAAAGATGAATATTTGATTAAAGATGGTTATTGATTGTTGTTACAGGGATAAAATATTGATGATGGACTTTTAAATCTTAGAAGATAGTAGAACTCATTCTCTACTTGACTCTTCTAATGGTTTGCTGTTTCCGCTGCAGTTATTGATTTAAAACTTGTTGTCTATTGTATTCTATTAGATTTTTCCCTGTTGAAGACTAACGATAATTTGTTCTGTATTATCTTAGTCATAATGTTCTTTACTGGGCTAGTTGAGCTCACCCTTTTCCTTTTTGTTCTATTTTTCTCAGGAGGCGAGAATGTAGCGAGTACTAGTCGGGGTATGGAATGATGGTTCTAGAAGTTATTTTAGTAGTCCTCACCATTTTTGTGAAATAATGTATCAATAATTGTGATGAGGACTTATTTGAGTGTGGATATTGTCTAGATGACAATATTTGTATTTAAACTTACAGTTCTTATGTTGTAATAGTAAAGATGTAGTTGTTTCTGTACCATGTATTTTGGCGACTCAAAATGGGTGTTGTATACCTATTTTGGGGGCGTCACACTCTTTCTTGTAGTGTAAGGGTTGATCCCCCTAAGTACGAGAAGAAGAGTCCATAGTCTTATGACTGTTAAAGGTTTTAAGTATAAACACTTGACAACCTAGGACATAGTTCAAGGTCTTGTGACCCTCAGAAGTTCTTTTGTTTCTTGTTATTCATTCTTGATTCAAAAGTTGAGCTTTCATGTTTAAGAAGCTTTTAATTTATTTGCATGTTATTATATTGTTATACTTGTGGGCAATCGTGCTCACTCTTGCGTAATAATAACATTACAGTTAAGAACGAAAGATCAGACGAGCCGTCCACTAGTAAAGGCAATGACAAGGTTAACAAATAAAGAAGACTTGTTGTTATTAATTGTATTTAGACTTGATGTTATTTAAGACTTGTTATTGTTTATGATTCCGCACAAATGTTTAAGGTTAGTATGACCTGGGATTGTATTTATTATTCAGATGTTGTAACCCCATGAGGGAAGGATTTATTTCTATCTATTGCATGATTTGCATTTATTATGGGTAGATAGATATATGATGTTGTATAGTGAACACCAAATCATGTGAAAATGGAAGTACCCGGATTTGGGGGTGTCACAACTACACTCTTATTACCTGAAAGAAATTGTGAAACAAAATGGTGAGCACAAGTAGCCCAGTAAAGAGTATTTTGACTAAAGATAATTAAATTATCAATAGTTTTCATCAGTAATAAATCAGAGATTTAGAACATATGGTAGATGATAAAACTTTTCATCCATAGTTGCAGCGGAACGAGCAATCCATTAGAAAAGTCAAATAGATCATAAAATCTATTATCTTCTCCATGTTAAAAGTCCACCAACAATGTTTTATCCCTGTAACATCAATCAACAGTTTCTGTCCACAATCATGTGTATAACTCATAATCATAATTGTAATTCTAAATTCCACTTCTCATCCAGGACGAAGATAATTTTTATCACATATCTTTACCTGAAACATCAAAGATTATGGTTATACCAAATCATAGTTCCTGTTCATAATCATACTAATAAATTCATCTTTACACTACGGGCCAAAGATATTCATCAACAGTTCATCTTTGCACTACAGTCCAAAGATATTCAACAACAGGACATCTTTGCACTACGGGCCAAAGATATTCATCAACAGTTCATCTTTGCACTGCATGCCAAAGATATTCAATAATAGGTCATCTCTGCACTACGTGCCAAAGATATTCAACAACAGGTCATCTTTGCACTACGGGCCAAAAATATTAATATCTCAAAGAAATATATAATTATTTCAGAATTTATATAAACAATAACTATAACCATATTGATCAATTCACCTTTGTACTTAAGCTAAAGATAATCGTTTATAAATTCAATGGCCATGATCATACCAGTAAAAAATCCATCTTTGCAATACTGGCCAAAGAGAACCCATAGTCACGATCATACCAATAATCTACCCATCTTTACACTCCTGTGAAAGAGAAATTCCATCATCAGGGGTTACAAAAATGTTATAGATGATAATAAAAATAATATTATCAAAACATGGATTTTATTTCAAGAGCAATATTCATAAATCAACGATAATTTGGTCAGAAAAAGAAACCAAGTTTATCGTGAATAGTGTGACAAACGAGATTTTATAATTTAATTTTAATATTTATTAAAATAATTAAATATTTTCGATGATTTAATTATTAGATTAAATAATTAATTCATGCAATTGTGATAGATTAATTTAGTGATATGTGTTATATTTATTAAATTAATGTAGAAAATTTTATTATTCAAAGTATGTAATTATGTGAGTTTATTAAATTAAAAGAAATATTTAATAAGCCTAATATTATTTTATAATTAATGAGAAAAGTAATTATATGACTATGTGAATTAATGAGAAATTATTATATTTTATTCAAATTAAATAATATATATGAGTTATTGTATAATTCGGTGTGACACGATTTAAACTATAGTATACGAGAATCATTAAATTAAATGGTTTTGAAACCTATTAATGCTAGCCAAACAAGGCCCTAAAGGGAGTTAATAGCAGTTAACCCATGATGGGTAACTGGCCTCTACATCACGTCAGTTCTTTATTTTATACGTCTTCTTTATTTCATTTTTTTCTGAGTCTGAAAAATAGTTAGAGAGAATTTCAGAGAGAATTCAGAGGATTTTTGTGAGAAACTCTGTGATTGAAGAAGCTTTTGAAAAAGGGTTTTTATCTCTACTTATTCACACTTTGGGTAATATCTTCGACCCAATTTCTCTTTTACGTTATTAAGATTTCATGAATATGGCTTTCAATTTTTCTGTTAAAATCTCTGCAATTGGAAATTTCTTTGATTATGGGTTTGTGTATGTGTTAAGGTGTATCATATCATATTTGATTATATATTATATAAACCTTATCATCAGTTTCATAATATTATATCGTATATTATTGCTTCAAAATTATAGAGTATGGAATATGGCCATATGACCCTTATACGTGATTTTAAAATGCCAAACATAAATTGTTTTATAAAATTCACACTCATATATGATTATGCATGTTAAAACGAATGAATCAAACTCCAAATAAACAGATTTGGTGTTATAATGAACCCTTAATGTTGATTTTCATGTGTTATATTGAAAACTCTCAAGAAAATCAAGAACAGTAAAGTATATGTTTTGATTATGTAAAATTATATGTTATAACTTGTTAAAAGCATGCTAGAGGGGTTAAGTAATAGCTATATGTGTATTATAATGTTTGGGTATAATTAAATACGTGTGAAAATAAGTTGATTAGAGTTTTGTTGGCCATGTTCTGTAATTTTCGCGAATTACAGAACTGAAACTGGAGTCTCGCGCCGCGGCGCCAACTCCAGGCCTAAAACTCGCGCCGCAACGTGAAGACCTAGTATAACTGTGGCGCCGCAACGCCACTTAACAGAATGGTCCAGAAATGAGTTTTTTTAAAATGTTTAAATCTAGCAATGTAATAGTAACTTAATCTAATGAACATAAAATTAGGTTAAACGTATAATGAGGTGTTAAAATAAATTCTTAGCATGTCAACAGCACATTTATGTGTAAATTGAATGATTGAATGCATAGTTAGCTTATTGTTCATGAAATGAAAATTATATGACAAAGAATGTAGAAATTTGACTAAGTATGGTTATAATCAAAGTTAAACAAAGAGAATGAACTTGTGATGACTAGTTACATTATAATTAACTATAGTTGTGAATGAAAATGATATGTAGGATTAAATTTAAGAAACGTGTTTAATTAACGTGTAATCTACGCACGAGACAAGTTTCCTAACCCTACTTGTTATCATTATTCAAGTTTATAATTCCAGTTCAGTTTGTTATATTAAAGATTATCTATCTTTTCAATACAATACTTGTTCTATTGTATACCTCTTGAGATTGTTATTCAATTTAAATATCATTTATTGTTGAACCTTATTAGACTAGCGAACCCTTAATTGATTCGACTAGTCGATAGTTGATGAACATTCCAAATTTCAGAACCCTTATTGAATTATCCAAACCAAACTTCCTTTGGTGCGGACTCTAATGTCAAACTGAGATGAACAACCCTGTATATGGATTTCTTATGCGTTAGCATTAAGATATTGTACACAGTATGGTACTAAGGGCTGATCCCCCTAAGTACGAGTAGAAAAGTCCATAGTCTTATGACTGTTAAAGGTTTCAAGTATAACCCTTGATAACATAGGACATAGTTCAAGGTCTTATGACCCTCATAAATCTTTTGAATTCTTGTTATTCATTCTTGATTCAAAAGTTGAGCTTTTATTTCAGAAGTCTTTGGTTCACTCGCATGTTATTATATATTGTTATTTCATTTTTATACTTGTGGGCAATCATGCTCACTCTTGCGTAATAATAACATTGCAGTTAAGAACGAAAGGTATGATGAGCCTTCTACTAGCAAAGGCAAGGGCAAAGCTAATAAGTGATGAAGACTTGTTATTTAATTTTTAGAATGTTATTGTAAAGACTTGATGTTGTTTAAGACTTATTTGTTTATGTTTCCGCACAGACGTTTAAGGTTAGTTTGACCTGGGATTGTATTTATTATTCAGATGTTGTAACCCCATAAGGGGAGGATTTATTTCTATCTATTGCATGGTTTGCATTTATTATGGGTAGATAGATAATTGATATTTGTACAGTGAACACCAAATCTCGTGGAATTTAAGTACCCGGATTTAGGGGTGTCACAGGTTGGTATCAAAGCTGTAGGTTATAAACCTTAGGTGGGGGGGAACAACCTTAGGTAGTAGCCTTATAGAAAGAACACAGAGGTGGAAAACTCTTATCGAGTTCTAAGAAATGAATTTCTTTAATTCGTTGAAAGATAATAAAATACTTTATGTGTTTATGTGTTAAATTATGTGCTCACTAGTACGACGTAGTAACTAAAACTTAAAATTGTATTGTCAGGATGTCTGATGTTGGAGGAACTAGTTGAGCTGGGGATGAGGAACCCTGAGTACCTACAGTGCCTACAGAGGAGGAGCCCCGAGACATTCATGTCGTTAGGGAATAGTTGGTACCGAGAGAGTCATCTCCATTGATCACTGTTGTTGGTCAGGAGCATGAACCTGAGACTGATCCTGAGGAGGATCCTGAGGAGAAAGATGAAGAGGAAGAAGAGGAGTTTCCACCGCACTCCATTCATGCTGAGATGTTACGACGAGTTATATGATCGTAACGTAGAGTTACGTGACACTATCCAAGATCTGACTGAGCGGGCAATTATTCAGCGGATTACTCTCGAGCAGAAGGAGAGGCAGATTGAGACTCTTCACACACGACTAGGAAATGTAGAATGGGATTTGGTCCACGAGAAGGGTCAAACCGAAGATAAGACCGAGGAGATAGAGAAGTTCAAGAAGGAACTAAAGGAAAGCTCGGAAAGGCTGATCATAGCAGAGGAGGGCTGGGTAAGAGAGTCACATCGTGCTGATCTTGCGGAAGAGGATGGTCGTGGAAAGAAGGCTAAGCTTGGGGAGACGTACTCTACACTTAATAAGGCAATAGATGAGGTCCAGGATCGGGTTTTGAGGTACCCAATCCAGTTCGAAGTGCTACCATCGTACATGTTGGACCGCAGGACAATGTCTCGCATCATGGAAGAGGAGCGTACCAAGGTTGTTCAGGGCCTTAACAGGAAGTGATAGAAATTGTTTAATTATGTGAAAAACTTATCTGGTATTTATATGTAAATTTCGATGTGTTTATGAATGAAGGAATATTTTAATATTTTAAATCCTGTAGATTCTTTACCTCGGGATAGATGATGTAAATAGAAGTGATGCTATCATTTGATGTTAAAACTTTTGGTTTGAATAAATATATCAAGTTGTTTGAGATAATGTATTAAATAATTATATTAAATTGTTGAGTTAAGTCTTAACTATTTAGATAATTTAATAGAGATTTAATAAGCATATATTTTAACAGAAATATGCCACCAAGAAGAAGACAACAACGTCAACCTGCTCAAGAAGGATCTACAAATAACAATAATAATGCCAATGCTAATCCTGTTCAGCAATTGGTTAACTTACTAGCTGGAGCAATGAATAATCAACCTCAAACTCCACCAAATACTACGTTTAAGGATTTCAAGGCGGTGGGACCACCAGAGTTTATAGGTTCCATGAACCCGATTGAGGCTCAAATGTGGGTTATGGAAATGGAAAAGGTTTTTGATGTTGCTAGAGTTAGAGAAGACCAGAAGACCGCTTTCGCAACGTTTATGCTAGACCTGGCAAACGGGCCCAAAGCCCACGGGCCGGGCCGGCCGGCCCGCTAAAAAGCGGGCTTTGGGCCTCATTTTTTTGGCCCATAAAAACCCGGGCCTTTTTGGCCCGGCCCGTTCAAGGCCCGGCCCGGCCCGGCCCGCCCGCGGGCTTCGCGGGCTCAAAAAAGTGCAAAAAAATAGGCATAAACCACCTTCGGCCCGCGGGTCGGCCCGGCCCGCCCGTGAACCCGCGGGCTATAGGCTTACTTTTTTTGGCCTATGAAAATTCGGGCCTTTTTGGCCCGGCCCGTCCATGGCCCGGCCCGTCCATGGCGGCCCGTCCCGCCCGCCCGTTTGCCACCTCTAGTTTATGCTGAAGCCTAAAGCCAGTTACTGGTGGCAAGCAAACAAGGTCCGTGGAGGTGAAGGCGTGATTACTTGGGAGAGATTCAAAGAGATGTTTTTCGAGATGTATTTCCCGACCAGCTCGCAGAACCAAATGAAGGTTCAGTTTCTGGAGTTGAAGCAGGGAAATATGACCGTACCAGATTATGCGGCTAGATTCAACGAGTTGGCGAGGTTTGCCCCGTATCAAGCACACACGGATGAGAGAAAAGCAAGAAGGTTTGAACAAGGACTGAAGCCTTGGGTATATAGAAAAGTATTAATGTTTCGGCTAAACACTTTTGCTGGAGTACATGAAAAGGCCATCCTAGCTGAAGGTGGAAGCGATGCGGTGACCAAGTACAATCAGGATCAGAAGAAGAAGAGGACTGAAAGTGAAGGAAATAACAAGGCTAGTGGAAGTGGCACAGGAGGTGGTAATTTTAATCAGAATATAAGGTGGAATGACAACTCATCATCGGGGAATCAGCAAGGAGGTCAAAAGAAGAAAATCGAAGCATGCCTGACCTGCGAGAAAGCTTATCTAGAAGTTTGTATGAAGGGAAAGTGGGTGTGCTACAATTGTGGTTAAGAGGGCCACATAGCACCTAACTGTCCTAACCCAAAGAAGGGTGCCTGCTTCACTTGTGGTTCAAAAGATCATTTGGCAAGAGACTGTCCTAAAAAGGGATTTGGAGGGGCAGGATCAGGAGGAAACAAGGGAAACAACAGTGGAAATGCCTTGACTATCACTAGACCAACCGTAACTAACCGACCGACCGCCAGAACTTTCAATATGACAGTGCAGGATGCAGTTCTGTCTCGTGATGTGGTGTAAGGTATCATTCCGATCAATAAAGTTAATGCTTATGTATTATTTGATTCGGGTGCTACTTGTTCCTTTATATCCGATAACTTTGCTAAGAATTTAGATTTACCTAAGGATGAGTTGGTGTAAGACCCCAACTTTTATAAATAAAGATGAATTTTTTATAAATATTATTTTTGAATATTATGGAGTTAATTTGATATAATGTTATAGTTGTGGGTAATATTTATAAATTTTACAAAGTACGCAAGTTGTTATATAATATTCGAATGGTCGGAGAATATTCGTTTTAACAGGGAATATTCGTACAACGGCACAATCATTGGTGGACCCCACAACGGAATTATTGTCGGATTGAGAAAACGACAAAAATATTTATTAAAAATAACGGCGGAAGTTTTACCATTGATATTGTTGAACTACTCGGTAGTAAAAGTACAGTAATACGTGTGGTTGCATAGTAGCACACGATATTAATTATTAATGCTTATGTGAGAAGTCACTCAGTTTGATTCAATTATTGTCAGTTAATAATATGAATTATTTAGCGATAATGACGTTTTGTTTTATTCGTATTATTAACGTAATAAAACAGAAACATCTTTTTATATAAAATAAAATACTTTATTAAAGTTATTCTATAAATAGAATATATTATATTTTATTTAAAAGATTTTTCTTTAAATATGGACCGTCATATTAAAGTAATAAATCTGGACCGTTCATGGATTAGTTACTATGCATTCTATTTTTCTATAAATAGCAGCTCATTCCTTCATTATTTCTTACGAATTCACTGAACTCTAGAGAGAGAAACTATAGAGAGAAACTATAGAGAAAGAGAAGAAGAGTATTCTACTACTTAACTACTTCATTATTTCAGCTCTTCTTTAAAACGGTAATGGGTGTTATTCTTTCTTATTCATGAAGAGAACTGTTGTTATTCCATTTCTTATTATTCTGTTGGAATAACCTGTATACGCGGTCTACCCTATACTTGGTGACATTCTTCTATTATTCTGTTAGAACATCCTGTCTGTGTGTTTTACACCGGACCTGGTTCTGTTTTTATTATTATTCTGTTGAAACATCCTGTCTGTGTGTTTTACACCGGACCTGGTTCCGTTTTTATTATTATTATGTTGGAACATCATGTCTGTGTGTTTTACACCGGACCTGGTTCCGTCTTGTTATTATTCTGTTGGAACATCCTGTCTGTGTGTTTTACACCGGACCTGGTTCCATTATTTATTATTCTGTCGGAATATCCTGTCTGTGCGTTTTACGCCGGACCTGGTTCTATTATTTATTATTCTGTGGGAATAACCTGTCTGTGCGATCTATCGCATGCATGGTGATTTCTTTTGTTATTCCATTCTTTATTATACTCAGTTGGTTAAGTTTTGACTTCTATACTCCATGAAATTTGTGGAATATCCTTGATAATTGCGTTTCATCCAGTATCTTTTCATGAAAATATTCTTCTAAGCATTCTTGAATTTTACTCCACAAAACAGTATCATGTTGACAATTTGGACGTTGTTAATTCTTGGATAAATTAATTCTTGAACTTGTTTTATTGAATTCTTATATCATTGTCATCATCCTCATATTTATAAAATGTTAAAAGTCATCTGTGGCCTGTAGTGCATAGATAGACTTGGTATGATTATGACCAGGGATTATTCGGTATAATCATGACCGTAATGTTACAAATGATGTGGTAAAAGTCCTCATTGGCCCGTAGTGCGTTGATGGACAGTTGTTGGCATGATCATGACCATTAATGAATACACGAATATCCTTGGCCGTAGTGCAGGGGTGATTCGATGATGTAGATTATTTTATTAAGCTGAGTCTCAGCGATCACAGTGTTGAAAAACCTTTTAAATCATAAAAGATAGTAGAGTTTATTTTCTACTTGACTCTTTTAATGGATTGCTTGTTCCGCTGCAGTTAAACTTGATGTCTATTATATTTTATCAGTTTAACATTGTTGAAGGCTAATGATAATTTATTCTGCATTATCTTAGTCATAATATTTCTTACTGGGCTAGTTGAGCTCACCCTTTCTTTCATTGTTCTCTTCAGGAAATGAGAACGTAGTTGGGGTAAGTCGGGGAACGGAGTGATGGTCCGAATGATAGTATTAGTTAGTAGTCCTCACTATTCTATGTAATGGTGTGTTAATAAATGTAATAAGGACTCCTTTTGAGTATGAATACTCTCTAGAAGATAATATTTGTATTCAAACTCAGAGTTTATGTTTTGTCGTATTGTACACGACAGTTGTATTAGTAAGTTGTATTTGTATTCTGTACTATGTATCTGATGACCCAAGATGGGTGATGTATACCTAATTTTAGGGGCATCACAGTTGGATTACCCCATGAACATAGAAATTGCGAATAGATAAATAATCCTTGTTAAGTACGTACATAAGAATTGTAGAGTGGATATTAAGGGTAATATCATGAACGTAGATCTTATCCTTATTCGACTTGGAGAATTTGACGTCATCTTGGGAATGGACTGGTTATTCAATTACGGGGCTGTAATTGATTGCCAAAAGAAGCGTATTAACCTTATGACTCTGTCAAAGGTTGTGTTTTATAGTAGCAAGTCGCCTAGACAAGCGAGTTGTCCAACGATGATGCAAGCTAGGAAGTTGTTAAGACGGGGTTGTGTAGGATATTTAGCTTACATCGTAGACATTCGTAAAGAGAATTTGAAAGTAGAGGAGATACCGGTAGTGAGAGACTTCGTCGATGTCTTTCCAAACGATTTGTCAGGCCTTCCAACAGATAGAGAAGTTGATTTCGTGATCGATTTGGCGCCAGGAACGGCTCCAATATCGAAGGCACCGTACCGAATGGCACCAGTAGAGATGAAAAAAGTAATGGTATAACTACAAGAGTTACTGGACAAGAAGTACATTCAACCGAGCGTATCGCCGTGGGGAGCACCGTTGTTGTTTGTGAAAAAGAAGGACATAATGATGCGGTTCTATATTGACTACAGGGAACTGAATAAGGTCACAATTACGAATAGATATCCATTACCGAGGATCGACGACCTATTTGATTAATTGAAGGGAGAGAGATACTTTTTCAAGATAGACTTGAGGAGTGGTTATCATCAACTGAAGGTGAGGTCAGAGGATGTACCAAAGATAGCGTTCAGAACAAGATATGGTTAGTACGAATTTTTGGTAATGTCATTTAGTTTAATGAATGCTCCTGCAGCATTTATGGGATTAATGAATGGTGTATTCAAACTGTTTTTGGACAAGTTCGTAGTGGTATTTATAGATGATATTTTGGTATATTCGAACACCAAGGAAAAACATGAAGATCATTTGAGATTAACGTTGGAAGTATTGAGGAGGGAGAAGTTGTATGCCAAGTTTTTGAAATGTGAATTTGGGATCGAGCGGGTGCAATTTCATGGGCACGTGATCAATAAAAACGGAATTTCGGTAGATCCATCCAAAGTCGAAGCCGTGATTAACTGGGATCAGCCGAGGACACCATAGGAAGTACAAAGTTTTCTTGGATTGGCAAGATATTACAGAAGGTTAATTCAAGACTTTTCTAAGATCGCAACTCCGCTAACGAATTTAACTCGAAAAGTTGTGAAATTTGTTTGGACGGAGAAGTTTGAGGAAAACTTTGAAGAATTGAAGAAGAGGTTTAGTACAGCACCTGTGTTGTCTCTTCCGGATGATACAGGAAATTTTGTTATTTATAGTGATGCGTCGCATAAAGGACTTGGCTGTGTGCTGATGCAAAACGACAAAGTCATTGCGTATGCATCGCGACAATTGAAGGATTACGAGAAGGGATATTTGACCCATGACTTGGAGTTAGCTGCAGTAGTTTTTGCGTCGAAAATTTGGAGGCACTATCTCTATGGGGAGAAGTGTGAAATATATACAGACCACAAGAGTCTGAAATATATTTTTACCCAGAAAGACTTGAATATGCGCCAAAGAAGGTGGTTGGAGTTAATTAAGGACTACGACTGTGAGATTTTATACCATCCAAGTAAGGCAAATGTCGTTGTCGATGCTTTAAGTAGAAAGGGTCGGGAGAAGTTGATGATGTTGACCGCTCAAGAGGAGCTAATTTCATAAATGGAGAAACTTGAGTTGGAAGTGAAGTATCCTATAGAAATTGATGAGAAGTTATTCCAGATGCAATCTGGTACAACTCTACTGGATAAAGTTAAGGAGGCTCAACTCCAAGACGATGAATGCAAAAAGGTGATAAGGAAGATATCTTAAGGAATCGAACCAAGATTTAAGATGGATAAGGAAGGAATACTAAGATTTGAGAGCAAAATTTGGGTACCGCCAGTACCAGAGATTAAGGAAGATATTTTGAGTGAGGCTCATAGCTCAAGATATTCGATTCACTCTGGTAGTATAAAGATGTATGAAGATCTTCGAAAACACTTCTGGTGGCCAAATTTGAAACGTGATGTTGTAGAATGTGTTGCCAAGTGTCTGACTTGTCAGAAAGTGAAAGCAGAACATCAGAGACCAAGTGAGTTACAACATCTGTTGGAGATCCCAGAATAGAAATGGGAACATATTACAATGGAATTGGTTGGCCTTCCGACGACTCAAAAAGGCTACGACGCAATATGGGTTATCGTTGACCGACTGACGAAATCTGCACACTTCCTTCCGATTAAAATTAGATTCAACTTAGATCAGTTTGCAAGGTTATATGTAAAAGAGATCGTTTCGAGGCACGGAGTGCCGGTTTCAATTGTTTCCGATAGGGATCCGCACTTTACATCGAACTTCTAGAAACGTCTACAAGAATGCATGGGTACACAATTATGAATGAGTACAGCATATCACCCTCAGACATATGGACAGAGCGAAAGAATGATTCAGACATTAGAAGATATGCTAAGAGACTGTGTGATGGACTTTAAAGGAAATTGGGATGATCACCTACCGCTCGTGGAGTTAGGCTACAACAACAGTTACTACGCTAGTATTGGCATGATGCCTTATGAAGTGTTATACGATAGAAAGTACAGAACTCCACTTTACTGGGATGAAGTTGGCGAAAGACAGTTACTAGGGCTAGAATTGGTACAACAGACAGCAGAAATAGTCAAAGTAATTCGAACACGACTGGTAGCAGCTCAAGATAGGCAGAAGAAATACGCCGATCCACATTATACAAATGTTGAGTTTGAATCGGGTAGTTATGTATTCTTGAAGGTCTCTCCCTGGAAAGGAAAGATTAGGTTCGGAAAGAAAGGAAAATTAAGCCCAAGATTCATTGGACCATTTGAAGTACTACAAAGAATAGGAGAAGTTGCGTATGAGGTAGCCCTATCTTCAGCACTCGAGAATGTCCACAACGTCTTCCACGTTTCTGTATTACGACCCTACAAACCCGATTACAAGCATGCAATTGAATACGAACCCCTACATTTTGAAAAAGACTTATCTTACGAAGAAATTCATGTTCAAATTGTTGACAGAAAAGAACAAGTTCTCAGATATAAAGTAATACATTCTGTTAAGGTAATTTGGAGGAATCACAACGCTGAAGAAGCTACGTGGGAACTCGAAGAGAATATGATGAAGAATTACCCTCATTTATTTACTTAATTTTGTGTAAGCGATTCTGGGACATAATTTTTATAAGTGGGCGAGAATGTAACGGGTTCTAAATTATTGAGTCGTGATTCTGGGGAAAGAATCCTTTTAAGGGGGGAAAGATGTGACAAACGAGATTTTGTAATTTAATTTTATTATTTATTGAATTAAATAAATATTTTCGATGATTTAATTATTAGATTATATAATTAATTCATACAATTGTGATAGATTAATTTAATGATATGTGTTATATTTATTAAATTAATGTAAAAAATTTTATTATTCAAAGTATGTAATTATGTGAGTTTATTAAATTAAAATAAATATTTAATAAGCCTAATATTATTTTATAATTAATGAGAAAAGTAATTATATGACTATGTGAATTAATGAGAAATTATTATATTTTATTCAAATTAAATTAAATAATATATTTGAGTTATTGTATAATTGGGTGTGACATGATTTAAACTATAGTAT
Organism: Panax notoginseng; assembly: GCA_016801055.1. Classification (NCBI taxonomy): domain Eukaryota; kingdom Viridiplantae; phylum Streptophyta; class Magnoliopsida; order Apiales; family Araliaceae; genus Panax; species Panax notoginseng. The sequence goes on along the minus strand of CM029017.1, from coordinate 94,734,732 downwards.
AAGAGAATCATTAAATTAAATGGTTTTGAAACCTATTAATGCCAGCCAAACAAGGCCCTAAAGGGAGTTAATAGGAGTTAACCCATGATGGGTAACTGACCTCCACATCGCGTCTGTTCTTTATTTTATACGTCTTCTTTATTTCATTTTTTCTAAGTCTGAAAAATAGTTAAAGAGAATTATAGAATTTTCAGAGAGAATTTAGAGGATTTTTGTGAGAAACTCTGTGATTGAAGAAGCTTTTGAAAATGAGTTTTTATCTCTACTCATTCACACTTTGGCTAATCTCTTCAACCCAATTTCTCTTTTACATTATTAAGATTTCATGAATATGGCTTTCAATTCTTCTGTTAAAATCCCTGCAATTGGAAATTTATTTGATTATGAGTTTGTGTATGTGTTAAGGTGTATTATATTGTATTTGATTATATATTGTATTAAACCTTATCATCAGTTTCATATTATTATATCGTATATTATTGCTTCAAAATTACAAAGTATGGAATATAGCCATATGGCCCTTATACGTGATTTTAATATGCCAAACATAAATTATTTTGTAAAATTCACACTCATATATGATTATGCATGTTAAAACGAAGGAATCAAACTCCAAATAAACAGATTTGGTGTTATAATGAACCCTTAATGTTGATTTTCATGTGTTATATTGAAAACTCTCAAGAAAATCAAGAACAGTAAAGTATATGTTTTTATTATGTAAAATTATGTGTTATAACTTGTTAAAAACATGCTAGAAGGGTTAAGTAATAGTTATATGTGTATTATAATGTTTGGGTATAATTAAATTCGTGTGAAAATAAGTTGATTAGAGTTTTGTTGGCCATGTTATGCAATTTTCGTGAATTGCATAACTGAAACTGGAGTCTCGCCCCGCGACGCCAACTCCAGGCCTAAAACTCGCGCCGCAGCGCCAAGTCTCAAGCCGCAGTGCCACGGTGCCGCAGCGCCACTTAACAGAATGGTCCAAAATTGAGTTTTTTTTTAAATGTTTAAGTCTAGCAATGTTATAGTAACTTAATCTAATGAACATAAAATTAGGTTAAACGTATAATGAGGTGTTAAAATAAATTCTTAACATATCAACAACACATTTATGTGTAAATTAAACGATTGAATGCATAGTTAGCTTATTGTTCATGAGATGTAAATTATGTGACAATGAATGTAGCAATTTGACTAAGTATGGTTATAATCAAAGTTAAACAAAGAGAATGAACTTGTGATGACTAGTTACATTATAATTAACTATAGTTGTGAATGGAAATGATATGTAGGATTAAATTCAAGGAACAAGTTTAATTAATGTGTAATCTATGCACGAGACAAGTTTTCTAACCCTATTTGTTATCATTATTCAAGTTTATAAATCCAGTTCAGTTTGTTATATTAAAGATTATCTATCTTTTCAATACAATACTTGTTCTATTGTATACCTCTTGAGATTATTATTCAATTTAAATATCATTTATTGTTGAATCTTATTAGACTAGCGAACCCTTAATTGATTCGACTAGTCCATAGTTGATGAACTTTCTAAATTTCAGAACCCTTATTGAATTATCCAAACCAAACTTCTTTTGGTGCGGACTCTAATGTCAAAATGAGATGAACAACCCTGTATAGGGATTTCTTATGCGTTAGCGTTAAGATATTGTGCACAGTATGGTACTAAGGGTTGATCCCCCTAAGTACGAGTAGAAGAGTCCATAGTCTTATGACTGTTAAAGGTTTCAAGTATAACCCTTGATAACATAGGACATAGTTCAAGGTCTTATGACCCTCATAAATCTTTTGAATTCTTGTTATTCATTCTTGATTCAAAAGTTGAGCTTTTATTTCAGAAGTCTTTGATTCACTCGCATGTTATTATATATTGTTATTTCATTTTTATACTTGTGGGCAATCATGCTCACTCTTGCGTAATAATAACATTGCAGTTAAGAACGAAAGGTATGATGAGCCTTCCACTAGCAAAGGCAAGGGCAAAGCTAATAAGTGATGAAGACTTGTTATTTAATTTTTAGAATGCTATTGTAAAGACTTGATGTTGTTTAAGACTTATTTGTTTATGTTTCCGCACATGCGTTTAAGGTTAGTTTGACCTGGGATTGTATTTATTATTCAGATGTTGTAACCCCATTAGAGGAGGATTTATTTATATCTATTGCATGGTTTGCATTTATTATAGGTAGATAGATAAATGATATTTCTACAGTGAACACCAAATCTCGTGGAATTTAAGTTCCCGAATTTGTGGGTGTCACAAATAGTACCCCGTAAATAGTAACTCATGAATACTAACTCATAAATAGTAACTCGTGAATAGTAACTCATGAATAGTAACTCATAAATAGTAACTCGTTAATAGTACTCTGTATTCGTACATAGTACCATATACGTAAATAATGTCATATACCTAAATAGTGCCATATACATGAACAATGACGTATACATGAATAGTATCGTATACGTGAATAGTAATCCCGGTACGAAAAGGTAAAAATTTCATAATAAAATTCATAGCAATATTTCGATATAATGATATCAAACGAAATAATATCATTTATGAAGAAAATAGCATCCCTTACCTCAAAAGAACAGTACTTCTGATTGGAATATCAGATATAATGCTGAAGGAAACTTGCACTGAATAACGACTCTCAAATTATCTAAATACTCACAAGAATACACTAGATAATATAGAGAGAGAAAACTTATGTTTATTGTGTGATTTTAAATTCTAAATAAGCACCCTATTTATAGGAAAATGCTAGAACGCCAAAGCAGACTTAAGTAATAAAATGTTGATTTTTTTATTACCAATTCTCACGCACGCCATACTGGAAATGAAACTTTTAAATTCAGCAAATTCAAGAGATAAAAGGATAAGTGGGTCCCACCTTCTAGAAATCTCTACCAAAATTATTTATAAAAATAAATTCTAAATTAGTCACCTCTTAAAATTCATAACAAATCATACGTTAATTTTTAACGGTTCAAAATTTGTGGATATATACTCAACTTATATATGTATAACATATCCAAAAATCACAATGATCCAACGGTCGGATTAAAAATTATAACTCACGCAATATAACTTAAGAATAATGATTTTTCGGACTAGGAGTCTTTTGGACCAGTTTCATTCAAACAGTCACAACGGAAAATTCACAATAAATTTTTTTAGGTTAATCCAATTTCTATGGTTAGCTTACTTCCAGGGCTATCTTTTGATATATAGCTCATCTCCTAACTCATTCTACACAAAGAGTTATGGATTTTACAAAATCAAGTAATAAACTAATTTTTATGAAAAATCTCCATATTTTGTTATTCTTTTGATTGCTAGATTTCTCTCATTTGATTCATGTGCCGTGAATTTAGTGTAAAAATATCACCGTTATTATATTATTATATAACCACATTATATGTTTATAATGTAATATAATAATATATTTGAATAACTTATTTTATCAAAAAAGATAAAATATCAATATTTAACAATTGTCACTTTTCTAAAATTTCCTTCATTTATATCCTCGTAAAAATAAATATTTTCTTATCATATAAGTCAATAATTAATTATTCACAAATAATATTACAGAATCACAATACTGACAACTAAGTCATTCCCAGGAAAGATGGGGCTTTTCGAAAACGATTTCTCCTTACTGGCGCGCAATTAGATGACCTAAGCCCTTTCCTCGACAGAACTTTCTAAAAATCGCCAATAATGCTATCAAATAATATTATTCAAATAATATGAATTATTGATCTGATAATGGAAATACTGTGCAGTGACAATTATTGAAACAACAAAAAAATATAAAATATCCACGTAGCAATTATTGAATCAATAAAATAAAATATTGAACAATAATTACTGTAACAATAATTGAGTAGTGTCTTCTTACGTAAAAATGAATAATACAAAAAATATTGTGCAATACCGTGTGCTGCTGTTCAACAACGCGTATTAATTTACTTTACCCACCGTGTATTCTAACAGTTTTAACAGGAACAACTACGTTGTTATTTATAAAAAAATCATACTTGTCGTTTTCTTCATCCAACAGTTATTCTATTATGGGGCCCACAAATGGATGCACCGTCGAACAAATATTCTCCGATAGCAAGAATATTCCACGACCAAACGAATATTCCCCGACAATAATGAGTATTTTATAACCACTTGCTTATTTTGTAAAATTTGCACATTTCACCTATAACTTTAAACTTTTATTAATTTAACTATTTACTAAATAGAAAAATTGAATAATTTTATTTTACAAAATTCGGGGTCTTACATTTTCTCTCCAAACTTAAAGAATGACAGTTTTATATCTACCTCTCGTCTTTTCGGAACATCTTGAATCACCTCAATCGGAGTTTGGATGCTAGAGTTATGGTCATTTTTCCAACGGGTGTCAAATCTGAAATTGTCAACTGCCATTTGCATTGCAGTCACTTTAGGTCCAATTTCAGCATTTCTCCAGCCAGTATTTTGAAGAATTAAAAGAATGAAAGTTGTAGATAGGTCTCCTCTTTTCGGAACATCTTGAATTATCCAGATCGGAGTTCAGATGAAGACGTTATAGCCATTTTCCCAACAGATATCAAAGAAGAAAATGCACCGCCGCCACAACTCCCTTTTATAGGAAAAATCTGAGGCCGCAACTCCTCTAAGCAGTAGCACTTCCCTGTTTCAGCGCCATAGTGCCCATTTCAAGACAAATTGAGGTGCCATAGTTTCTGACACAAATTTTTGATAGATTTAAGCTTTTAAATGCCTAACCTAGTGACCCATTTTGACATTCCTTCAATTCCTTTAATAATTTTTCATTTCCTACGAAAAGAAAGGGAGAGAAAGGTGGCTGGGCTAAAGAAGAAGGACATGTTCTTATGCCATGGCTCTTCAAGAGCTTTAATGAGGTGCTCCAATGAAGCTTTATCTACCAAAAAATTGGGAAGCCACTTTTATCTTTCTGTCCTTTATATTTTCTTTGTTTTTCCTTTATGTAATTAGTAGTTTTTGACCCTTGAATTTAATGGAACCCAATAATTTATTTTAATTAAATATCTTATCTTTTTGTTTAGCACCATATGAGTTGGTTCAATATATTTGTGCTAAATGTTTAATTGTTAGCGCGTTGTAATTAGCTTGGTAATTCATACGAAATTGGAAAAATGGATTATGGATTTATGCCATTTATATATTGACATGTGATTATGCTTGTTCTACATGATATGGAATATATAATTTGCATATCGAATAGGGATATACCCATGTGCCATGTGTAACCATTGTGAGATTATATTCTTAACGACTCTGTGTCTAATTTATTTCATGTAGGAATATTGGGCTTTATTTAGAAATTGGATACTCATTTGACCATCAAAAGAGGCTTATGAATACTTGGAATTCTCGGTTGACAAATCATCGTGACCATTATGATCAATTGGAGAGTTAGGAGATGTAAATGAAGCATTGCACGCCAAGTGTTCGACAAAATGCTTGTTTGGGGATATTGTGTTATTAGCTTCTTAACTATCTATTTATGTTATTTAGCATAATTGTAGTCTTTAGTTTTTATCCCTTCAATTAAGTGTTTAAATAAGATTGAGACAATATAAAGTTAGTACTTGGTTAATCATTAGAGATAATTCCTCGTGGGTTCGACAACTCTCTTATCATTATATTACTTGTTGACCGTGTATACTTGCGCATATTTATCGATTTTGAAATCAATCAACAAATTTTTGGCGCCGTTGCTAGGGAATTATTTCTTTTAATTATCCAATATTAATTTCAATTGAATTGATCTTAATTTAAACTTTTTTTTCTGTTTTAATAAAGTCGGGCCAAAGACTATAAATCAAGCGCTTGTTAGGAGGCAACCCAATGTGTAAAGTTTTGTGTTAGTTAATTTCAGGTACAGAGTATCATGCAACAAGTTTGGCACTCCCAACTTGGAGGACTTGGAGGATGATGCCGATGACGATCGACATGTTCTCATGGAAGTTCTCTATTTTATTTTTTCATATCCCTGACATTGAGGAATTGGTCTTGTTTAAGTTTTGGGGTACTTGTTACGACATATGGTACTTGAGCTAGTATTTTGTTATTATGTTAGTTATTTTGATGTATTTCGTTTATATGTGCATATTAGTTAAAATTTTGAATTTTTTTTTATCATATCTTAGCAAATAGTAGGAGTCAGTTGCGAAAAGCGACAAATGATAAATTATCGAGGATGTCCTTTGCATTTAATTCATCTATTGCATTTAGTAAGGGCATTGTCAGTTTCAAGTTTGGGGGTCTTCTACGTTTTATTTTGATACGTTTTGTTTTCATATGGGTTTTAATTGTATTCTAGTATACATTGTGTCTCTTGAGCATTGATTTAATTTGAATTGAGCTATAATATATGATCGATCAAATGTTTGTTTAGGTTATAACTTGTGAAAATAGAATGAATGTTGTTTGGTCTATGTACTTGACCTTTTGAAAGTTTTCTAGAGTTATCATGTTTTAACATCTTTGAGGCTATTGTTCATATTCGTATTGATTCATTGCTTGAGTAGTTGTTAGTTTTAGTTAATTTTTGTTCTTAGTGGTGTGGCGTGCTAGTTGAGTAATGTCTTATTTGAACTCTAAGATTGACTAATGATAAGGCATGGTTTAGGTGTTGCTTAATCAAGGGGAAATTTTGAGCATGCATAGTTTTTATTTTTGACATCTTGACTGAATTCTCACTGTTCTCGATTCTTTCACATCTTTGCGCACACGCCCAACTATTTAGCTAGTTATCATTGTGAAAACTTATTTGCTTAAATGTATGAGGGATTATCCTTGAAATGTATTGAACTTATTTCAATAACTTTTAATGCTAAAGTTAGGCTTTCATATAAGTTTAGGGGATCCTTCAATAAAAATAAAAAAAGATATATGTTTATATATATATATATATATATATATATATATATATAATGAAAATAAAATAAATGTTACTCTAGGTTTAACTAGGTCTAATTATGTGGCCTTTGTTACTCGAGTTAATAGATCCTTAAAGGTATTCTACACCTAGTGCCCTAAAGTCATCTGACTTGGGAATCATTGATCAAACACTCATTACATGGGTAACTCTGAATAACCTAATGTAATTAAACATTGCACGGTAAAGCTTGAGATTGAGATAATGACTTTAGGTTGGCTAAGATTAATTACGTGGCCTTTGTTACTCAAGTTAATAGATCTTTATGGGTGTTCTACACCTAGTGCCCTAAAGTCATCTGGCTTGGGAGTCATTGATCAAGCACTCGCTACATGGGTAACTCTGATTAGCCTAATGTAATTAGACATTGCACGGTCAAGATTGAAGTTTGATGTGAGATGTTACATTTTTGCTTAAATAAAACACTTGAGATCCCTTTCTTATATGTTTGTCTTGTTTAGTGATGATTGATGTTAATGTCGAGTTTATAAAATTATAGTGTAATCTTTCATAAATTTAAGTACATGCGTGATCTAAATCCTAACTCGTCTAAACATACGGGACACGCACACACACATTAAAAGGATCATGAGTATTTGTGAGCTCAGCAATTTTGTTGAGCTGTAACTTTGTGTTGCTTTGGCTTTGGTGCGCTCTTTGATCTATATTCTTTGAGGCTATTCGAAGTTTTAGGTTTCTCATTACTCATGTTGTGTTTTGGGGTAATAGTTGTTTGTTAGATTCAATTTTTGGTTAGTGTTTTTGTGGCACAGCCAAATCCAGGTACTCGAATTTTCCACAGATTTGGTGTTCACTCACGAAAAATAAATAACATCTAACTACCCATAATAAAGATAACAATAAAACTGAATTAGAAATCCTCCCAATTAAGGGTTACAATAACTTAACAATACAATCCCAGGTAATCTAATCTTAATACATCAATGTCGAAACATAACATATTTTAAATAAGTCTTAAACATAACAAAATGAGTATTAATATCAACATTCTCAAATAATCAACAAGTCTTCATCACTTGCTTGCTTTGCCTTTGCCTTTGCTAGTTGATGACTCATCAACTCTTTCAACATTAGCTGCAATGTTATTATGCAAGAGTGAGCAACAATTGCCCATAAGTATAAAAATAATAGTAGAAATAATAACATGCGGTTAAACAAGGGATACTGGATAATAGAAAACTCAGCTTTTGAATCAAGATTAGAGTAGGAATCAAAAGTACATCTGAGGGTCACAAGACCATGAACTATGTCCCAGGTTATCAAGTATTTCTACTTTAAACCTTTAACAGTCATAAGACTATATGGACCTTACTTCTCGTACTTAGGGGGATCAGCCCTTACTACCATGTATGTGCACAACATCTTAACGTTATCCCGTAATATAATCGCCCATAATACGGTTGTTCATCCCAACTTTGACATTACAATCTGCACCAAAGAAAATTTTATTTGGATTAACTTCAATGATAATTTAGAGTTCAATAATCATCAACTAAGGATTAGTTGAATCAATAATGGTTCATTATCCATTCAAAGTTTCAATGTGATAATGTAATCGATATTCAAATCAAAGATTGAATCTCAACTATGTACAATTGAATGAACATTGTGTAACAAAAGTAATACTTCGAGAGAGTTAGAACATTTCATTTGCAATGTGACGCTCCGAAAATAGGTATACACAACCCATTCTGAGTCGCCAAATACATGGTATAGAATTTTAATACAAACTTAATTATACAACTGTCGTGTAAAATACGACAAAATATAACTAAGAGTTTTAACACGAATATTGTCTCGTAAACAATATCCAAACTCAAATGGAGTCCTCATTACAATTATTATCACACTATTTTATAAAATAGTGAGGACTACTACAACCACCATCTCGGACCGTCACTCCATTCCCCGACTAGTCTAGGTTATGTTCTCATTTTCTGAATATAACAATGAAAGCAAAGGTGAGCTCAACTAGCCCAGTATAGAATATTATGACTAAGATAATGTAGAATAAATTATAATTAGCCTTCAACAGTGTAAAACTGATAGAATATAGTAGACAACAAGTTTAACTGCAGCGGATCAAATAATCCATTAGAAGAGTCAAGTAGAGCATGATATCTACTATCTTCTATGATTTAAAAGTTTATCATCAATTTTATCGCCGAGACTCAGCTCAATAAATAATCAACATCAGCGAATTATCCATGCACTACGGGTCAAGGATATTCATTATTAACACATCTATGAATCATCCATACACTATGGGTCACTGATATTCATATTATCACCAATGGTCATGATTATACTGATATATAGTCATAATCATACCAATCAACAATCCATCTATGCACTACGGGCTAAAGATGACTTTTCTCACAATATAAGCATGAGGATGATGACAATGATATAAGATTCAATCAAACGAAATCAAGGATAAATTTTAATGATTAAAATTCAATTTATTCAGAATTCAATAATGTCCAAATTTTCAACATGATAATGCTTTGTTGAGTAAAATTCAAGAATAATATTTTATCAAAAATAATTTGGATAGAAAAGAAATCAATTTTGTCATGAATACTACCCCGGGTGAATAGTACCTGAGTGAATAGTACCCCGTGAATAGTACTTTTGGAATAGTGCCATGTGAATAGTACCTCGACATAAAAAAATCAAAATTTAACAAGAGTGTTCAGAAAAATATTCTTGTAAAAATTTTGAAGGATATTCTACTAATTTCAAGGAGTATAGAAGCAATATTTAACAAAATGAGTGTAGAATTCATAATCTGAAACGAAATAATATTACTTACATACTACAGAGTATGGAAGTAAATATTATTTCTTACGAATATTGAACAAAAATAATATCCCTTACGAATATTGAACGAAAATAATATTCCTTATGAATATTGAACGGAGACAATATCTCTTACGAATATTGAACAAAAATAATATTCCTTACGAATATTGAACGAAAAAAAAATTCCTTACAAATCCAAAAAATTGTGACGCCCCCAGATTAATACCACACTTATCTCAAATTTGGTTGTCACGTACTAACTACAATAATAAATCAACATCTCACACAACGGAATATTAGAATAAATTACATTGTTATAACATAATTATTCTTATCCCAAGGGTTCGTAACTTAACCATCTCTTGCAATACCTCCAACATAATTAAACATAATTTAGATATAACTAGTACATATCACATCTTATGTCATTATAGGAATATAATAATCTCCACTAAACATAAACTACTCTGTAGCCTTGTCCTTGCCCTTATCAATGCATGAGGGGCCGCCTTGCTATGCCTTAACTGAAATGCTTTTAGGGAAAAGCAAGAATGAGCAACGATTTTACCTAGTAAGTAATAAAGCAATAAAGGTACGCAATGTAGTTTTATATTTCTCAAGGGTACAACAATAAGGATAGTTCAAGATAGCAAAAAATATCAATGATTATCAACAATAGTCGCTATGGACAGAAGATATCAATAATATTCAATTATTAGTCAATTCAAGATTTTAAAGTAATGAATATTGATCAGTCACTAAGGACTAAGAACTTCTCCTAGAATTAATAGTAATAAACTGATAATTCCATAAAATGAGTGCAACAGGTGATCAGCCTAAAGTACCCTATGTCAATGCGTTACATTTAATCTTTCTGAAGTGCGCACGTCGGTTTCCTGACAATATATAATTCCCCTACCAAGAGGGTTGTTCATCTCAGTCATAAGATTTTGCACCAAGTAAATTTGGTTTGGACAGCTTTCGATCAATATCAATAGTCTAGCGAAGCAATGGCTTAGACAGTTTTCTTTCACAGTACATATATGAACAATTATCGTTCAAAATCAAGGTTTGTAAACAATTTCATTTTTAGATTACGAAGTATTATACTTTCAAAGCTCTACTTGTACAATCAATAATAAGTTCAATTAATGCTCAATAAAGAGTAGGGTTTGAGTACTTGCATTCAATATATGAATCAATAAAATTTGAGAACTTTGCACAAATCCAAATTTGTCTAAGTTAGGAAAATTGCTTAATATAAAAGAGAGTTCGGATACTTGCCTTACGCGTAGTTTATCAAAGTAAAGCTTAACACCCTTCCAAAGAATTATAATATCCTATTCATGTATAATCACATTAGTTATACAAGTTGAATCTGTAAACTTGTTATCTTAACTAACTATGATACACCAATATAATTTATCGGTACTAAACATATATTGCTAGTCTTCTCTTAGTCATATGATCTCATGCGTAAATCATCACATAACACTAAAATCGATTTCTAAGATGTTATGTCATTTAGAGAACATAGCTTGCCATCACATTTTGACTTAAGGGTGTAGTTATGGTATTCTTCAGTTATCATACTTATTCACAAACGTATACTATACTGGACATGTACTACTGATTAAAGTAACAATATAGACATGTATAAACCCTTAGATCAACAATAAAAATTTGATCCTAGTGCAGACTGGCGTGACCGTGCTTGGTTTGTAGTAAGGAGTGGCACGACCGCGCTACTCCGGGTGTAAACCAAGACATAGTTACTTCTGTAATAGGTTAGTGTACACCGTCTTGTATATAGATGAATAATCACGAAAAATACACATGTTAGTATGGGATTTGCTAAGTTTGATCTTATATACTATCATTAACATAGGTCATCATCTATTCTCATTTAATAAAGACTTTAAGTGTTCAATCCATGATTTTCTTATGTTTGATCGTTAAACATATGCTATATGATCCATAAGTCTCAACAACACACACTTGGATTAGATTAGTCATGTATGTCAAGTACTAGAATACTCATAACGTAGTTATTGACAACGCTAATTTTCAAATTTTCTTGTGAAAATCTCATGTTAAGCCACCAAGTATGCAAAGTCACTTCATTCACTATATATCATGCTCTAACATATTGATATTAGAACATAATAACATGTTCACAAGTTCCTATATGGTTTATCAAGTTTGTAATTGAAACTTAAGGTCTCCATTAGTAAAACTTATTTAAACATGCAAGATAAATTCACATTGTTTACATCATGCTTTCATACTCATTTGTGCACGTACTCAAGTTATTTACATAGTCTAGAAAGATCAGAATTTGAAGGCATAATGTTCATCATGCTTTGTTTTGCAAAACTTCAAGTCTTTATTTAGAAAATCCTTTAAAATTTACCTAGCAAACTTATTATACATGAAGAAAACTTATGCCATATATTAGACTTGTTTACGTATATATCTTGGTTATCTACACATGTTCACAAAATAAAAAAGTATATTATTCCATATTCACAAATTCTAGTTTTTCCAAACCTTTAAATTTTCTTTGAATGTTTGTACTAAAACAACTAACATTGCATTTATATACATAGCAATCTCAGTCCACAAGTTAAGTTTGGTTATGTGCATATCTTAACCAAAGTAGCATGCTCATCATCATACTGGACCATTAAAATAGTATCTGATAAAGACACCCGCGCAATATTAAGCAATGGAAGTGGCACGGCCGCGCCACCTCGTTCAGAAACTAAAATACATGGCTCTGTTTCAGCAGAGCCTTAGCATATGAATAGCTCATTCTAAAACCAGACGAACAGCAATACTTCAAAGCATACATAACAACTCAGACAACACAATGACATGCTAATTCACAATAATTTGACAGAGAAATCATGTAATTGCTAAGAATTTGATAAAACTTAACTAAGGGTAAAAACAGAAGTTATACCTCCTTGAAGCTTAATTGAACTCTCTACTTCTCTGATTAAACTCCTTCAATGCTCAACAACTCACACTCTCTAGTGCACTTATCAGACAATTTCAAGTAACTGAGAAATGAAGAAGGTGCCTTCCATTTATAGAGAATGGATTATCCAGTTCATGGCTTTGCACCAAGGTTTAATTTAGTAGAGAATGGAAGAAAATGTTTGGTATAAAAAATTTGGCCAACTGCCAATTCATAGCAATCATCACTACCATTTCTAGCTTCATCATCTTCCTCTTATCCTTTTGGTTTTGCTGAGCTTTACGCAACAGCAGGGGATAGGCCATTGGCCTAATACGCGGCTAATAACTGAGACTTTTAATTTGGGACAAGGCTTAAATCTCAGCAACTTTTTTTATAATGCTTAGTTTGTTTCACTTATGCTCTCAAAATGTAATTTTAATGTGTTAATGTTATTACATAATGGATAGTTAGGGATTATTTATGTACCCACATCATATAATCCATGTACATTAACTACACATAATTAATACATATAACATGTATGGACTCAATTTAATTGATCATTAATAATTTAATATCTCCTTAAAACTTTATTATTCCAATTAGACTCAATTATTGAAATTATATTATATAGTACATCTTTAATGTACCCACACATACTAATTGTCACATAAGCAATTATTTATGTAACTTATAATTCTTTTCACTTTACTATAAAGTTTCTATACATAATATAGTTACACTAAAGTTTCACACTACACTTTCTTTTTAATGTAGGAACTATATGTTAACACATATCTTACACACATTAATTAAATGATATAATTCTAATTATGTAATTTACTTTGCTCACAATAACAATTAATTTATAATATAATATTAATTAATCCTTCACTTCTTAATTAAATTAATTCCTTAAATCTCCATTTTCATGCCACACAAGGCATTTTCACAATTCTCATCACAACTCCACATTCTTATAAATTCAATTTAAATTACTTGAATTCTTCATTTCACAACACATCAATATTTATATTCAAATAAATATTCATCAAAATAATTAATTATTCATGAAATCCTCGGTTCTTACAAAAATAATATCGTAAGAGAATATGAAATAAATAATACACATTACCTTAAAAGGAGACTATTTCTGACTTGTAGGGCGGGGATATTCTTGAAGAAAACTTGCACTATTTTTTACACTCCAGGCTTCCTTAAACTCTAAAGAAATACGCTCAATATTATAGAAAAAAAATTCTCTGATTCTGGTGTGATTTTCAATTCTAAACTAAACATCCTATTTATAAGAGAATGACATGATACTATTTAGGAGAAAATTGCACATTAAGATTAGAACGAATTCACAGGCGTCGGCTAAATTTTTTTTTACTATGCAGTGCATAACATTCCCACCCGTGACCCTTAATATATATATATATATATATATATATATATATATATATATATATATATATATATATATAAAACAAAACTGAGATAACTCTCTACTGTTAATTTTAAAAAATAGGTAAGTGGGAGTCCATGTAATAAGTCAAATTTACAACAAATACTTCATAAAATACCCCTCTATTTATCTCAATTCACTTGGCTTCTCAAAACACATTTTTAATAAAATTCATCATTAATATTATAACTCACAATATTAACAACTAGATCATTCTCAGGAAAAAGGGGGTTTTTCGATAAGAATTTCTTCTTATTAGCGAACAATTAGGTAACTAAGCTCCTTTCCTCGACAGAACTTTTTAGATATCGACAATAATGAAAATAATAATATGAATAACTTTGTCGTCTCAATTATTAATTTAATAATATAAAATATTGTGACAACAATTGAATCGATAACGTGAGATACTATGCATCAATTATTGTGGCAATAATTGAATAAAACTGAGTTACTTCTCACGTAAGCGTCAATAATCAAAAATATTGTATAATACCGTGCGTTACTATGCAACCACGCGTATTACTTTACTTTTACCACTGGGAATTTCAACAGTTAACGGTAAAACTTTTGTCATTATTTTTATAAAAAGTTATTTCTGTCATTTTCTAACTCCGACAGTAATTCCGTTATGGAATCCACCAATGATTGTGCCGTTGTACGAATATTCCCTGATAAAACGAATATTCTCCGACCAATAGAATATTTAATAGCAACTTGCTTACTTTGCAAAATTTATAAATATTACTTACAACTATAACATTATATCAAATCCACACTATAATATTCAAAAATGATATTTAAAGAAAAATTCATCTTTATTCATAAAAGACGGGGTCTTACAACCTCCTTTTATTATGAAATTTTGTCCTCAAAATTGGTGTACGTACCTGATATGTCGAAGATATGAGGATACCTTGATTTTATTTTAGATTCTAACTCCTGGGTTATTTCCTCAATATCGTGGTTTCTCCACAAAACTTTGGCTTGAGGAATAACCTTGGAGCGTAGAATATGTTCCTTCTTATCCAAAATGTTAACATGTAATTCTTCATATGTTAAATCTTTCACTATATCGTCTGATTCTAAATCAATAATGTGGTTCGGGTCTTCTACATATTTACATAACATAGATATGTGAAAAACGTTATGAACACGAGACATACTTGGCGGTAAGGCGAGTCTATAGACCACAGTTCCTACTCGATCAAGGATTTCATCTCTTTCTAAATCTCGTAACTCCTTTCCATGGAGCAACACGTAACAACACATAATATCCAACATTGAATTTCACGTCCCTTCGATGAAGATCATCATAACTCTTTTGTCGATCTTGTGAGGTTTTTATACGTTGTCGGATCATTTGAATCTTTTCTGTTGTCATGCGTACCAATTTCGGTCCCAAACAACATTGCTTCATCCACCTCATCCCAGTATACTGGAGAACGACACTTGCATCCATACAACGCCTCGAATGGAGTCATGTCTACACTTGCTTGATAACTGTTGTTGTAGGAGAATTCCACTAATGGCAAGAACTTGTCCCAACTTCCTTTGAAGTCAAGGACATAGAGTCTTAATAGATCTTCAAGAGTTTGAATAGTTCTCTATGATTGTCTGTTCGTCTAAGGATGATATGTCAAACTGAATCGTAAATTCGTGCCCATAGCTTTCTGTAAACTGACCCAAAACCGTAAAGTGAATCTTGGGTCTCGATTAGAAACTATGGATACTGACATACCATGCAGTCTTACAATCTCATTTATGTATATACGAACAAGACGTTCAAGTGAAGAAGTTTCTCATATAGGTAAGAAATGAGCAGACTTGGTTAATCTATCGACAATGACCCAAATTGCATCTATTCCTTGAGAAACCTTGAGAAGACCAATAACAAAATCTATGATAATGTGCTCCCACTTCCATTCTAAAATTTCAAGTGGTTGTAATGGACCTTTTAACACTTGGTGCTCTGCCTTGACACGTTGATAAGTTAGACACCTTGAGATAAACTCCGTTATCTCTCTCTTCATATTGCTCCACTAAAATGTATGTCAAAGATCACGATATATTTTGGTACTCCCAAGATGGATTGAAAACGGTGTGTTGAGTCCTTCCATCATGATTATTTACTTCAAATTAGAGTCGTTAGGAACACAAAGTCTATAGTTGACTCGAAGTATTCATTCTTCATCATTTTTTGCTTCTTGAATAGCACCTTCTTGCACTTTCTTCTTCATACGCATCAGCTTCAGGTCTGTAGCTTGAGCAGCTTTAACTTTATCGATTGAAGTCGGTTCTACTCGTATATTTGACATCATCACGTGGGTCTCTAGAGTCTTTAACTCTATCTTCATCCTTTGTAAGTCATGCAAAATGGGCCTTTGCATTGACAATATTACACTCGTACCCGTATATGATCTTCTACTCAACGCGTCAGCTACTACGTTCGCTTTTTTAGAATGGTATTAAATGGTATAATTGTTATCTTTCAACAGTTTGAGCCAACATTTTTGTCGCATGTTGAGTTCCTTTTGGATGAAGAAATATTTTAGGTTTTTATGATCTGTATAGATCTCCACTTTCTCCCTATATAGGTAATGCCTCCAGATCTTTAGTGTAAAAATGAATACTGCCAACTCTAGATCATGAGTAGGATAATTCCTCTCATATTCTTTGAGTTATCGTGAGGCATAGGCTATGACTTTCTCATGTTGAATGAGAACACATCCTAACCCTCGTCTTGAAGCATCCTTGTAGATGACAAATCCCTCCGAACCAGATGGTATTGTCAGAACATGTTCTGAAATGAGTCTCCGCTTGAATTCTTGAAAACTCTTCTCACATTCCTAGCTCCAACCAAATTTTGTATCTTTTCTAGTCAGCTGAGTTAATGGAGTAGTGATTCGAGAAAAACCTTCCACGAATCTCCGATAATAACCAGCTAAACCCAAAAATCTACGTACTTCGGTCATTGACTTGGGTTGCTCCCATCTTTGAATTGCTTCAATCGTTGTTGGGTCAACAGATATTCTGTGATTTGATATCACGTGCCCAAGGAATGCTACTTCCTTAATCCAGAACTCGCATTTCTTCAACTTGGCATATAGCTTTTTCACGAAGCTTTTGGAGTATCAGCCTCAAGTGTTGCTCATGATCTTCACAGTTTTTGGAGTATACGAGGATGTCATCAATAAAGACAACCACAAAATAATCTAAATATGCCTTGAATACTCAATTCATCATATCCATGAAGGCAGTAGGTGTTAGAGTTTGTGCCCTAGAGGCAAATTATTTGATATAATTGCGTACCATTTTGATATTATATTTGAATGAATAAATGAATGGTTTTATTATGGTTTTATTTGTTGCGTTATATAAATGTTAACATAATAAAATTCCTTAGAATAGTGATACAAATTATATGGTTTCAAGTATGTGACTTGAACATGAGATTATATAATTACAATTAATATCATTGCTCTTAAATGACCCTAGTCGAGTATCATTGTTGATGGGACAACAATGTTGTATTGAGACTAGTATATGGATTGACTGATGACCAAATCTCATTGGTCATAAATATATGAGATATTAAGTCAATGCATAGGTATGTGTTAGAGAACGATGTACTGGACATATCCACTATGAGAATTCTATGCGCAGTTTCATTAGCGATTCTCATAGTGACAATGATGTAATGATCCTCTGACCTGAAATCGCTATATTACTACACGAGAATTTATGTACTTTGATATCATCAGAGGTCACCTTTAATTGGGTGGACTATAAAGGTGATTATTGGGTACATCATGAATCGTGTGAGGAATATGAGTGATCTAGATGGAATTTAACCCTCCTATATATTAGGTGTGATATCCATAGGCCTCTTGATTGAGTAGGACTATGAAATGCATGGCCATGCTCAAATAGTGATTTGTTTCATATAATTTACTCATTGATCAAGAAAAACTCAGATTAAATTATGAAGAGTATGACAAATTCATGACTCGAGTTTAATCTAAGACATTAAGGTTAAAATGATTAAATTACATTGAAACATTGGTCACGAAAAAGGTTGCATCGAATCATCGATCTTATTATTACTTGGGTAGAAGTGATGCATTACTAGATGCCGCTCACTATATATAATTTTATAATATGATTTTAAAATTATTGTCAAAGTAATAATAACCTATAGGGTCATACACATAGAACGCAATTTAAAAGTGAATTAATTTAAATTTTAAGGATTTAAATATATCAATATGATTTATAGTATTTTAAATTAAAAGGATAATTTGTATATATGTATATTAATTAAGTAAGACTTAATATATATATATATATATATATATATATATATATATATATATATATATTCAGATTTTAATTATATTAGGTTTTGATTAATTCCTCCTAACTGCTATATATATGATATATATATCAGCCATTTTAGGGATTACATCAAAAATAAAACCCTAGTCGCTCTTAGAGAGAGACTAGAGAAAACAGTTTCGAAAAAAATCCTCATCCTTGGTGGCTAGTACCGCGGCTCCTTTTTTTCCCTGCAGATCGTACGACGATTCGAGGGGCGTTCGTGTGGATACTATAGAGACGCAGTTCGTTTGAATTGCGTTGGAGATTCGACCGCATCGATTCTAGCTTTAATAATCGGTATAATTTCTAACCACTGAATTAATTTGTTTTTCGCATGGATCTTGTTTTAGGGTTTCACAATTGTCTTTCAATTGTTTATTTTCGCTGCGTTTTATGTGCCGAAACCAAACAGCAGGAGCATTAGCTAATCCAAAAGACATGACTAGGAATTCGTAATTCCCGTACTGAGTTTTGAAAGCAATCTTTGGAATGTCATCAGTTTTAATCTTTAACTGATGATATCCAGAACGAAGATCGATCTTTGGAAAGAATTTGGCGCCTTGCAACTGGTCAAACATGTCATCAATGCAAGGCAACGAGTACCTATTTTTAATGGTGACATAATTCAACTCCCGATAATCAATTCAAAGTCGCATACTCCCATCTTTCTTCTTTACAAATAGAACAAGATCACCCCAAGGAGACGTACTAGGACGAATGAAACCGATGTCTAACAGTTCTTGTAGTTGGGGTTTTAACTCCTGAAGTTCAATAGGAGCCATTCGATATGGGGCTTTGGAAATGGGTTTTGTACCGGGTTCAAGGTTAATACAAAACTCAATTTCATGCTCTGGGGGTAGGCCACAAAGTTCTTCGAGGAATACGTCAGGAAATTTATTAACAATAGAAATATCATTCAAATCTGACGTATTTTTGTTTAAATCCGTGACATGGGCTAAGAAAGCTTGACATTCATTTTTCAATAAACGAATGGCTTTATGGCTTTATATGACAGTGATTGACTTTAGTGGTTTGGTTACTTGAATTCGCTTAATAGGTTGGTTAGGAATATGAAAGCTAATAACCTTACGAAATCAATCAATTTTAGCATGATGAGTAGTTAACATATCAATCCCCAAAATCACATCAAATGCAAGTATTTTTAAAGAGATAAGATCGACAGGTAATGTGAGGTTACCGATTTGAATCAAATAAGATTTATAAATAGTGGATGTAATTAAGGTTTCTCTCAACGGAGTTTTAACAGATAAGTCAAAGTCTAATTTATCTGCAGTTAAATTTAAACGTTGAGCGCAAGTAGGAGAAATAAAAGAATGGTTAGAACCGGTGTCAAATAAGGTATAGACTTCGCATGAGTTTATAAATAGCTTACCCGTGACAACCTCGTTCGGGTTCCTTACTTTTTGGGAGGTCACGACAAATGCCCTCCCTTGAACTATTGGCTTTGACTTGTCTGGGACGGCATTTGGTGTCTCCATCCCAGCTAGATTTGACTTCACCACACGATAAAATCGAGCTAGGTGACCTTCTCTTCCATGATTATAACACGCTATGGGTTACGGCGTGCAGTTTGGACTGATGTGTACCTCCCCTCTGGATATGTAGCATACGACTGGTGGTCGTTCTCCTTCCTTAACAATGGGTGCTGGTGCTGACGTCTTTCCATCATTGTTGAATCTCCTCTTCTTGAAATTTCTACTTTTATTATCTTGGCCATGATTACCACCGAATTGGTTACCATTTCTGGCATATTGATTTACTCCACGTTTGTTGTCACCGCTTCGATGACTGCTACCACTGGTATTATTATTTTGCCGGCTTCTATCTTTTGGTTGGGCTGACTCATTATCGCGCTCCAAACCTCGTAGAAACATCCGCGTCATTCGCTCCTCATTATCTACCAAATGGGATGCAAACCGTGAAAACTCCATAAATTTAGTCTCGTATTGCGATACGGTCATATTGTTTTGCTCCAGCTTGATGAATTCTACCTCCTTCATGTGATGAATACTTTCAGGAAAGTACTTGTCGTTGAATAATTCTTAGAACTTCTCCCAAGACATCTTTAGTGCGGCAGGATGAGTACGTTTTACAGATTCCCACCAATGATCTACCTCTCCTCACAACATGAAGGTGGCAAAGGGAACCTTTTTCTCCTCAGAGCATCCCAAGACATCAAATATCTTGATGATCTACTTAATCCACGTCTCTGCCTTAAGTGGTTCTGGCATTCCCAAAAACTCTGGTGGTCTCAGCTCCTTGAATTGCTTAGTAGTGACTAACCGTGAGTTGCCAGTGTTTCCACCTATATTTTGCATAAGGGTTTCTCTCGCCTGATGTTGCATGAATTGCAGAAATTGCAGAAAGCCTATGAACATCCCATCGTTCATCATTTGGTCGGTGTTGTTGTTTACCTGAGGATTATTGCCTTCCTGATGCACATTATCCTGGTTATTGATCGTCGGTGACCTAACGGTCTCATGTGCTCCATTGCTAATCTCAATATTTTTAGATGTCATTTTCAAACAATACCACAAAACAAGGGTTAATTGACATGCCACATATTATCTCTATATTCTGACCGACTAATTAAATTGCAAATAAGCTTAGGTAGGTCATATTAGCTAAGGAATTACCCGTCTCTCCCCTCATAGTTCTAGCCTCACATCTCAGCCAGGGATCATATTCCTAAGCTTTGATACCAACTGTGATGCCCCCAAAATAGGTATACACAACCCATTATGGGTTGCCAAATACATGGTACAGAATTCAAATACAAAATTAATTATACAACTGTCGTGTAAAATACGACAAAATATAGCTGAGAGTTTTAACACGAATATTGTCTCGTAGACAATATCCAAACTCAAATGGAATCCTCATTACAATTATTATCACACTATTTTATAAAATAGTGAGGACTACTACAACCTCCATCTCGGACCATCACTCCATTCCCCGACTAGTCCCGGCTATGTTCTCATTTCCTGAAGAGAACAATGAAAGCAAATGGTGAGCTCAACTAGCCCAGTAAAGAATATTATGACTAAGATAATACAGAATAAATTATCGTTAGCCTTCAACAGTGTAAAACTGATAGAATATAATAGACAACAAGTTTAACTGCAACGGGATTAAAATTCCATTAGAAGAGTCAAGTAGAGTATGATATCTACTATCTTTTATGAATTAAAAGTTTATCATCAATTTTATCGCTGAGACTCAGCTCAATAAATAATCCACATCACTGAATTATCCTTGCACTTTAGGCCAAGGATATTCATTATTAACACATCCACGAATCATACATGCACTACAGGCCAAGAATATTCGTATTATCACCAATGATCATGATTATACCGATACATAGTCATAATCATACCAATCAACAGTCCATCTATGCACTACGGGCCAAAGATGACTTTTATCACAATATAAGTATGAGGATGATGACAATAATATAAGATTTAATCAAACGAAATCAAGGTTGCATTTTAACAATTTATAATTCAATTTATCTAGAATTCAATAATGTCAAAATTGTCAACATGATACTGCTTTGTGGAGTAAAATTCAAGAATAATATTTTATCAAAAATAATTTGGACAGAAAAGAAATCAATTTTGTCATGAATAGTACCATGTGAATAGTACTTCAGAAATAGTACCCCGTGAATAGTACCCTGGCATGAAAAGATCAAAATTTAACAAGAATATTCAGAAAATTATTCTTGTGAAAAGATACTAGATGAAGCGCAAATTTCAAGGATATTCTACTAATTTGAAGGAGTATAGAAGCAATACTTATCAAAATGAGTGTAGAATTCGGAATCTAAAACGAAATAATATTACTTATATACTACAGAGTATGGAAGAAAATATTATTTCTTACGAATATTGAACAAAAATTATATCCCTTACGAATATTGAACGAAAATAATATTTTTTACGAATATGAAAAATAATATCATAAACAATTATGAAATAAATAATGCCCCTTACCGTAAAAGGAAAGTATTTCTGACTGGTAGGGCGGGGATATTCTTGAAGAAAACTTGCACTATTTTCTATATTCAAAGCTTCCTTAAACTCTAAAGAAATACGCTCAATATTATAGAAGAAGAATTTTCTGATTTTGGTGTGATTTTCAATTCTAAACTAAGCGGCTTATTTATAGGAGAATGGTAAGATACTATTTAGGAAAAATAATCACAGACTGCACAGTAAGATTCGAACGAATTTACGGGCGTCAGCTAAATTTTTTTTTTGAATTGACTATACAGCACTATGCAATACTATGCAGTACTATGCAACTAATAAAATATAATATATTCTATTTTACATAAAAAATAAAACTTATTAGAATATATATATATATATATATATATATATATATATATATATATATATATACAGAACTGAGATAACTTTCTACCGACAATTTTGAAAAATGGATAATGGGGGTCCATATAATAAGCCAAATTTATAACAAATACTTCATAAAATACTACTTTATTTGTGACAACCCCAAAATAGGTCCATTCCACCCAACCCATTCTGAGTCGTCAAATACATGGTACAGAAAACAACTACAACTTTATTACAACAATTGTCGTGCAAAATACAACAACACATATGCTGTGAATTTGAATACAAATATATACCAAATGTGACATTGGACACTATCATGTATCAGCACCTCACAAAGGTACCTTACATAAAGGTACAGTCAAAAACTGTTTTAGAAACTAGAATCTTTGGAAAGTGCTCAAGGAAACCTTCGTACATGGGAGGCCATGCTTCTAGGTTATGATAGATATCATATGGCCACATAATTATCCTTGGTTGACCCAACAGACCCCAAAGAAAAACTAGAAGATTACTATCATATTCTTCCCAATGGTGAGTCTTCTCTTGACTTATCATTATCTCCACTGTCTCTAATTGAGAATTATACTTCAAACAAACACCAAGATTATATAGGTAGTGCTCGTAGATATACTCAGCAAGTGGATGAGCACAACCATGTCTTATGATGACACTAGGTTGTATGTCATTAGACATCTTGTATGATAGTGACGAAACACCCTTCCAACGTTGGGTTCGCCTCACCCTATTTTCTTCACCAAATATAACTACTAAATGATGACCACCGTTCTATTCCCTTGTTACCCCCGCTCGACCCAGCTACACTCTTATTACCTGAAAGGAATTGTGAAACAAAAGGGTGAGCAAAACTAGCCCAGTAAAGAATATCATGACTAAAGATAAATAAATTATCAATAGTCTTCATCAGTAACAAATCAGAGATTTAGAACATATGGTAGATGATAAAAATTTCAACCATAGTTGCAGCGGAACGAGCAATCCATTAGAAGAGTCAAATAGACTATAAAGTCTATTATCTTCTCCATGTTAAAAATCCATCAACAATATTTTATCCCTGTAATATCAATCAATAATTATGGTCCACAATCATATGAATAACTCATAATCATAACTGTGGTTCTAAATTCCTCTTCTCATCCAGGACGAAGATAATTTTCATCACCTATCTTTACCTGAAACATCAAAGATCATGGTTACACCAAATCACATTTCTTGTTCATAATCATACTAATAACTTCATCTTTGCACTACGGCCAAAGATATTCATTTGTATCACCAGTTGGTCATGTTCATCTCAACATCTGTTCATCTTTGCACTACTGGCCAAAGATATTCAACAACATGTCATCTTTGCACTACGGGCCAAAGATATTCATCAACAATTCATCTTTGCACTACAGGCCAAAGATATTCCTCAACAGTTCACATTTGCACTACGGCCAAATATATTCATCAACAGTTCATATTTGCACTACAGGCCAAATATATTAATATCTCAAAGAAATATATAATCATTTCAAAATTTATCTAAACAATAATTATAACCATGTTGATCAATTCACCTTTGCACTTAAGCTAAAGATATTCACTTATAAATTCAATGGTCATGATCATACCAGCCAACAATTCAACTTTGCACTACTGGCCAAAGAGAACTCATAGTCATGATCATACCAGAAATCTATCCATCTTTACACTCAAGTCAAAGAAAAATATCATCATTAGGGTTATAAAAATGTTATATATGATAATAAAATCAATATAATCAACATATAGATTTAATCTCAAGAGTAATATTCATAAACCAACTATAATTTGGTTAGAAAAAGAAACCAATTTTGTCGTGAATAGCTACTCGTGAATAGTAAACTCGACACAAAAATATAGAAATTCTACAATAAAATACATACCAATATTTCGGTATAATGATATTGAAAGAATAATATTTCTTAAGCTTATAAACAATTTATTTTAATTGTTTTTACTTTACTAAATAATGCATTTAATCATCCTAAAATGCCAAACTCATAAGATTTTATCACCAATAACCAAAAACCCTCATCAAAAATCTCCATATACCTCATATAGGATTCTCAAGCCATAAAATCTTATTTTCCAATTTTCTTACTTCACATACATATTTAATTCATTTACTCATAACTAGACTATTTTCATGAAAAAATACCAAATCAGTTCTAAAAATATTTCTTTTCTTGAATTTAGCATAATATAGTCCCATAGTGAACATATATTTTTCTCAGAATTTTTAAAAGTCATTTACTATTTTTTATATGGCCAAAACAACCGAATATTTATACATTTATCAAAAATTGTACTTTTATCTAAAAATTCTGAAATTCACAGAGTATACTCCTCTCATATACATGTACTCCCAATAAAAATTTCATCAATTTTGGAGTTAACTACAAGAAGTTATAAACTGTTACTTTTAAAATAGTCTTTTCTTATAAAATTCATAACTCTTAATCTATACATCCAAAAATCACCATTTTTGGACACAATCAAGAAAACTCATCAAAATATCATTTTAAATTTTTCTAGAATTTTTGAAGGACAGAAAAATTACGAAACTGAAAAACATAACAACCCCTAAAATCTCTTACTATCCCTTACCTCAAAAGAGCAGTACTTCTGATCGGTATAAGGCTGAAGAAAACTTGCACTGATGAATAGAAACTCACAAAGTATCTAAATACTCACAAAATACACTCAATAATCTAGAGAGAGAAAGAGAGAAAACTTATGAATTCTGGTGTGATTTTCAATTCTAACTTAGCCCTCTATTTATAGGAAAATGTTAGCACGCCGAAGCAGACTTAACCTGCAACCTGATGGCTTTACCTGCTACTATTCCCACCCACCACATTTGAATAAAAATCTCAGTATATTTCTTCACCAACCAAGAGTGGGGCCCACCAATTTTAGAATTTTCTACCAAAATGATTAACTCCGAAAATTCAACAATTTCTGAATCAGTCATCTCGTAAAATTCATAACAAATTATACGTTAATTTTTAACGGTTCAAAATTTGTAGACATATACTCAACTTATATATGTATAACATATCCAAATATTACCACGATCCAACGGTCGGATTAAAAATTATAACCCTCGCAAAATATCTCAAAAACCCTAATTTGATTTTCAATACCTCCGTTCCGACAAAAATATAGATAAAACACCTCAACATTAACTCCTTCATTTTTAACCACAAAAAATATATCCCTAATTTATATCCACATAAAATAAATATTTCCTTATCATATGAATCAATAATTAATTATTCACAGATAATATTACTGAATCACATTTATGACAACCAGCCCGTTCCCAGGAAAGAGGGGGCTTTCCAATAAGGATTTCTCCTTACTGGCGCGCAATTAGATGACCAAACCTCTCCTTAGACAGAACTTTCTAGACATTGCCAATAATATTATCTAATAATATTATTCAAATAGTATGAATTATTGATCTGATAAAGGGAAATAATGTGCAGCAACAATTATTGAAACAACAATAATATAAAATATCAACGCAGCAATTATTGAATCAATAAAATAAAATATTGAACAATAACTACTGTAATAATTATTGAGTAGTGTCTTCTTACGTAAGAATCAATAATTAGTGCAATACCGTGTGCTACTGTACAATAACGCGTATTACTGTATTTTAACCACAAGGTATTTCAACAGTATTAACGGTAACAACTACGCCGTTCTTTGTAAAAACTCAAATTTGTCGTTTTTTTCATCCGACAGTTATTCGTTATGGGGCCCACAAATAGCTGCCCCGTCGTACGAATATTCCACGACCAAACGAATATTTCCCGACAACAATGATTATTTTATAACCACTTGCTTATTTTGAAAAAAAATTCACATTTCACCCATAACTTTAAACTTTTATCAATTTAACCATTTACTGAATAGTAATTATAAGAAAAATTGAATAGTTTTATTTCATAAAATTCGGGGTCTTACAATCTCCCCTCCTTATAAAATTTCATCCCCGAAATTTACGTACCTGGTATTTCGAAGAGTTGAGAATACCTTGCTTCTATTTCAGATTCTATCTCTCAGATCATCATGATTTCTCCATTGCTCATCTCCCATGATAACTTCATTTGGGTTCCTCATTTGTTGGGAAGTCATGACAACTGCCATCCCTCGAACTACTCGGCTTTGACTTGTCTGGAGCAGCATTTGGCGTCATCATTACCGTTGGAATATACTTTTCTATAGGACATATTCCTCCCTCAACTGCCTCTTCGTACTCCTCATTCATGATCTGAATCATCAATCTTCGATCCATATCGGATTCAGGTTGACCGCTATGTACAGGGTAATTCAAAACTTGATGTTGGGTTCTCCTAATTGCTTTCCAAAAAGAGAAATTCATATCATCTATTTTAGCCTTCTTAGATCGAACATCTCTTTCCACAATATCCACGTGTCGTGCGGTTTTTGCCCATGCATCACTTATTCTCACTCGTTCAGTTTTTTCTTCTTTCAGTTCAGATTCAATTTTTATCATCTTATACTCTGCCAAAGAATGCTTCTGTTCAAGCATCACATATCGGGTAACACAAGCTTGAATTGTTGCATCCTTTTGTTCCACGACCGCCTGTCGTTCTTCTGCCTGCTCTTCTAACTCATGAATACGATTTTGAAATTCTATATTTTGATCATATAATACCTCTAATAAACTCTCCTCAGGTACTTCTTCTTCCTTTTCTTCCTTAGTCTCAGCTGTTACCTCTGCGACTATCTCGGGTGCAACTATTAATTCTTAACTCACCACATGGATATCCCTAATTCCTTCTTCGTCTGACATCACATTATCACGGTTAGTGATTAGAGGTATCCCCACAGTCTCATTCACTCCATTGTTAGCATTCTCAGCTGCCATTCTCAAATAATGCCATAAAACAAGGGTTAATTAAACAAATTAACATATCACATAATATCTCGATATTATGACTGACCAACAAATAAGCTTAGGTAGGACACACTAGCGAAGGATTTACTCATCTCTCCCCTCCTAGTTGTATTTTCCGATCTCCGCCAGAGATCATATCCCTAAGCTCTGATACCACCTGTGACAACCCCAAAATAGGTCCATTCCACCCAACCCATTCTGAGTCGTCAAATACATGGTACAGAAAATAACTACAACTTTATTACAACAATTGTCTTGTAAAATACAACAACACATATGTTGTGAGTTTGAATACAAATATATAACAAATGTGACATTGGACACCATCATGTATCAGCACCTCACAAAGGTACCTTACATAAAGGTACAGTCAAAAACTGTTTTAGAAACTAGAATCTTTGGGAAGTGCTCAAGGAAACCTTCATACATGGGAGGCCATGCTTCTAGGTTATGATAGATATCATATGGCCACAGAATTATCCTTGGTGGACCCAATAGACCCCAAAGAAAAACGAGAAGATTACTACCATATTCTTCCCAATGGTGAGTCTTCTCTTGACTTATCATTATCTCCACTGTCTCTAATTGAAAATTATACTTTAAACAAACACCAAGATTATATAGGTAGTGCTCGTAGATATACTCAGCAAGTGGATGAGCACAACCCTGTCTTATGATGACACGAGGTTGTATGTCATTAGACATCTTGTATGATAGTGACGAAACACCCTTCCAACGTTGGGTTCGCCTCACCCTATTTTCTTCACCAAATATAACTACTAAATGATGACCACCGTTCTATTCCCTTGTTAACCCCGCTCGACCCAGCTACACTCTTATTACCTGAAAGGAATTGTGAAACAAAAGGGTGAGCACAACTAGCCCAGTAAAGAATATCATGACTAAAGATAAATAAATTATCAATAGTCTTCATCAGTAATAAATCAGAGATTTAAAACATATGGTAGATGATAAAAATTTCAACCATAGTTGCAGCGAAACGAGCAATCCATTTGAAGAGTCAAATAGACTATAAAGTCTATTATCTTCTCCATGTTAAAAATCCACCAACAATGTTTTATCCCTGTAACATCAATCAACAATTTTGGTCCACAATCATATGAATAACTCATAATCATAACTGTGGTTCTAAATTCCTCTTCTCATCCAAGACGAAGATAATTTTTATCACCTATCTTTACATCAAAGATCATGGTTACACCAAATCACATTTCCTGTTCATAATCATACTAATAACTTCATCTTTGCACTACGGCCAAAGATATTCATTTGTATCACCAGTTGGTCATGTTCATCTCAACATCTGTTCATCTTTGCACTACTGGCCAAAGATATTCAACAACATGTCATCTTTGCACTACGGGCCAAAGATATTCATCAACAATTCATCTTTGCACTACAGGCCAAAGATATTCCTCAACAGTTCATATTTGCACTACGGCCAAATATATTCATCAACAGTTCATATTTGCACTACAGGCCAAATATATTAATATCTCAAAGAAATATATAATCATTTCAGAATTTATATAAACAATAATTATAACCATGTTGATCAATTCACCTTTGCACTTAAGCTAATGATATTCACTTATAAATTCAATGGTCATGATCATACCAGACAACAATTCAACTTTGCACTACTGGCCAAAGAGAACCCATAGTCATGATCATACCAGAAATCTACCCATCTTTACACTCAAGTCAAAGAGAAATATCATCATTAGGGTTATAAAAATGTTATATATGATAATAAAATCAATATAATCAACATATAGATTTAATCTCAAGAGTAATATTCTTAAACCAACTTTAATTTGGTTAGAAAAAGAAACTAATTTTGTCGTGAATAGTAACTCGTGAATAGTAACTCATGAATAGTAACTCGTGAATAGTAACTCATGAATAGTAAACTCGACACAAAAATGAAGAAATTCTATAATAAAATACATACCAATATTTCGGTATAATAATATTGAAAGAATAATATTTCTTAAGCTTATAAACAATTTATTTTAATTATTTATACTTTACTAAATAATGCATTTAATCATCTTAAAATGCCAAATTCATAAGATTTTATCACCAATAATCAAAAATCCTCATCAAAAATCTGCATATACCTCATATAGGATTCTCAAGCCATAAAATCCAATTTTTCAATTTTCTTACTTCACATAACATATTTAATTCATTTACTCATAACTAGACCATTTTCATGAAAAAATACCAAATCAGTTTCAAAAATATTTTTTTTTCTAAGATTTAGCATAATATAGACCCATAGTGAACATACATTTTTCTCAGAATTTTTAAAAGTCATTTACTATTTTTCATATGGCCAAAACAGCCGAATATTTATACATTTATCAAAAATTGTACTTTTATCTAAAAATTCTGAAATTCACAGAGTATACTCCTCTCATATACATGTACTCCCAATAAAAATTTCATCAATTTTGGAGTTAACCACAAGAAGTTATAAACTGTTACTTTTAAAATAGTCTTTTCTTATAAAATTCATAACTCTTAATCTATACATCCAAAAATCACCATTTTTGGACACAATCAAGAAAACTCATCAAAATATCATTTCAAATTTTTCCATAATTTTTGAAGGTCAAAAAAATTACGAAACTGAAAAACATAACAACCCTTAAAATCCCTTACTATCCCTTACCTCAAAAGAGCAGTATTTCTGATCGGTATAAGGCTGGAGAAAACTTGCACTGATGAATAGAAACTCACAAAATATCTAAATACTCACAAAATACACTCAATAATCTAGAGAGATAAAGGGAGAAAACTTATGAATTCTGGTGTGATTTTAAATTCTAACTTAGCCCTCTATTTATAGGAAAATGTTAGCACGCCGAAGCAGACTTAACCTGCAACCTGATGACTTTACCTGCTACTATTCCCACCCACCACATTTGAATAAAAATTTTAGCACATTTCTTCACCAACCAAGAGTGAGGCCCACCAATTCTAGAATTTTTTATCAAAATGATTAACTCCAAAAATTCAACAATTTCTGAACCAGTCATCTCGTAAAATTCATAACAAATTATACGTTCATTTTTAACGGTTCAAAATTTGTAGACATATACTCAACTTATATATGTATAACATATCCAAATATTACCACGATCCAACGGTCGGATTAAATATTATAACCCTCGCAAAATATCTCAAAAACCCTAATTTGATTTTCAATACCTCCGTTCCGACAAAAATATAGATAAAACACCTCAACATTAACTCCTTCATTTTTAACCACAAAAATATATCCCTCATTTATATTCACATAAAATAAATATTTCCTTATCATATGAATCAATAATTAATTATTCACAGACAATATTACTGAATCACATTTATGACAACAAGGCCGTTCCCAGGAAAGAGGGGGCTTTCCAATAAGGATTTCTCCTTACTGGCGCGCAATTAGATGACCAAACCTCTCTTTAGACAGAACTTTCTAGACATTGCCAATAATGTTATCTAATAATATTATTCAAATAATATGAATTATTGATCTGATAAAGGAAAATACTGTGCAGCAACAATTATTGAAACAACAATAATATAAAATATCAACGCAGTAATTATTGAATCAATAAAATAAAATATTGAACAATAACTACTGTAACAATTATTGAGTAGTGTCTTCTTACGTAAGAATCAATAATCGGTGCAATACCGTGTGCTACTGTACAATAACGCGTATTACTGTATTTTAACCACCGGGTATTTCAACAGTATTAACGGTAACAACTACGCCGTTATTTGTAAAAACTCAAATTTATCGTTTTTTTCATCCGACAGTTATTCGTTATGGGACCCACAAATAACTGCCTCGTCGTATGAATATTCCCCGACAGAAAGAATATTCCACGACCAAATGAATATTCCCCGACAACAATGATTATTTTATAACCACTTGCTTATTTTGAAAAAAAATTCACATTTCACCCATAACTTTAAACTTTTATCAATTTAACCATTTACTGAATAGTAATTATAAGAAAAATTGAATACTTTTATTTCATAAAATTCGGGGTCTTACATTATTTATCTCAATTCACTTGGCTTCTCAAAACATATTTTTAATAACATTTAACATTAATATTATAACTCACAATATGAACAACGAGACCATTCCCAGGAAAGAGGGGGGTTTTCGATAAGAATTTCTCCTTATTGGCACGCAATTAGGTGACCAAACCCTTTCCTCGACAGAACTTTCTAGACACCAATGATTGTGTCGTCGTACGAATATTCCCTGATAAAATGAATATTCCCTGACCAATCGAATATTTTATAACAACTTGCTTAATTTGTAAAATTTATAAATATTATCCACAACTATAACATTATATCAAATCCACACTATAATATTTAAAAATGATATTTAGATAAAAATTCATCTTTATTCATAAAAGTTGGGGTCTTATATGTAATCATGAACTTGAATGATTAAGCTTTGAACAGTTCGAAATAAGAATACAAAGCTTGTTCAACAATAATAAAGTTTTAGAACGTGCTCAATGAAAGTTTAGAATCATGGAACTTGTATAATTATAATCATGATAAAGCAATAAGGAGAAATGGCATAATCATAATCAAGATAGGGTAAGGAACTTGTTTAACATAAGTGTAGGGTTCAAGACACTTGCCTCATGCATATGCTTAATGATTACTACTCACGTTCACCAAAAGTCCTACACACATGCCATATGTATTCACAACATTCATTAGTTACATTCATATTATCCTTATAGGTTTAGTTCCCTCATTTACTACAACTTGTTAACTTAGTTTAAGTTCTACTCATTACCATTAATCACATATACAAGACTGAAGTCTTAAATATTAAGTTTAAACAACATTTCATCCTCTCATGGACATCACGTTTTAGCCCTTATACAACTTATCAAATCATCATAAAATTTCACCACATGTATGTTAACAATTACGATATAACATCTTATTACATGTCCAATACATTATCATGTTCATTAGACTAGGTTAGACTAACATGTAATGGACAGTACACAAAGAAACCAAAACAGCTCAACTCTGGTACCCCCATCGGGGCGGGGTTTTATACTGAAGAAATGCCTGCTGGGGCAGGGCAGTTTGGCTTGGTAAAACTCGCCGAGGCGGGCTTACCCAGATTCAGTTTCTGCAGTTCGCAACTACATTGTTCATCAGACCAAAATATGCGAATTTCACATATAATCAGTAGATTTAACAAACCTATAAGACATAGACTTCACATAATTGTTACCAACCATGAATACATCGATTTTAAACAACAAAACAGCAATATTCATCATATTTAACCCCTTTAAATTCATGTTCTTTCTAAAAAAACCTCATTTTAGACATCCTTAGCAAATCATCTCACCATAGATTCGTTTCTTGACCAAATCAGTTAGAATAACATTCATTGTTTTTGTATTTAAACATATTAATACAATTAATCATCAATTTACTTATTACAACATGGATGAAACACTAATTTTGGTTCTAAAATTAGCCTTTTTGTACATTTTATAACAAAACTCGAACTTCTTTTGTAAAACATGATTTCATGAATCAATTAATACCAAAAATCATTTTCAACCCACATATAACAGATTATATCCATCTAACAACATAAATAATCATTATTCTAACAAATCATCAACGAAAACTCTAATTTTGACTTCAAAATCATATATATGTCATTGTATACTCAAAACTTCCTTTTTAACCAAAATTTCATGGATTGATTCGCCAAAAAATTATTTATATCATCACATATTAGATTATTCATGCATACTAATAATTTATAAATAACTTTTCAACAATTACTCATTAAAATTCAATTATAGAGAACTAAAATATGTTTTCATGGAAAAACTCAAGAACATAATAAACAAGGGTTGTAATATTAATTCTCACCCTTTCATTCTTATTTAGATGATAGGAAACCCTCCTATGATTCTTCAAATCTTCTTCCTCAAACTCAATTATTTCAAAACTCTCTCTTTTTCTCTCTATTTTCTCAAGCTTAGGTCTTAGGAAAATACGTGAAAAGAAAAATAAGACTGATAGTATAGTGCGTAGACTTGGTAACTGACACAACACGTGTATCAATTAAGCGCATCATGGCTTTAATTGATCCCATGTTCTTAAGGTCATGTTTGGTTTGGCTTTAATAACTTCTTTTAGTTTATTTTAATTAACTTGTTTATTATATAGTTTATTTGTCACACTTTAATTAATCAAATAATATTATTTAAATTTAATTAAATTTAAGGCAACATTAATCATTAAATCAAATTATGTCATAATTAAAATTCTCATTTATTAATTATGACAAATGGTTAAACCTCTAATTAATTAGAACAATATTATAATTATTAACAACTTGATTAATTTAATACTTCCAAATAAATTATAACTTCGAACTATAAAATTATTTCTCATTAATTTAATTAATGTGACACAATTAATTAAATTAATCTACAATAATTTCATCAAATATTTATTTAACTCATTAAATAAATCAACAAAAATATTTATTTAACTCATTAAATAAATCAACAAAAATATTTATTTAAGTTAATAAATATTTAATATTAATTACAAAAGTCTCGTTCGTCACATCTTTCCCCCCTTAAAAGAATTTTGTCCCCAGAATCACGACTAAATTAATTCGCCCCGTTACATTCTCCCCCTTACAAAGATTCTGTCCACAGAATAGCTACACAAATATTAAGCAAATAAATTAGGGTAATTTTTCATCATTTGTTCTTCGAGTTCCCACATAGCTTTTTCAGGTTGTGGTTCCTCCAGATTACCTTAACAGAAGGTATTACTTTATTTTGAGTACTTGTTCTTTCCTGTCGACTATCTGAATAGGAATCTCTTCATAAGATAAGTCTTTCTCAAATTGTAAGGGGTTCATATTCTATAACATGCTTATAATTAGGCTTATACGGTTGTAACACAGAAACATAAAAAACATTATGGATATGCCCTAATATCGGAGGTAAGGCTATCTCATATGCAACTTCACCAATTCTCCTCAATACTTCAAAGGGTCCAATAAAACCTTGGGCTCAATTTTCCCTTCTTGCCAAATCTAATTTTTCCTTTCTAGGGAGATACTTTCAAGAAAACGAAGCTACCAGATTAAAATTCTCAATTCTATTGATGTTGATCGGCATATTTCTTCTGTCTGTCCTGAGCAGCTATCAATCTTATCCTAATCATCTTGACAATCTCAGCAGTTTGTTATACCAATTCTGGTCCTAGCAATTGGCGTTCACCAACCTCATCCCAGCATAATGGGGTTTTGCACTTTCTGCCGTACAATGCTTCGTAAGGCGGCATGCCAATACCTGCATGGTAACTGTTATTGTATGCAAATTCCACCAACGGTAGATGATAGTCCCAATTTCATTTTGAGTCCATTATACAAGCTCTTAGCATATCCTCCAATGTCTGTATTGTCCTCTCGCTCTGGCCATCTATTTGAGGATGGTATGTCGTACTCATTCTCAATTTCATTCCACAGCATTCCTGTAGTATCTTCCAGAAGTTAAATGTGAAATGCGGATCTCGATAAAAAATAATAGACACTGGCACACTGTGCTTTGAAATAATCTCCTTCACATATAGCTTTGCCAACTGATCTAAGTTAAATCTGATGTTAATCGGTAAGAAATACGCTGATTTCATTAGTCGATCCACGATAACCCATACTGTGTCAAAACCTTTTTGAGTCTTTGGAAGACCTACCACAAAATCTATTGTGATATGTTCCCACTTCCATTATTGGATTTCTAATGGTTGTAACAACTCGCTCGGCCTCTGATGTTCTGCTTTAAATTTTTGACATATCAAACACTTGGCCACACAATCGGCAATGTCTTTCTTCATATTCGGCTACCAGAAATGTTGTCGGAGATCCTGGTACATCTTTGTACTCCCCGGGTGAATCGAATACCTTGAGCTATGAGCCTCGGTCAAAATTTCCTCCTTTACCTTTGATATTAGTGGAACCCAAATTCTTTTCTCGAATCTCAATTACACTTCTATATCGACTTTGAATTTCACTTATCACTTTCAAATATTCTTTTCCTTGTCTTTTCACATTCCTCATCATGAAGTTGTGCTTCCTTAACCTTATCCACCAAGATTGAACCGACTCCTAATTAAAATAGTTTTTCGTTTGACTCCTTAGGATATTTCACCTCCAGCTTCGCCATTGATGAGATTAGTTCCCTCTGAGCAGTTAACATTGACAGTTTCTCTCGACCCTTTCTGCTTAAGGCATCGGCAACAACACTCTTTTTACCCGGATGGTATAAAATTTCAAAGTTATAATCCTTTATTAACTCCAATGATCTCCTCTGACGCATGTTCAAATCCTTCTATGTGAAAATATATTTCAGACTCTTATGGTCTGTATATATTTCACACTTTTCCCCGTAGAGATAATGTCTCCATATGTTTAAAGCAAACACTGCCACGACCAATTCTAAATCATGGGTTGGATACCCCTTCTCATAGTCCTTCAGTTGTCATTACGCATATGCAATGACCTTGTCGTTTTGCATAAGCACACAACCTAGTCCTTTATGTGATGCATCACCATACACCACAAAATTTCCCCTGCTGTCAGGGAGAGACAACACTGGTGCCAAACTTAACCGCTTCTTCAGCACTTGGAAACTTTCCTCACACTTCTCAGTCCAGAAAAACTTCACCGATTTCCTAGTCAAATTCGTCAACAGAGTCGCGATTTTGGAAAAATCATGAATAAACCTTATGTAATAACCTGACAGTCCTAGAAAACTCCTTACTTCTAACGGTGTCTTCAGCTAATACCAGTTCATCATATCATCAACTTTCGATAGATCTATCGAAATCCCGTCCTTGTCAATCACATGCCCAAGAAATTCCACTCGCTCTATCCAGAATTCACATTTCAAAAACTTGGCGTACAACTTCTCTTTTCTTAATGCCTCCAATATCACCTTTAAATGTTCCACATGCTCCTCGATTTTAGAATATACTAGAATATCATCAATAAACACTACCACAAATTTATCCAAAAATGGTTTAAACACCCTGTTCATTAGGTCCAAAAATATTGTAGGTGCATTAACCAAATGACATCACTAGGAACTCGTAATGACCATAACGAGTACTGAACGCTGTCTTTGGTACATCCTCCTTCCTCACCTTCAACTGATGGTACCCACTTCTCAAATCTATCTTTGAGAAATACCTAGTTCCTTTCAACTGTTGAAATAGGTCGTTAATCCTTAGTTAATGGATACTTATTCTTAATTGTGACATTGTTTAATTCTCTGTAATTAATGCAAAGTCGCATCGACTCATCCTTCTTCTTAACAAACAATATCGGCGCTGCCAAAGGTGATACGCTCAGTTGGATATTCTTCTTTTCTAAAAGTTCTTGCAGGTGTACCGTCAACTCCTTCATCTCCACCGGAGCCGTACGGTACAGGGCCTTCGATATTGGGG
The DNA here is from genome assembly GCA_016801055.1 of Panax notoginseng. Classification (NCBI taxonomy): domain Eukaryota; kingdom Viridiplantae; phylum Streptophyta; class Magnoliopsida; order Apiales; family Araliaceae; genus Panax; species Panax notoginseng. The sequence continues at coordinate 94,697,132 of CM029017.1, read as the reverse complement.
TAGTTCCTGGTACCAAATCGATCACAAATTCTACTTTTCCTGTCTGGCAGAAGTCCTGGCAAGTCATCTGGAAATACGTCTCCAAAGTCTCTAACGACATGTATCTCTTCCAATTTCGCACTTTACTTTCGAGTATCGATTATGTAGGATAAATATCCTACACAACCTTATCTCAACAACTTCCTGGCCTGCATCGTCGTCAGACAACTCGCTTATCTAGGTGACTTGCTATTATAAAATACCACCTTTAACGGAGTCATAAGGTTTAAACACTTCTTTTGGCAATCAATTATCGCCCCATAATTGAATAGCCAATCCATTCCCAAAATGACGTTAAATTCCTAAAGTTTAATCGAGATTAGATCTACCATCATTACATGGCCCTTAATGAACACCCTACAGTTTTTGTGTAAAAACCTAACAAGAATTACTTCCCTATTTGCAATCTCTATGTTCAAAGGGTATTCTAATTCCTCTTTGGGCAAATTCAAATTCTTAGCAAAATCGTCAGATATAAATGAACAAGTAGCACCCAAATTAAATAATATATAAGCATTAATATTATTGATGGGAATGGTACCTTACAGCACATCTCGGGATTGTACATCTCACATGGTCATGTTGAAAGTTCATGGTGGTGGGTCGGTTTGGCGACGCCGGTCTAGTGATTGTCAGTGCTACCATTACTGTTTCTCTGACTTCCACTTGCTTCTGCTCCTTCCGCTGCCTTCTTAGGAAAATCACTAGCCAGATGATCCCTTGACCCACAAGTGAAGCAAGCCCTCTTTTTAGGGTTAAGGAAATTTGGCACTATGTGGCGTTCCTTACCATAATTGTAGCAAACCCTATTTCCTTTCATGCTTACCCCCGGGTGATTCTTCTCGCAGGTAGGACAAGTCTCCACCTTCTTATTCTGACTTCTTTGTTGATTTCTAGTATTCATATTATAATTCCACTTCCTCTTCTGACTATGACCACCGCCACTATTGTTGCCACTAGCTTTGTTGTTCTCACCTTCATTCTTCTTCTTCTTTTGTTCTTGATTATACCAGGTCAGAGCATCGCTTCCATTTTCTTCAATGATTGTCTTTTCCAATACTCCCGAAGAAGTGTTCAATTGGAACATTGACACCCTGTTGTACTGTAAGACCCAACTTCTATGAATAAAGATTAATTTTTCTCTAAATGTTATTTTGAATAATAAGGTGTGAATTTGATATAATGTTATAGCTGTGGGTAATATTTACAAATTTTACAAAGTAAATAAGTTGTCATAAAATATTCGTTTGGTCGGGGAATATTCGTTTTATCAAGGAATATTTGTACGACGACACAATCATTGGTGGAGCCCACAATAAAATTATTGTCAGAGTTAGAAAACGACAGAAATAACTTTTTTTTATAAAAATAACGGCAAACCTTTTACCGTTAACTGTATAAATACCTGGTGATAGAAGTACAGTAATACACGTGGTTGCACAGTAGCACACGATATTGCATAGTATCTTTGATTATTGATGCTTACGTGAGAAGTCACTCAGTTTTATTCAATTGTTGCCACAGTAAATGCTGAATAGTATCTCACATTATTGATTCAATTATTATCACAATATTTTATATTATTAAATCAATAATTAAGACGACAAAGTTATTCATAGTATTATTTGAATTATTGACGATGTTTAAAAAGTTCTATCGAGAAAAGGGGTTTGGTCACCTAATTACGTACCAATAAGGAGAAGTCCTTATCGAAAGCCCCCTCTTTTATTGAAATGATCTGGTTGTTAATATTGTGAGTTATAGTATTAATGGTGAATAAATATTATTAAAAATGTGTTTAGTGAAGCTAAGTGAATTGAGATAATTAGAAGGCGTTTTTTATGAAGTATTTGTTGTAAGCACCCCCACTTATCCATTTTTTAAAATCGTCGGTACAAAGTTATCTCAGTTTTGATTTATTACTTATATATATATATATATATATATATATATATTTTATATTTTTGTATATAAAAATAGAATATATTATATTTTATATTGCATAGTACTACATAATTTTGCATGGTACTGCATAGTGCAACATAGTAAAATCAATTTTTTTAAAGTTTTAGCCGATTGCGCCTGTGAATTTCCTTATTGTTCACCCGTGATTTTCTAAATTCAAATAGTGCCCTGCCATTCTCCTATAAATAGGATGCTTAGTTTGGAATTGAAAATCACATTAGAATTAGAGAATTCTTCTTTTATAATATTGAACGTATTTTTTTATAGTTTAAGGAAGCTTTGAGTGTAGAAAACAGTTCAAGTTTTCTTCAAGAATATCTGTGTTATACCAGTCAGAAATACTCTCCTTTTAAGGTAAGGAATATTATTTTTGTTCAATATTTGTATGAAATAATTTTTTCTTCCATACTCTGTAGTATGTAAGTAATATTATTTCGTTTCGTATTCCTAATTCTACACTCATGTTGATAAGTATTGCTTCTATACTCCTTGAAATTAGTAGAATATCCTTAAAATTTGCGTTTCATCTAGTATCTTTTCACGGAAATTTTATTCTGAACATTCTTGTTAATTTTTAATCTTTTCATGCCGTGGTACTATTCACGGGGTACTATTCACTCAGTTACTATTCACCTGGGGAACTATTCATGACAAAAATTAATTTCTTTTATGTCCAAATTATTTTTGATATAATATTATTCTTGAATTTTACTCCACAAAGCAGTATCATGTTGACAATTTGGACATTCTTGAACTCTGGATAAATTGAATTATAAATATTTAAAATTTATCCTTGCCCTCATTTAATTGAATTCTTATATCATTGTCATCATCCTCATGCTTATATTGTGATGAAAGTCATCTTTGGCCCGTAGTGCATAGATGGACTGTTGATTGGTATGATTATGACCAAGAATTATGTATCGGTATAATCATGACCTGTAATGTTACAAATGATGTGGTAAAAGTCCTTATTGGCTTGTAATGCATTGATGGACAGTTGTTGGCATGATCTTGACCACTGGTGGTAATAATGATTATCCATATCCCATATTGCATGGATAATTCAGTGTTGTGAATTATTTATTGAGTTGTGTTACAGCAATAAAATATTAATGATAAACTTTTAAATCATAGAAGATAGTAGATATCATGCTCTACTTGACTCTTCTAATGAATTTATTGTTTCACTACAGTTAAACATGTTGTCTATTGTATTCTATCATGGTAACACTGTTGAAGGCTAACGATAATTTATTCTGCATTATCTTAGTCATAATATTCTTTACTGGGCTAGTTGAGCTCACCCTTTTCTTTCATTGTTCTCTTCAGAAAATGAGAATATAGATGAGACTAGTCGGAGAATGGAGTGATGGTCCAAGATGGTGGCTATAGTAGTCCTCACTATTCTATGAAATAGTGTGATAATAAAAGTAATGAGAACTCCATTTGAGTTTGGATATTGTCTACGAGACAATATTCGTGTTAAAACTCTCAGCTACGTTTTGTCGTATTATATAAATTAAATTTGTATTTAAATTATGTACCTTGTATTTGGCGACTCAGAATGGGTTGTGTATACCTATTTTTGGGGCGTCACATGTACAACCATGGCTTCAACCATTGTTCAAACCTCCTATCTTTCCACTCATCTGTATTCACCCTGATAAGTTGCGAACCTAGCCAACTCGTTGAACTTCATGGCATATTCTGGCACCGTCATGTTACCCTACTTCAACTCCACAGATTGAACCTCCATATGGTTCTGAGAGCTCGTTGGGAAATACATCTCAAAGAACTTCTCCTTGAACCTATCCCATGTGATCACACCCTACCCTCCTCCAACCTTGTTCACCTGCCACCAGTAGCTGGCCTCTAACTTTAGTATAAATGTTGCAAAGGCAGTCTTTAGATCATCATTGACCCTTGCAACACCAAATACCTTCTCCATTTTCGTAATCCAAGTCTGAGATTCGACTGAATTCATGGATCCCCTAAACTTTGGCGGTCCTACTGTCTTGAAATCTTTAAATGAGGTAGCTTGAGCTTGCAGCTGATTCACAAGTGCTCTATCTAACAAGTTTACCAACTGCTGAACAGGATTAACGTTCGCATTGTCGCCGTTGTTATTGTTGTTGTTCGTGGATCATTCTTAAGATTATTGACGTGTTTGGCGTGTTCTTGGCGGCATTTTCTTGTTTAAGATATACGCTTATTAGATCATTACTCAATTCTTAAGTATTTAAGACTTAACTTAAACATTTTAAGATTATCACTTAACACTTAACATCTTGAATAAACATTGATATTTTATTCATTAATAACTTTCAAAACATAGAAAGATTGCATCATTGTTATTTACATCAACTATCCTGAGATAAAGAATCTTCATGATTAAATCACCATATTCCATTGCTTATATCCACACTAGAATTTACATTATTTAACTACAATAGATATTCACATAACTCATAATGTTCCTATCACGGTCTACTCAGATGTCGAATAGCTTCTTTGCGCTATTCTTCCATGATATGAAACATCGTCCTACGATCCAGCACGTACCACGATAACTCCTCAAACTGGACTGGATAGTAAATAACTCGATCCAATGCTCTGCTCATTGCAATGTGGAAGGCACAATCCATCTCTCCCATCTTGGCCTTCTTTGCCTTCACCTCTTACCCGGCTACATCTACATGCTGGAAAGCCTCCTCATAAGCATCTTCAGCCCTTGCTCTCTTGGCGGGCTCTTCTCTTAGATCATCTTTCAGCTTCGCAATCTCTGCCATTAGCTTCTCCTTTCCACCCTTTGTGTGAGCTAACTTCCACTCCACATTCACAAGGCGTCCATCAAAATCATGAATTTCTTTATCTTTCTGATCTATAGTGGTCTGGCGTTCATTTTCTAGGTCCTCAAACTCTCTGACTCTATCATGTATCTCTATATTACGGTCATACACCTCGTCATACATCTGAGTTGTAATAGAGTTCGGTACAAACTTTTTGTCCTCCTTATCCTCCAGATCAAACTCAGACTCGTGCTTGTGACCCTCGACAGTGATTAACAGAGGTGGCTCTCTCTATATCAACTGCTCCATGACGACATGAAAGTCTCAGGGCTCTTCCTCTCTTATCACTCGGGGTTCCTCCTCCCCATCCTGACTAGATCCTCCAAGGTCAGACATCCTGACAACAAAGTTTTAAGTTTTAGTTACTAATCGATACTCACGAGCACATAAGTATATCACATAAGCACATAAAGTCGTTTATTATCTTCAATGAATTTCTTAATTCATTTCTTAGAACACTATAAGAGTTTATCACCGCTATGTTCTCATTCTCCTATAAGGCTACTACCTAAGATTTTTCCCCCACCTAAGGTTCATAACCTATAGCTTTGATACCAACCCGTGAAACCCCCAAATCCAGGTACTCGAATTTCCCACATATTTGGTGTTCACTCACCAAAATAAATAACATATAACTACCCATAATAAAGATAACAATAAAATTGAAATAGAAATCCTCCTAATTAAGGGTTATAACAACTTAACAATACAATCCCAAGTAATCTAACCTTAATACATCAATGCGAAAACATATCATATTTTAAGTAAGTCTTAAACATAACAAAATGAGTCTTAACATCAACATTCTCAAATAATCAACAAGTCTTCATCACTTGCTTGCTTTGTCTTTGCCTTTACTAGTAGATGTCTCATCAACTCTTTTAACCTTAGCTACAATGTTATTATGCAAGAGTGAGCAATAATTGCCCACAAGTACATAAATAATAATAGAAATAATAACATACGGATAAACAAGGGATACTGGATAATAAAAAGCTCAACTTTTGAATCAAGATTAGAGTAGGAATCAAAAGTATATCTGAGGGTCACAAAACCATGAACTATATCCCAGGTTATCAAGTATTTCTACTTTAAACCTTTAACGGTCATAAAACTATATGGACCTTCTCATACTTAGGGGATCAACCCTTAGTACCATGTATGTGCACAACATCATAACGCTATCGCGTAATATAATCTCCCATAACAAGGTTGTTCATCTTAGCTTTGACATTAGAGTCCGCACCAAAAGAAGTTTAATTTGGATTAACTTCAAGTGTAATTTAAAGTTCAATAATCATCAACTAAGGATTAGTTGAATCAATAAGGGTTTACTATCCATTCAAAGTTTCAATGTGATAATGTAATCGATATTCAAATCAAAGATTTAATCTCAACTCTATACAATTAAATGAACATTGTGTAACAAAAGTAATACTTCGAAAGAGTTAGAACATTTCATTTGTAATCATTTTCTTTAATGATTAATAAGAATACAAAGCTTGCTCAACAATAATACAGTTTAAGAACATGCTCAATAAATGTTTAGAGTCATGGAACTTGCGTAATTATAATCATGATAGAGTAAGGAAAACTGGCATAATCGTAATCAAGATAGGGTAAGGAACTTGCTTAACATAAGAGTAGGGTTCAGAAACTTGCCTCGTGCGTAGGCTAAACGATTACTACTCACATTCACCAAACGTCCTACACACATACCGTATGTATTCACAACATTCATTAGTTACATTAATATTAACCTTATAGGTTTACTTCCCTCTTTTAGTACAACTTGTTAACTTAGTTTAAGTTTTGCTCATTACCATCAATCACACATACCCTATCTCAAATCTTAAGTTTAAACAACATTACATCCTCTCATGGACATTACATTTTAGCCCGTATACAACATATCAAATCATCATACAATTTCACCACATGTATGTTAAAAATTATGATATAACATTTTATTACATTTCTAATATATTATCACGTTCATTAGACTAGGTTAGACTAACATGTAATGGACTGTATACAAATAAACCAAAACATCTCAACTCTGATACCCCCACCGGGGTAGGGTTTTATATTGAAGAAATGCCTACCAAGGCATGGCAGTTTAGCTTGGTAACACCCATCGGGGCGGTCTTACCCAGATTTAGTTTCTGCAGTTCGCGACAACACTGCTCATCAGACCAAAATTCATGAATTTCACAAATAATCAGTAGATTTAACAAACCAAAAAGACATAGACTTCACATAATTGTTACCAAGCATGCATACATTGATTTTAAACAACAATATTCATCATTTTTAACCCCTTTAAATTCATGTTCTTGCTAAAAATCTCATTTTAGACATCCTTAGTGAATCATCTCACCACATATTCATTTATTGACAAAATTAGTTTGTATAACATGTATTGTTTTCGTATTTAAACACATTATTACAATTAATCGCCAATTTACAGATTACAACATGGATTGAACACTACTTTTGGTTCTAAAATCAGCCTTTTGTACATTTTATAACAAAACTCAAACTTCTTTTGTAAAAAATGATTTCATGAATCAATTAATACCAAAAATCATTTTCAACCCACACATAATAGATTATATCCATCTAGCAACATAAACAATCATTATTCTAGCAAATCATCAACTAAAACTCTAATTTTGACTTCAAAATCATATATATGTCACTTAAAACTCAAAACTCTCTTTTTAACCAAAATTTCATGGATTCATTCACCAAAAAATTGTTTATATCATCACATATTAGATTATTCATGCATACTAACAACTTATAAACAAATTTTCAATAATTACTCATGAAAATTCAATTATAGAGAACTAAAATATGTTTTGATGGAAAAACTCAAGAACATAATAAACAAAGATTATAATTTGAATTCTCACCGTTTGATTCTTGTTTAGATGATATGAAACCCACATATGATTCTTTAAATCTTCTTCCTCAAATTCAATTCTCTCAAAACACTCTCTTTTTCTCTCTGTTTTCTTAGGCTTAGGTCTTAGGAAAATACGTGAAAATAAAAATAAGACTGATAGTATAATGCGCAAACTTGGTAACTGGCACAACATGGGTATCAGCTAAGCGCATCATGGCTTTAACTGATCCCATGTTCTTAAGGTCGTGTTTGGTTTGGCTATTAATAACTCCTTTTAGTTTATTTTAATTAACTTGTTTATTATATAGTTTATTTGTCACACTTTAATTAATCAAATAATATTATTTAAATTTAATTAAATTATAGGCAACATTACTCATTAAATGAAATTATGACATAATTAAAATTCTCATCTATTAATTATGACAAATCGTTAAACCTCTAATTAATTAGAACAACATTATAACTATTAACAACTCGATTAATTTAATACTTCCAAATAAATTATAACTTCGAACTATAAAATTATTTCTCTTTAATTTGATTAATGTGACACACTTAATTAAATTAATCTACAACAATAATCTACAATAATTTCATCAAATATTTATTTAACTCAATAAATAAATCAACAAAAATATTTATTTAGTTCAATAAATATTTAATATTAATTACAAAAGTCTCATTTGTCACAGTTTTGCTTGAGGACAAGTCATTTATATATACAAATTAGGTACTTTTGAGTTTGATAATTTGTAAATCCTAACCTAGTTCATTTGGTTTTAGGTGTTTTTATCTTATTGTTGTATAATGGAGTTTTATATTGCTTTTATATATTTTGTATGGCTTTTATGTGTTTTTACTTTGTTTTGTAGGAATTTGAATAAATTTCATTTGGATCGATGTTTGGAGTTGTTAAATTCTCATTTTCGGTTTGCCATTGACAAAACAGTCTTTTGAGGCCTTGTTTTGGCCATCATCCGGACATTGTCTCTCCAAACTTTAAGAATGAAAGTTCTTGATCTACCTCTTATATTTCTTTAACATCTTGAATCTCCTCAATTGAAATTTGGATGCGAGAGTTATGGTCGTTTTCCCAACGGGTGTCAAATTTGGAAATTGTCAACTGCCATTTGCATTGCAGTCACTTCAGGGTCAATTTTAGCATTGCTCCAACCAGTATTTTGAAGAACTAAAAGAATGAAAGTTGTAGACCTATGTCTTCTCTTTCCTTAACATCTTGAATAATCCAAATCGGAGTTTGGACGAAGAAGTTATGGTCATTTCCCCAACAGACGTCAAAGTAGAAAATGCATCGGCGCCACATCACTCCTTTATAGGCAAATTCTGGCGCCGCAGCGTCTCTAAGTAGTAGCACGCCCCTATTTCAGTGTTGTAGTTCCCTTTTCAATCAAAATCGAGGCGCTTCAGCACCTGGCAAAGATTTTTGATAGATTTCAACTTTTAAATGCCTAACCTAGTGACCTATTTTGACATTCCTTTATTTCCTTTCATCATTTTTCATTTCCTACCAAAAGAAAGGCAGAGAGAGGCGGTATGGCTAAAGAGGAAGGCCATGGCCTTGTGCCATGGTTCTTCAAAAGCTTTAATTGAGATGTTCCAATGGAGCTTTTTCTACAAAAAATTGGGAAGCCACTTTTATCTTTCTTTTCTTCATATTTTCTTTGATTTTCCATTATGTAATTAGTAGTTTTGATCCGTGAATGTAATTGAACCCAATACTTTTTTTTAATTGAATTTTTTATCCTTTTGATTGGCACCATATGAGTTGATTCAATATATTTGTGCTAAATATTTAATTGCTAGCACGTTGTAATTAACTTGGTATATAATTCATAAGAAATTGGAAAATGGATTATGGATTTAGGCCATTTATATATTGACATGTGATTTTGCTAATTCTACATGAGATGGAATACATAATTTGCATATAGGATATGAATATACCCATGTGCTATGTGTAACCATTATGAGATGATATTCTTAATGACTCATTGTCTAATTTATTTCACGTGGGAATATTGTGATTTATTTAGAAAGGGGATGCTCATTTGACAATTGAAAAAGGCTTATGAATACTTAAAATTCTCGGTTGACAAATCATCATGACCATTATGATCAATTGGAGAGTTAGGAGATCTAAATGAACCATTGCACGCCAAGTGTTCGACAAAATGCTTGTTTGGGGATATTGTGTTCTTAGCTTCTCAACTATCTATTTATGTTATTTAGCATAATTGTAGTCTTTAACTTTTATCCCTTTAATCAAGTGTTTAAATAAGATTGAGACGATGTAAAGTTAGTACATTGTTAATCATTAAAGATAATTTCTCGTGGGTTCGACAATTCTATTATCATTATATTACTTATTGGCCGCTTATATTTGCGCGTGTTTATCAATTGTGAAATTGACCAATAAGCTCCTTAGATTATTGATATCTAGTAGTCTTACTTTCATCACCATTCAACTACTTGAGGTGCAGGATTATAATAGGAGCATTCATAGTTTCATACTAATGCTGAAGCTCGTTACTCATAGATGCGAGCATGATGCATTGAGCCAACTGTGCATCATCTTACCACTTTCCAAAAGTTGCAATCCTCTTCCTCAGAGGCAATGTCTGAAACTATTACAGGGATAGACGTATTAAGAACATAAGATAATTTTTCAGCCTTGACAACTATTCTCAAATTTCTTAACCAATCCGTTTTAATTCGGTTCGGTTAATTAACATATATACGCTTCGCAGTGATAGTAAATTAGACATTGTAAAATTTTGTAAATGAATTTGTAATTCAACAATATTTTAGCATATATTCATTTTATTAATTACTGAAATAAATTAGGTCTTTATTTAAATTGGTATCTCCCACTATTTTCTTTACACTATATTACCCTCCTTATATAGTTCGGCAAAATCTAATTAAACATTTGGCAGTGTGAATAAGGATCTCATTTCAAATGTATATAGCCTTGTGTGTGCACAACAAACTATATATAAAAAAATAGGTAGATAACTTTTGTCAATTACATCACCATGTAACCCCTTTTATTTTCCCCATTAGATCGTAATAGTCAAGTGTGTGCATATCAGAACTAAAATAATCAAAGTTAAGTCAAACCTAATATTTTCATATAAGTGGAGAGAAAACTATAGCCCTTGTGTGTGCACAACAAAGCAGTAATGTTCAATTCCTTATAAACATCAAATGTGATAAAATAACATCACAAAAAATTAATATAAGTCTTGTGTGTGCAAAACAAACTTATAATGATTAATTGATACTTTATCGTTTTTATCATGTTAGAAGGCAACATTTGTTATTCAAAATATCTTTGAATGTTACAACTTAATATAATTTCTTTGAGAGGTTTGTTATTAATTGTATCATCTTGTTTAGTGCTCGCGCACGCGCGCGCGCACACACACACACACACACACACACACACACACACACACACATATATATATATATATATATATATATATATATATATATATATATATATATATTACGTGTTATATTATTTAGCATGTGAAGTATGTTGTATAATATATACTATATATAGTAAACATGCACATATAGAATACTAAATTCTACCTGGATTGATAATGGACTTTTATTCTAGTTTAGTTCACTAGACAGAAAAATAACTCAAGCCTTATGGATTTTGATTTTCAAAATAAAAAATAACTGATGTCAGTTAAGTTAGAGTTATATTATATATTTAATATATACATTATATCCATATACGTTATATTTTTATTACGTAAACTAGAGTTGGGAGAAGAGAAAAGAAGAAGAAGAACACAGAGAAAATTTTTAGAAAACTCTATAGAGAAATTGAGTGATTCTACACAGACCACAAAAGTCTGAAGTATATCTTCACTGAGAAGGATTTGAACATGCGTCAAAGATGGTGGATGGAATTGATAAAATAATATGATTGTGAAATCTTTTATCACCCGGGCAAAGCAAATGTAGTGGCAGATGCTTTAATCAAGAAAGGTCAGGAGATGTTGGTGCTGATAACAACTCAGGAGGAGCTCATTTTAGCAATGACAAAACTGGAGTTGGAAATCAAATTTTCATAAGAATCTGACGAGCAACTATTCCAGATAGAAGCTGGTCCAACGTTAGTGGACGAATTGAAGAATGCTCAACTACAAGATGAAGAGTGTGGAAAAATCAAAGAGAATCTGATTGAGAGTAGTGATGCAAAATACAAGATCGACGCCGAAGGACTACTACAGTTTGAGGGAAGAATCTGGGTTCCAGCAACACCAGAGCTGAAAGAAGAAATTTTGACCGAAGCTCATAGCTAAAAATATTCAATTCATCCAAGAAGCACGAAAATGTATCAAGATTTGCACTGACATTTTTGGTGGCCGAATATGAAAAGGGACGTTGTAGAATGCGTAGAGAAATGCTTGACATGTCAAAGAGTAAAAGCCGAACATCAAAGACCCAGCGGATTACTTCAACCGTTGGAAATACCAGAATGGAAGTGGGAACACATCATGATGGATTTTGTGGTGGGTCTTCCAACTACTTAGAGAGGATGTGATGCGATTTGGGCGATAGTGGACAGACTGACGAAGTCAGCACACTTTCTACCAATAAAGATTAGATTCAATCTTGATCAGTTGGCAAGATTGTACATTAAAGAGATCGTTTCGAGGCATGGAGTGCCAGTATCAATTGGGTCCGATAGAGATCTGTGATTCACGTCAAATTTCTGGAAGAGACTACAAGAATGCATGGGGACACATTTGCGAATGAGTACGGCATGTCATCCACAAACAGATGGCCAAAGCGAACGAACGATTCAGACATTGGAAGATATGCTTAGAGCATGCGTCATGGATTTCAAAGGTAGCTGGGAAGAACATTTACCATTGGTGGAATTCGCTTACAACAACAGTTACCACGCGAGAATCGGTATACGACCTTACGACGCATTATACGACAGAAAGTGCAAAACTCCACTATGCTGGGATGAAGTCGGTGAACGTCAACTCCTAGGACCGAAACTAGTGCAACAAACTGCTGACGTTGTCAAACTCATCAGGACAAGATTGGTAGTAGCTCAAGACCGGCAGAAGAAGTATGTTGATCAACACAGGCAAGATCGTGCATTTGACGTAGGAAGTTATGTATTCCTAAAAGTTTCTCCTTAGAAGGGGAAAATTAGCTTCGGTAAGAAGGGAAAGCTAAGTCCGAGGTTTATTGGACCCTTCGAGGTACTACGAAGAGTTGGGGAGGTGGCTTACGTGATAGCTCTACCTCTAGAGTTGGAAAACATTCATAATGTTTTTTATATTTCGGTGTTACGACCATATAAGCCCGATTACAAGCACGTGATCGAGTATGAACCATTGTAGTTTGATAAAGACTTGTCTTATGAAGAGATTTCTATCCAGATAGTTGACAGGAAAGAACAGGTGCTCAGGAATAAAGTTATACCTTATGTGAAAGTGATATGGAGAAACCACAATGCTAAAGAAGCTACGTGGAAACTCGAAGATAAAATGATGAAAAATTACCCTGAGTTATTTGTTTAATATGTGTCTTCGATTCTGGGGACAAAATCTTTATAAGTAGGGAAGAATGTAACGAATGATTTGTTTGAATTGTGATTTTGAGGACAGAATCCTTTTAAGAGAGGAATGATGTAACATTCCAGGTTCTTTTAATTTAATTTGAAATATTTATTTGAGTTATATAAGTATTTAATGGATATATTTATTTGTTGAATAAATAATTGTTCAATTTGAGTTGATATGGTTTAGTTATTTATTTGTTGAATAAATAATTAAATATTAAATATTTATTTGTGATATTAAATATTTATTGAGTTGATGTGGTTTAGTTAATTATTTGTTGAATAAATAATTAAGAAGTTAAGGAAATAAATTGTGATGAGATTATATACTAATTTAATAATTTAATTAGAGAGCTTATAGTGATTAAATGAATTATAATATTTTAATTGGAATTGTGATTAAAATAAAGTGTTAGTTGGTTGAATAAAATTATAAAGGAAATTATAATTATGTGATAATGATTTATGTGTGAAAATAATTTAATAGATTAGTATTTGAATTAATTAAAGTGATTATTTAATTTTATAGAAGTGCGACAAATAACCTAGTTATAAAGGAGTTATTAAAATAAATTAAGGAAGTTTAATTCAATTTTGCCAAACAAGGATTAATGCATATTAAGTCTTTAATCTAATTGTGTTTTACCAAACAAGACATAAGGGTTAATGGATTATATTTTTAGTGGTTAGCCAAACAAGCCTTATGGCTTTTGATTTTCAAAATAAAAAATAACTGATGTCAGTTAAGTTAGAGTTATATTATATATTTAATATATACATTATATCCATATACGTTATATTTTTATTACGTAAACTAGAGTTGGGAGAAGAGAGAAGAAGAAGAAGAACACAGAGAAAATTTTTAGAAAACTCTAGAGAGAAATTGAGTGATTCTAACAGGTTTTTGAGAAAGGAATTGGAGAGAAGAAGCTTGAGAATAATCGTCATCTTCTTTATCAAAGGTAGGAGCTGAATCTTTTCTTTAAAAAGTTAGTTTTCTTCTTCTTCCAAAAAGTTCTCTGTGAAATTTTTATAAAGGAAAAAAAATTGTTGTTATGTATATAGTTTTGTATGATTATTGATTATAAGGTTATTCCATGAGTTTATGTATGATTATAGATATAGTAATTCATGTATGTATGTGTTTTGTGGAAGAAAGTATATTACAGTGTTTACATGAAAATATATATAGGTGAACATGGCTTAGTTTAAAATAGAATTAAGGTTTAATTAATTGTTAAATTGATAAGTTGATTATGGAAATTGATAGAGTATGTAAAATCATAACTATGATATTTTGAAATTTTTGTTTTAATTGAAAAACAAAATCACAGTGTTGATTTTCATAAAAAAAATATCAACAATGGAGTTTTTGCCAAAAATATTGAAATTGGGTGTTGTAGCTTTGATGTTTATGTTATTTTATGAGTAGAATCATGTTAGAAGTCTTCACAATATATTTATATAAGTCTATATGTGTATTACATGTTAATCAGTCTATTAGATTCGAGCTTTTAGGCCAATTTGGATTTTGTTCATACTGTTGTCGAGCTTGGTCGCCAGATTCTGGAGTCTGGCGCTGCAGCGTGATCTAGCAGTACAAATCTCGCGCTGCAGCGCCCGCGCCACGCCGCAGTGCCAACCAATGGCCTGTGACCAGAGCTGCAATCCCAACTCAGCGTCGCAGCGCGAACCACATTGTAAACTGTGGCGCCGCAGCGTGAGTTAGCAGAATGGTCTGACAGTATACTTTTTGTACACTAAATTTTCAGAAACATTATGTGATGATAGTAGGACTGTAAAATGTTTATTTTAGTATTTCTATACTATGAATAATTATGTTATTAAAGACTAACTTGTGTTATAACTTGGTTATGTGATTAAAAATCCAATTTTAAATGATGAACGTACTTAGTTATGTTTGTAAAGTGGTAATGGCTAACTATGTCATGATGACATATGTTTATAGGATATTGTGATTCGTATTGATTCGGTTTAATCTACGTGCAAGGCAAGTTCTTTAACTCTATTTTTACAATTGAGCAAGTTTTCTAATCTATTATCTTGTTAATTCAAGTACTGTTTTCAATTCGATTACAATATAATGATGTAAGTTATTCTAGAGCAAGTTATTATTGTATTTAACTTGTGGTTTAGCATGCACAACTATATATACTAATGTTGAACATTTCTATTATTTAAATTGCTAAGCATGCTTAGTATTCAATTCTAATTAACATTGGCTTAATATTGTTCAAACAAGGTATGCTATAGTTATTCAAATTGTATGCTATTAGATTATTCCTAAAGCATGACTTTAGTCTACTATGATTGATTCAATCACGATTATTCTATAGTATAGTGTTATTGGTTTTATTCAACTACTCAGTTGATGTTCGTTAAATTCCAAATTTCCTTGAAAGCTTATCCAAATCAAACTTACTTTGGTGCGGAATTGTATTCTAAATATTGAGATGAACAACTCTTTTAATAGAGGTTTACGCTTAGAGTTGAAATGGTTGTATACAATACATTGTACGAAGGGCTGATCCCCCTAAGTACGAGGTCCTTATAGTCTTATGACTGTTAAAGTTGGAGTTGAAAGATTACTTGCAACTGTGGACGTAGTTCATGGTCTTACGACCCTCAGTGATGTATATTTTCTATATTTTGGGATTTCAGTTTCTGATTATCATTGATAGAGTATTCACTTTGGATGAGCCTATTTCGACAGTTCTTAATGTTATACTCCTGTTGATTCCATATTATATCCAGTGAGAAATTGTTTTGCTCACTCTTGCATATTTATAAACTCATTGCAGTTAAAGAAGAGAAGGTAGGTGAATCTTCGTCTACTAAAGGAAAGGGAAAAATGTACAAGTGATGAAGACTTGTAATTTTATCTTTATCATTATGATAACAGACTTTTAAATATGATGTGATGTAATAGATTTTAAATTCCGCATTTGAATGTTTGTAATTAAAGGTTAGATAACCTGGGATATTTTTATTTAAGTTTAATCCTGTGTGGGCAGGTTTTTATTATTCAATTTTATTATGATTGGGTAGTTAGAAATGAATGTTTTCATTAGGTGGCCACCAAGTCTTGAGGAAATAAAGTACCAGGATTTGGGGGTGTCACAGCCACCAAGTGAATCAAATGGTTAAACCTACGGTGCAAGAACTGAATTTAAATATAACTATTTCATTTAAACCCAAGTTCCATTACAAATGGGTCTTCAAGCTTTCCTTCCTCCTTTGTTTCCATTTCTTCAAGTAATTCTAACAAATTCTATTATATAAACTATTTACAATAAATATAAACCTTGATAAGAAGTCAAGGGAAAGTGCATAAAAGGGGGATATAATTTACATCAACAAAATTAGAGAAGACGAGGTACGTAAACCCCGTTTATAAAATTCAATCAATCATATATCCATTTAAAATAAAGTCTAATCATCCATTGGTCAATAGTGTGACGCCCCCAAAAAAGGTATACAACACCCATTCTGAGTCGCCAAATACATGGTACAGAAAGCAAACTACAACTTCAATAATACAATTGTCGTGCAAAATACGACAACACATACTGTGAGTTTAAATACAAATATTGTCTTCTAGACAATATCCACACTCAAATAAATCCTCATTACAATTATTCAAACACTATTTTACAGAAATAGTGAGGACTGCTAAAACATCTTTCTAGAACCATCACTCCATACCCCGACTAGATCCTGCTATGTTCTCACCTCCTGAGAAGAAAAATGGAACAAAAAGGAAAAGGGTGAGCTCAACTAGCCCGGTAAAGAATATTATGACTAAGATAATATACAAACAAATTATCGTTAGTCTTCAACAGGGAAAAATCTGATAGAATATAATCGACAACAAGTTTTAGATCAACAACTACAGCGGAAACAGCAAACCATTAGAAGAGTCAAGTAGAGAAAGAATTCTACTATCTTCTAAGATTTAAAAGTCCATCATCAATATTTTATCCCTGTAACATCAATTAATAATCATCTTTATCCAAATATTCATCTTTGCACTACAGGCCAAAGATATTCATTTGTATCACCTGTCAGTCATGTTCATCTCAACACCTGTTCATCTTTGCACTACAGGCCAAAGATATTCATCAAGTAATCATACATCTTTGCACTACAGGCCAAAGATATTCATTAATATCATCATTTAGGACTGAGGATGATGAAAAATATCTTAAAGAGAACGAATCCAATGAGACAGAAGGACAAATAGTAGGGATTCGTATAACAGTTTATCCAAGATCAATAATACTTCATAATAATCAATTGTGAAGCAGAATTCAAAAATAAAGATCAAAACATGGATACAATCAAAGATAGTAACCATAATAGACATCTTGGACAAAAAGGAAAAATTTTATTTTTCGGTGAATAGTGCCGTATTCGTGAATAGTGCCGTATACGTGAATAGTACCGTATACGTGAATAGTAACCCCGACACAAAAAGTTCCAAATTTGATAAAAACTCATATCAATATTTCAGCATAATGATATTGAAGAAAATAATATCATTTAAGAAGAAAATAATATCCCTTACCTCAAGATATCAGTACTTCTGGTCGGAATACCGGTATAAGGCTGAAAGAAACTTGCTCTGATGAATAGAAACTCTCAAAGTATCTAAATACTCACAAAACACACTCAATAATCTAGAGAGAGAAAGAGAGAAAATTTGTTTCTGGTGTAATTTTCAATTCTAACTTAGCCCTCTATTTATAGGAAAATTTTAGTAGGTTTGACCTGCAACCTGATGGCTTTACCTGCTACTATTCCCACCTACCACATTTGAAATATAATTCAACACATTTCTTCACCAACCACAAGTGGGGCCCACCAATTCTAGAATTTTCCATCAAAATGATAAACTCCGAAAATTCAACAATTTCTGAACCAGTTATCTCGTAAAATTCATAATAAATCATACGTTCATTTTTAACGGTTCAAAATTTGTGGACATATACTCAACTTATATATGTATAACATATCCAAAAATTACCACGATCCAACGGTCGGATTAAAAATTATAACACCCGCAATATTTTCTCAAAAACCCTGATTTGATTTTTAATACCTTCATTCCGATAAAAATACTGATAAAACACCTCAACATTAACTCCTTCATTTTTAACCACAAAAATATATCCCTCATTTATATCCACATAAAATAAATATTTTCTTATCATATGAATCAATAATTAATTATTCACAAATAATATTACAGAATCACATTTATGACAACCAGGCCGTTCCCAGGAAAGAGGGGGCTTTCCAATAAGGATTTCTCCTTACTGGCGCGCAATTAGATGACCAAACCTCTCCTTAGACAGAACTTTCTAGACATTGCCAATAATGTTATCTAATAATATTATTCAAATAATATGAATTATTGATCTGATAATGGAAAATACTGTGCAGCAACAATTATTGAAACAACAATAATATAAAATATCAATGCAACAATTATTGAATCAATAAAATAAAATATTGAACAATAACTACTATAACAATTATTGAGTAGTGCCTTCTTACGTAAGAATCAATAATTGGTGCAATACCGTGTGCTACTGTATTTTAATCATCGGGTATTCCAACAGTATTAACGGTAACAACTACGCCGTTATTTATAAATAACTTATACTTGTCATTTTCTTCATCCAATCGCTTTCCGTTATGGGGCCCACACAAGGCTGCGCCGTCGTACGAATATTCCCCGACAGCAAGAATATTCCACGACCAAACGAATATTTCCCGACAAAATGAATATTTTATAACCACTTGCTTATTTTGCAAAATTTGCACATTTCACCCATAACCAAAGTATTATATCAAATTAGCCCCTTATTATTCACAATAATATTTAGAGAAAATTTGATTTTATTCATTAATAAGTTGGGGTCCTACAACCTCCCCTCCTTATGAAATTTCGTCCTCGAAATTGACGTACGTACCTGATGTTTCAAAAAGGTGAGGATACCTCGCTTTCATTTCTGATTCCAACTCCCAGGTCATTTCTTCAATAGCATTGTTTCTCCACAAAACCTTAACTTGTGGTATAACCTTCGTGCGTAGGACATGCTCTTTCCTATCCAAGATCTTAACAGGTACCTCCTCGTACGTTAAATCTTCAGCTATCTCGTTTGGTTCTAACTCAATAATGTGGTTCGGGTCTTTAACATATTTACGAAGCATAGATATGTGAAAAACATTATGAACACGAGACATGCTTGGAGGTAATGCGAGTCTATATGCCACGTTTCCTATTCGCTCAAGAATCTCAAATGGACCAACAAATCTTGGATTGAGCTTTCCTCTCCTCCCAAATCTTGTAACTCCCTTCCATGGTGCAACACGTAATAATACATGATCCCCAATATTAAATTACACGTCCTTCCGATGAAGATCCGCATAACTATTTTGTCGATCCTGTGCCGTTTGTATACGTTGTCGAATCGTTTGGATCTTCTCTGTAGTAATGCGTACCAACTCTGGTCCCGACAATGTTGCTTCACCCACCTCGTCCCAGCATACTGGAAAACGACATTTTCTTCCATACAACGCCTCGAATGGAGCCACACCTATGCTCGCCTGATAACTGTTGTTGTAGGAGAATTCCACCAATGGTAGGTACTTATCCCAACTCCCTTTGAGATCTAGGACACAAAGTCTTAATAGATCTTCAAGAGTTTGAATAGTCCTCTCTGATTGTCCGTCCGTTTGAGGATGGTATGCCAAACTGAATCGTAAATCCGTGCCCATAGCTTTCTGCAAGCTAACCCAAAATCGTGAAGTGAATCTTGGGTCACGATCCGAAACTATGGATACTGGCATGCCATGCAATCTCACAATCTCGTTCACGTACATACTAGCAAGACGTTCAAGGGAATAAGTCTCACGTATCGGCAAGAAATGAGCGGACTTGGTTAATCTATCAACAATAACCCAAATCGCATCTATGCCTTGAGAAACCTTGGGAAGACCCGTAACAAAATCCATAGTAATGTGTTCCCACTTCCATTTCAAAGTGGTTGCAATGGACCCTTTGGTACTTGATGCTCCGCCTTTACACGTTGACAAGTTAAACACCTCGAGATAAACTCCGCGATCTCTCTTTTCATATTGCTCCACCAAAATGTATGTCGAAGATCGTGATACATTTTGGTACTCCCAGGATGGATTGCAAACGGTGTGTTGTGTGCCTCCATCATTATTCTATGCTTCAAGTCAAAATCGTTAGGAACACAAAGTCTGGAGTTGACTCGAAGTATTCCTTCTTCATCGATTCTTGCTTCTGGAATAGCACCTTCTTGCACTTTCTTCTTCATACGCATCAGCTCCATGTCCGTAGCTTGAGCAGCTTTAACTTTATCGATTAAAGTCGGTTCTACTCGTATATTTGATATCATCATGTGGGTACTTGGAGCCTTCATCTCTATCTCCATCCTTTGTAAGTCATACAAAATGGGCCTTTGTGTTAACAATATTGCACTCGTACCCGCATATGATCTTCTACTCAATGCGTCAGCTACTACGTTTGCTTTTCCAGGATGATATTGGATGGTATGATCGTAATCTTTCAACAGCTCGAGCCAACGTCGCTGCCGCATGTTGAGTTCCTTTTGGGTGAAGAAATATTTGAGGCTTTTATGATCTGTATAGATCTCCACTTTCTCCCCATACAGGTAGTGTCTCCAGATCTTCAACGCAAAAACGACTGCTGCCAACTCCAAATCATGAGTAGGATAATTCCTCTCATAATCTTTGAGTTGTCGTGAGGCATAGGCTATGACTTTCCCATGTTGCATGAGAACACATCCTAACCCTTTGCCTGAAGCATCGCTGTAGATAACAAATCCATCCGAACCAGATGGTATTGTCAGAACAGGTGCCGAAATGAGTCTCCTCTTGAGTTCTTGGAAACTCTTCTCGCATTCCTCACTCCATACGAATTTTGTATCTTTCCGAGTCAGCTGAGTTAACGGAGTAGCGATTCGAGAAAATCCTTCCACAAATCTCCGATAATAACCAGCTAAGCCTAGAAAGCTACGTACTTCGGTTACCGACTTCGGTTGCTCCCAACTTTGTATGGCTTCAATCTTCGCCGGGTCGACAGATACTCCATGTTTTGACACCACGTGCCCAAGGAATGCTACTTCCTCAAGCCAGAACTCGCATTTCTTCAATTTGGCATATAGCTTATTTTCACGAAGCCTTTGCAGTACCAGCTTCAAATGGCGCTCATGATCTTCACGGCTTTTGGAATAGATGAGGATGTCATCAATAAAGACAACAACGAACTGATCCAAATATTCTTTGAATACACGGTTCATCATATCCATGAAGGCAGCAGGAGCATTAGTCAATCCAAAAGACATTACTAAGAATTCATAATGCCCGTACCGAGTTCTGAAGGCAGTCTTTGGAATATCCTCAGTTTTAATCTTCAGCTGATGATATCCAGAACGAAGGTCGATCTTTGAAAAGAATTGTGTTCCTTGTAACTGGTCGAACAGGTCATCAATGCGAGGTAGCGGATACCTATTCTTGATAGTGACATGATTCAATTCTCGATAGTCGATACAAAGTCGCATACTCCCGTCTTTCTTCTTTACGAATAAAACAGGAGCACCCCAAGGAGACGTACTAGGACGAATAAAACCGATGTCCAACAACTCCTGTAGTTGGACTTTTAACTCCTGAAGTTCAATAGGAGCCATTCGATATGGAGTTTTAGAAATGGGCTTTGTACCGGGTTCAAGGTCAATAAAGAATTCAACTTCACGTTCTGGGGGTAGACCAGGAAGTTCTTCAGGAAATACATCGGGAAATTCTCTAACAATAGAAATATTATTCAAATCTGACTTGTCTTTGTTCAAATCCATTACATGGGCTAAGAAAGCTTGACATCCGTTTTTCAATAAACGAATAGCTTTGTGGCTTGATATGACAGTGACTGATTTTAGTGGTTTAGTAGTTTGAATTCGTATGACAGGTTGGTTAGGAATATGAAAACTAACAACCTTACGAAAACAATCAATTTTAGCATGATGAGTGGTTAACCAATCAATTCCTAAAATCACATCAAAAGCAAGTATCTTTAAAGAGATAAGATCAACAGGTAATGTGATAGTGCCAACTTGGATCATGCAAGATTTATAAACTGTAGATGTAACGAAGGTTTCACCCAACGGAGTTTCAACAGATAAGTTAAAGTTCAATTTCTCCGGAGTCAAGTTTAAACGTTGAGCACAAGCAGGAGAGATAAAAGAATGGGTAGAACCGGTATCTAGTAAAGTATAAACTTCGCAAGAATTCAAGATTAGCTTACCCGTGATCACCTCGTTCGGGTTTCTAGCGTTTTGGCCAGTAACGACAAACGCCCTTCCAGGAACCGCTGATTTCGACTTATCCTGGACAGCTTTTGAAGTCACCATCCCCGCTGAACTTGGTTTTGCTACAGAACACTCTCGAGCTATATTACCCTCCTTTCCACAGTTATAACATACCTTGGATTGTTGTGGGCAGTTTGGGCTGATATGTCCCTCTTTCCCACATTTGTAACATACGACCGGTGGTCGTTCTCCTCCCCTAGAAACAGTTGATGTTTGTGCTGACGTCTTCACGTTATCATTGTTGTACCTTCTCTTCTTGAAATCTCCTCCCGACTCGCTCCTTCTATTATCACGACCACGATTACCACTAGAGTGGTTACCGCTTTTGTCCGAATGTTTTCCTCCCTGCTGGTTTTCATTGCTTCGATGACTGCCGCCACCGGTATGACCCTGGTTGTGGTCCCTCGGTTGCACATACTCATTATCTCGCTCTAATAATTGAGCCCTATTTACAACATCTGAATATAAAGAAAATTTATGAGAGATAAGATATTGTCGAATCTCGGGTTTTAGACCTCTCAGAAACATCCTTGTCATTCGTTCCTCATTTTCGACCAAATGAGGTGCAAACCTGGATAACTCTGCAAACTTCGCCTCGTACTGGGACACCGTCATGTTGTTTTGTTCCAGTTTGATAAACTCTACCTCCTTCATATGACGAATACTTTCAGGAAAGTACTTGTCATTGAACAGTTTTTGAAATGTTTCCCAGGACATGTTGAGTGCGCCAGGCTGGGTACGCTTCACAGACTCCCACCAGTAGTCTGCCTCACCGCGGAACATAAAGGTGGCGAATGGAACCTTCTGTTCCTCCGTGCATCCCAAGACATCGAATATCTTGGTAATTTGCTTGACCCACGTTTCCGCCATGATCGGATCCGGCTTTCCCTTAAATTCTGGTGGTCCCAATTCTTTGAACTGCTTAGCTGTGACAAACCGCGCGTTATCATTTCCACCCGTATTCTGCACACGAGTCTCCCTCGTTTGATTTTGCATGAACTGCAAAAAGCTCCTAAACATTCCATCATTCATCGTTTGCTCGGTAACGTTGTTTACAGGAGGAATATTGCCTTCCTGTTGCACGTTCCCCTGGGTGGTGATCAAAGGTGTCTCCACGGTCTGATTTACTCCATTATTAACGTTCTCAGCTGCCATTCTTAAATACTGCCATAAAACAAGGGTTAATAGTCATGTCATATATTATCCCTATACTCTGACCGACCAAATAAACTTAGTCAAGTCATACTAGTGAAGGAATTCCCCGTCTCTCCCCTCCTAGTTCTTGTCTCACATCTCAGCCAGGGATCATATCCCTAAGCTCTGATACCAACTGTGACGCCCCCAAAATAGGTATACAACACCCATTCTGAGTCGCCAAATACATGGTACAGAAAGCAAACTACAACTTCAATAATACAATTGTCGTGCAAAATACGACAACACATACTGTGAGTTTAAATACAAATATTGTCTTCTAGACAATATCCACACTCAAATAAATCCTCATTACAATTATTCAAACACTATTTTACAGAAATAGTGAGGACTGCTAAAACATCTTTCTAGAACCATCACTCCATACCCCGACTAGATCCTGCTATGTTCTCACCTCCTGAGAAGAAAAATGGAACAAAAAGGAAAAGGGTGAGCTCAACTAGCCCAGTAAAGAATATTATGACTAAGATAATATACAAACAAATTATCGTTAGTCTTCAACAGGGAAAAATCTGATAGAATATAATCGACAACAAGTTTTAGATCAACAACTGCAGCGGAAACAGCAAACCATTAGAAGAGTCAAGTAGAGAAAGAATTCTACTATCTTCTAAGATTTAAAAGTCCATCATCAATATTTTATCCCTGTAACATCAATTAATAATCATCTTTATCCAAATATTTATCTTTGCACTACAGGCCAAAGATATTCATTTGTATCACCTGTCAGTCATGTTCATCTCAACACCTGTTCATCTTTGCACTACAGGCCAAAGATATTCATCAAGTAATCATACATCTTTGCACTACAGGCCAAAGATATTCATTAATATCATCATTTAGGACTGAGGATGATGAAAAATATCTTAAAGAGAACGAATCTAATGAGACAGAAGGACAAATAGTAGGGATTCGTATAACAGTTTATCCAAGATCAATAATACTTCATAATAATCAATTGTGAAGCAGAATTCAAAAATAAAGATCAAAACATGGATACAATCAAAGATAGTAACCATAATAGACATCTTGGACAATAAGGAAAAATTTTATTTTTCGGTGAAGAGTGCCGTATTCGTGAATAGTGCCGTATACGTGAATAGTACCGTATACGTGAATAGTAACCCCGACACAAAAAGTTCCAAATTTGATAAAAACTCATATCAATATTTCAGCATAATGATATTGAAGAAAATAATATCATTTAAGAAGAAAATAATATCCCTTACCTCAAGATATCAGTACTTCTGGTCAGAATACCGGTATAAGGCTGAAAGAAACTTGCTCTGATGAATAGAAACTCTCAAAGTATCTAAATACTCACAAAACACACTCAATAATCTAGAGAGAGAAAGAGAGAAAATTTGTTTCTGGTGTAATTTTCAATTCTAACTTAGCCCTCTATTTATAGGAAAATTTTAGTAGGTTTGACCTGCAACCTGATGGCTTTACCTGCTACTATTCCCACCTACCACATTTGAAATATAATTCAGCACATTTCTTCACCAACCACAAGTGGGGCCCACCAATTCTAGAATTTTCCATCAAAATGATAAACTCCGAAAATTCAACAATTTCTGAACCAGTTATCTCGTAAAATTCATAATAAATCATACGTTCATTTTTAACGGTTCAAAATTTGTGGACATATACTCAACTTATATATGTATAACATATCCAAAAATTACCACGATCCAACGGTCGGATTAAAAATTATAACACCCGCAATATTTCTCAAAAACCCTGATTTGATTTTTAATACCTCCATTCCGATAAAAATACTGATAAAACACCTCAACATTAACTCCTTCATTTTTAACTACAAAAATATATCCCTCATTTATATCCACATAAAATAAATATTTCCTTATCATATGAATCAATAATTAATTATTCACAAATAATATTACAGAATCACATTTATGACAACCAGGCCGTTCCCAGGAAAGAGGGGGCTTTCCAATAAGGATTTCTCCTTACTGGCGCGCAATTAGATGACCAAACCTCTCCTTAGACAGAACTTTCTAGACATTGCCAATAATGTTATCTAATAATATTATTCAAATAATATGAATTATTGATCTGATAATGGAAAATACTGTGCAGCAACAATTATTGAAACAACAATAATATAAAATATCAATGCAACAATTATTGAATCAATAAAATAAAATATTGAACAATAACTACTATAACAATTATTGAGTAGTGCCTTCTTACGTAAGAATCAATAATTAGTGCAATACCGTGTGCTACTGTATTTTAATCACCGGGTATTCCAACAGTATTAACGGTAACAACTACGCCGTTATTTATAAATAACTTATACTTGTCATTTTCTTCATCCAATCGCTTTCCGTTATGGGGCCCACACAAGGCTGCGCCGTCGTACGAATATTCCCCGACAGCAAGAATATTCCACGACCAAACGAATATTTCCCGACAAAATGAATATTTTATAACCACTTGCTTATTTTGTAAAATTTACACATTTCACCCATAACCAAAGTATTATATCAAATTAGCCCCTTATTATTAACAATAATATTTAAAAAAAAATTTGATTTTATTCATTAATAAGTTGGGGTCTTACAAATAGTCCATAATCAACCCCATTTATTAGCATACATAACACCATATGAATCAATAAATGACATTAATCTCATGAATAAAAAAATCATTTCATATATGCATTGATATCATTTAATGGGCAATTAAAAGTTTATTGGAAATCTAGTTTTGAAACAAAATAAACTCCCTTATTTTAATTAAAATCAAAATCATAATTAACTTATTTATTTTAATTTATCTAATTTTGAATAAAAATAAATTCCATTAATTTTAATCAAATTCCAAATCAAAATGAACTCATTTATTTTAATTAACATGGAATCCAATTTTAAGTTCAAAATAAACAACTACATTTTAACTTAAAATTGCTGGAAAAATAAAATATGTTGAATCATCCAAATCGGAGTTCAAACGAAGAAGTTATAGTCATTTTCCTAAAAGACGTAGAAACTGCATCTACGCAACAGCGCCTCTCAATAGTAGTACACCCCTATTTTAGTGTTGTAGTGATCGTTTCAAGCCAAATCGAGGCACCGCAGCACCTGACATAATTTTGTTTACATACTTCAGCTCTTAAATGCCTAACCTAGTGACCCATTTTGACATTCCTTCAATTCCTTTCATCATTTTTCATTTCCTACTAAAAGAAAGGGAGAGAGAGGCGGCTGGGCTAAAGAAGAAGGCCATGGCCTTGTGCCACGATCCTTCAAGAGCTTTAATGGAGGTGCTCCAATGGAGCTTTATCTACCAAAAATTGAGAAGCCACGTTTATCTTTCTTTCCTTTATGTAATTAGTAGTTTTTGATCCTTGAATGTAATTGAACCCAATACTTTATTTTAATTGAATTTCTTATCCTTTTGATTGGCACCATATTAGTTGATTCAATATATTTGTGCTAAATGTTTAATTGCTAGCGCATTGTAATTAGCTTGGTATATAATTCATAAGAAATTGGAAAATGGAATATCGATTTAGGCCATTTATCTGTTGACATGTGATTATGCTTATTCTACATGAGATGGAATACATAATTTGCATATAAGATAGGAATACAAAAGTAGTATGCACACAAGCTAATCATGTTGATGATAAAGCTAATACTTTGTAACACTCTTATTCGTTTATTTATAAAAGTATTCATTTACTAAAGGCTTTATTCTATCTACATGATGTTGTTTTATATATGGGATAAACTCGTAGTTTTAAGCAATGCTTTTAGAATCATGATGAGATCATGCTAATAAGATCTAAATTCTTAGATAACTTAAAACTAAAATTATTCCCAAACGTTGAATTACTAAAAAGGGGATTAGTGAATCCAGATAGATTGGTACATACGTTGTTTGCTCATTGGATAAGGATGATTGATCTCCTAATTATTTGTGTGGAGACACTAAAGTAAGTATGTAGGTTCTTATTGGAGAATAAGTTCACTGAATGTGGCTCGCCAAAGAATACCTAATGGAGTTTTACTTGCTTGTCAATAGGAATTCCTGTACTGATAGTAGTACAAGTACTCCTTGGACTTGAGATCGTCATAGTATCTTGTGTATGATGAGTTATACTTTGACTTATTCCTTAAGACCCTTAGGGTATATCAAAGGGTATGCTTGAATATAATAAGTTGTGCATGGAGATAATGTATATTCAATAAAGAATTTATCGCTTCTAGTAAAAGAAGATAAAAGTTCTATGTGATTCGATAAATGACAACTCATGAGTCCTTGGCCAAGGCAGAATTGAATTAGAAAGAAGTTTCTAATTTGCATTACTTTGAGTTGTGCATTTAAGAATCAAAAAATATATAATTAAATAAAATAAGAGTTGACAGTAATTCTATTTGTTTTATTTAATTGGGACATTATATGGTGGAATGATTGAATTGTACAGTAACTATTTACTCAAAGGTTCTTTTATGATTAATGTTGATCGCTAAGGAGGCTTATCCTTTTTGTAGAATAAATGTTATTTATTTAAATAAATTATTAGATTAATTTATTTATTTAAATAAGATTAGAATTGTTCTAATTAATTTATTCACAGCCGGTTTAATATGGAGAACTTAAAGGGTCACACCGCAAAAGTTAGAATACTTATTTAAGAAGCAAATAACATAATCTTTAAGAAGTTAAGTGTATTTAATTTAATCTATGGTTATAAAATAAATTAAATAGCTTAATATTTATTATTTAATATTTTGAAATAATATTTAATTCTTATTATTATTATTACTATTTAATTCTTAAAGGAGTTTGAGAATTAATTAATAAAAGTACTCTCATATCTTCTTAATAATATTATGAGACTAATTAATTAAAAGAGTTTAATTAAGTATTCCTAATAATATTATGAGACTAATTAATTAAATGAGTTTAATTAATTATTCCTAATAAGATTAAGAGCCTAATTAATTAAAGGAGTTTAATTTATTAAGATAAAACTCAATTCCTTAATTATTAAGAAGGGTTGCCTTCATCTATAAATAAGAGGAGTCTTATTATGGGTGATGATTGTTGTATTAGATATTTTTCACAACACACATAAATGACAATTTCAAGAGTTGGGAGAGTACTGACATATTCTCTAGACTAGAATTTTACCAAGCACCCATCTTCTTGAATATTTGTTCTTCCTTGGTGAATCACTCTAGATGCCAAACACTTGGATGACTAACGTTGATCAAAGGAATGAATCAAACCGTTGGATTCAAGTTGAATGCGAAAAAGAATTTGAGGTGAATCGTATATGAGGAAGCTTGTATTTTATTTGTATTATACTATATATTTTTAAATATTTTTTATTAAATTAAATATTTTTATTAAATTAACTCAAATTAAATTTTTTATTTTATTTTATTTTATTTTATTTATTATTTTATTTTATTTTATTTCAATCTTATTTTCAATAATTAAAAAAACTAAGTAAATGCTACTTAGTTTATTTTGTATTATATTATATTATCTAAATTTTTTATTTTATTTTATTTTTTAGTTTTTATTATATTATATTACTTAATTAAATATAATTTATTTTATTTTATTTTATTTATTTATTAGATATGGTTTAAGTTATTCTATTTAGTTTTATTCAATTTATTTGTATTATTCTTATTTTTTATTAATTTTTATTTTGTTTCAGGGTCCACTGATTTTGTAATCGAATAATTCAGACAGAAATTTCGTCAAAAATAACAAATACAACAAGAAAATTTACAATTCATGAAGCATCAACACGATACTATTGCAAATATATTTCAAATTTCATCAAAATTTTCACAATTTCAGAATCATATAGTAAACAAACACATATCAACAATTCATGGCATGCATATATATAATTCGAATTTCAGCAACATATAATATCAATTTCAACATCAATATATCGTAAATAAACCTAATTTCAGACCAATAATTATAACAAATCTCAATTTCAGATTCCAACATAATCATATTTTATATTCCAATCCGAATTTCAAATCCAAATCA
Organism: Panax notoginseng; assembly: GCA_016801055.1. Taxonomy (NCBI): domain Eukaryota; kingdom Viridiplantae; phylum Streptophyta; class Magnoliopsida; order Apiales; family Araliaceae; genus Panax; species Panax notoginseng. The sequence continues at coordinate 94,667,024 of CM029017.1, read as the reverse complement.
AAACTAAACCCTAAAAATAGAATATATATATATATATATATGAACCCTAGCTAAATTAAAAAATTAAATTGAACATACCTTGCAAACTAGGAACAAATGAACCCTAGTTTCTAAGGAGGTGGTGGTGGATGGGTGAGAACAGACCGGAGGGGGCGGCGACGACAGTGGGCGGCGGTGCCGGCAGAGGGGTGGCGACGACAGGGGGAGGGGTGGGGGTGTGGGTTCGGTGGCCGGAGCTGGGGGGCCGGTGGCGAGGGGGAAGGGGTGGAGGGATTGGTGCTGGGAGGGGGAGGGGGTAAGTGAGGAAAGAGAGCGAGTGAGTTCGAAGATAAAGAGAGAGTGCGAGGTAGGAAGTGGGAGGCGCTGGAGAAGAAGTTGCTGATTTAGGTTTTAAGACTTATTTTCCATAGAATATCCGTCGGAATTAATTTCTCATAATTAAGTTAATTTCGACGGAAATTACCTTGGAAATAAGTCTTATTTCGTCGACTTTAGGTTTCGCGCAGGCGGGAAAGCTGGCGCCACGGATGGAATACTACTTAAGACAAAATTCCATCAGAAATATACTATTTTTGAGAGAATTATAATCAACGGAATATTCTGGTAGAAATAGAGTAATATTGACGGAATTTATTCTGTTGAGGATAAGTCCGTTGGAAATAGCCGATTTTATTGTAGTGATTGTGGATTGGGGATTGTGGATTTTGTTTTTATCATGAATTAAACTCTATTTTAAGATTGCAATGAATCTTATTAAGTAGTTTGTTTTGATTTGTTTCCTTGTTAGTCTTATTAGCTATTCTTGGATTGTCTATTATGGTTTATGATTAATTGCTTAATTTTTTAGCTAACAATTATTGTGATAATCCATATGAAACTGAAGATGTATTATGGGTTTAGATTTGATCATAGTAGCATGTGTTTATAACTTCTACATGGTGATGAAATTCATGATTCGTGCCTAGGATAGAGATATACATATGCACCGCTTGTAGTCTATTGAGAACTTAAGCTTCAACCCTCTTTAATTGTAATTCACATAGAGATATAGTGGGTTAGTTAATTAGGGTGTTTGCATTCATTCTATCATCTATGGATTTAGTGTAAGATGGGTATGGTACATCGAGAGATGGTCATATCTTACCTTCGTGTTCTCGACTAACAATCTGGTATAATTAATTTGGCTTAACAGGAAGTGTGTCGATTGAAATGAATCAATATGTGAAATTGTAATCTCAAGTCTTCTTTCTCTATTCTCACTCTAGGGGTAATTATTATTAGCTTAATTTAATATTTTAAAATATTAAATTAATTGTTTAAATAAGATTAAGTTGGTTACGAGTTAGTGCTTGGTAGATTTTGTTAAGAAATTCTATATGGGAACGATACTCTACTTACTCTTTATTACTTGTTAACCATGTATACTTGTATGCATATATTGATCGGGAAAACGACCAACAAGTTTTTGGCGTCGTTGCCGGGAAATTATTGTAATAATTTTTTCCATCATTAATTTCAAACAAATTAATCTTAATTTAAACATTTTTTGTTTATTTTAAGTCTCTTCCTATATTTCTCTCTTTTCAGGTACCATGGTTGAATTAAATTGTCAATGGCCATATTCGAGTATGACTCAACCAAGGGAAATAGGGATTGTGTAACGACCGAAAAATTCGGATCATTTGTAAAAATACTTGAAAGAATTAAATAATGAATAAAATAATATTATTTGTTATTATATGTGTTAATAAAATGTATGTCATTCTAAAACCTAGAAACGACGGAAGATCATAGTATTTGAACCACGTGGATGAATTAAGGTGTTTGAATTTCCAAGACGAAAATAAATATTTTCCGAGAAAGTTTACGATAAACACTATTCACCGTTTATCGCTCAGAAATTATTTTTGAACTTTCGAGAAATACGTAAAGTTAGAATATCGAAGCGAGATGGATTATGTAATAATAATCTAAGTATGGAAAACGAAATAATTCGCATGCGGACTTAAATTGAGAATATAAGTATTAAAATCTAATGAAATGGAATGGTGGATATTATATAAAGAGCAAGTCCAATTTGAATAAGGTGTAAACCTATGTGAGATTTATATTAAGCCCAAGTATATAGTTAATGAAGCCCAAATTAATTAATGCAAGCCAAACAAGAAAATTAGCTAGATTAATTAGCAAGCCCATTGAATTGGACATGATCCATGGGGCAATCCAAGTGTAATTGGGTAGACTTGATGGGCAAACATCTTGTGTGTTGGCAAGTGTTGTGATGGCCAAGTAATAGAAGTGGCTAGCAAATAGTCTTGGTTGATAAGCAATGAATAGTAAGGAGGTGGAATGTCCAAATTACTAAGTTGCCCTCACTTTAAGTTGCCTATAAATACCAAGCTTCATTTCATAAGTTGGTTGTTTAATTTTCATCCAACTCCTCTCAAGATAAACAACTTACTTGGTAGAGAGAATAAGCCACATAAGCACTTATAAGCCAATTCAACTTTTGCTAGATTTTCCAAAGTGAAGTGAAGTAATAGTCTTCAAAGGGTAAGACTCATATCTATTATCTTTATCTCTTCTATGATAGGATTGATAGAGAAGTGGGATGGTTTAATGATATCATGTCATAAGTCATTGATGAATGAACATTAAGCCGAATAAGTTGAATAAGCAACTTGAACCTAAATAAGTTGATGAACTCATGAAGAATTTGCCATTTGTTGTCATAAGCATGAGAATTTGTAGTTAATAAGTTAAATAAGTCATTGACTTATAAGAATAAGTCAAAACCTACTTTGATAATAAGTTGGTGCAATAAGTAACTTGAAATGTCTATATGTTGATTAAAATCCACCTATAATGATTAGTAATGAGGTTTCGCCGGAATTCACACGATTGGACGATAATCGTCGAATTCTTGAAATTCTCATAATAGAAGTCGTATTTTGTGTTTGATGTCGTAAAAGTTGGTTTTCGATGGAGACAAGTCATGTTTGGCATTATAGAGTTGCGGACTCGAAAATGGCCGGATTTCAACTTAGAATGAAGAAACGAGCGTTGAACGTTCACGAACGTTTATCGTTTTCGTTAAAATGAACTAATAGGTGAAATTTTAGCAAACGAAGTAAAATAGATAAAATTCTTGCATTAACGGATAGAGCACGTAATTTGTGTACCGTAGGCTCTTGAACGAACCAATTCGGACTTATAACGAAGAAGTTACGAGTCCGGGAGTTTCACAAAATTTCAAAAACTGTCAAAATTATCTGTGGCACAGAGTCCGCGCTGCGGCGCGACTCCAAGCCAAAATCCCGGCGCCTCAGGACCAAAGTGAGGCTCAGCTTTTGCTAATTGGCGCCGCAGCATGACCCATAACAAAGGGACTCGTGCCACAGCGCCGAGTCTAGTTTTTAGGCATAACATGTGATGCCGCAGCACGACACAGAGTGTAAAAGCCGGCGCCGCAGCGCCAGTTCTAAAACATAGACAATAAAAATTGTTTACATGTTGAGCATGAAGAGTAAATGATGAACACCTAACTAAAGATCTTAATGTAACTTTGTTAAGACATATTTGAGCCTTAAACATGATCACTTAGGGTTAAAGAAAGTCAATTACATATGGACGTAAGAACGACGTAACGGAAAGCCGGAACCAATAAATAACAAATCTAATACAGAATTAGATTGAGAAGAAGGGTAAGATTCTTTAGGAATTATGTATGTTATGCATGACCTAATGTACTATGTGATGTTATCATCTAATATAGAGACCTTAAAGATGTAAAGTGCACGTGTTATATCTATAAGTAGACGCTAAAGGCAAGTACTCTAACCCTTGTTCCAGTTCGATCTGGACAAGTCTTTGTGATTCATGTATTCTTCGCATGAGTTAGTATCTGTGGAAGTCAAAGTCAATCCTTTTGGCTAGATGTATGCTATGTTATTCTATCAAGTGTTGATAAGGATTTACCAAACTAATATTGTTGTGGTTTTCAAAAGTAGACTGAATATGCTAAACTGTTTTGTCGTCAAACGACAGGCACATGAGGTTGCCACAACTTAAACGTATACACGTTTAATGAATGTAGTGTTGATCAATATAGAGTACTATAGGCTGATCACCTAGACGTGCTCGTAAGCTATGTCAGACTTACGGACTTCGTGCCGGGATGTCCTTTTTCAAAGTACTTATGAAATGCTTACGATCTTGAACCGGAATTGATGTTTTACTGAATATTGTTGTTGTAAAGTGTTTTGAATAAAAAGAAGTGCTATTTTGAATTATCGATAGTACTTCATAACTATTGTTCAGTTATTGATAATATACAATTCCTATGTTTCAAGCATGCTATTTTCCTAGAATTGTTGTATTTGCTGAGCTAGTTTGGCTCATTCTTGCTTGAACAATATGAATGCAGCTAAGACCGAACGTACCGATGGATCCGGTAAGGATAAAGGGAAGGCGAAGGTAAACCCGTAGATTACATATGTAATAGTATAGGTTTTGTAAGGAATAATATTGATATTATGACAAAGACAATGTATTGGTTGTAAAGAACCCGGGGAATGTAAATATTCTTTTAATATATATATAAGACATATCCGTTCTTTTAAGGCATTTCAATTGAATGTTTATGTGAACTGTAGCACCGTGTAGCACCATCTGTCGGGTTGGAAGATACCCGGATTTGGGGGCGTCACAGGTTTGTATCAAAGCATTAGGTTATAAAACTTAAAGGGGGGGGGGGAAATAAAACCTTAAGTCATAACCTTAAGAAAAGTCAAAGAATAAAAGATGGAAGTTAACCTTATAAAATGCATTATATATGTTATGTGTTTTATTCTACTGACGTTTACTAATCAAACTTTTGTGTTGTTGTAGATGTTAGGTGAAAATAGAGATGTACAGGTAGTTAGTGAAGGGTCGGTAAACAAGATAGAAATCATACCGAACCCCATAGCAGCAGATCCCGAGATAGTGGTGGTTGAGTCTGGAGACTCAGAGAGCCTGGACTATATGTCTGTGTTTGATGGCATGTTGGAGGAAGAGGTGGAGCCAGTATCCTTCAACCCAGTAGCTATAGCAGCAGAGATGGCTCCGGGGGAGTCAATGATGTCACTCTTTATGACAGTGTTGGATAGAAACATTCACTACTGCCAGGAGGTTAAGGAGCTGAAGGCAGAGCTTCAGGCTGTGATAGAAGAAAAGACAGACATGGAATCCATGTGGGAACAGGAGCATGATGAAAGGATTTTGGCTAAGGATAAGGTCCATGACCTGAAATAGGAGGTCTTTGAGCTTAGGAGTGAGCTAAAGACAAAAAAGCAGAAAATAGGGAGAATGTCCTATATTCATAGGAGTTCTCATGAGGACTTCCAGTTGCAGGTTGTTGGTTATCCCGTAGAGGCAGGGCAGACGTGGCATACTATCAGCCGTGATATTATTGCCGGTCTTGCCAAGGTGGATTTCGAGAATGCCTTAAGGCAGATGTGATCTAGTAGTGGCTAGAGTAGTTAGCTATGTAAATATTTTGTATCTAGTAGTGATGTAAAACCCTCTTTTGTATAATCAAGGGTAGTCTTTTGTAAATCCCAATTTTTGGAAAGTAATTGCGGGAAAGTAATGTAATCCAATTAGGCTGTGTAATGTAACTGAGGTAGTGTTATACTACCATGAATCAATATAAGTTGTTTTTTTAAACATATGGAATAATGAATGTTAGAGTTATTGTTTAAAATTGAATTATAACTAACTAACAGAAAATGAATAATAACAAAATGAGTGTTTATGGTAACAGCAAAATGCCGCCAAGAAGAGTAACGCATAATCAAGCAAACGTAAATCAACCGGAGGGAGGTCCGGCTAACCCCATGCAGGAATTTTTGAACCTTTTAACCGCATTGTTTAATCAAATTGGGGCTAATATTCCCGTAAATCCTGGTGTAGTACGAGCTACTACATTCAAGGACTTTAAGAGTGTGAGTACGCCGGAGTTCAAAGGAACTACGGACCCTATCGAAGCCCAAACGTGGGTGAGAGAGATCGAGAAGGCATTTGTGATAGAAAATGTCGATAAGGCCTAAAAGGTTGCCTTTGCAACCTACATGATGAAGGGAGATGCCAACTTTTGGTGGGAGGCCAATCAGGTTAGGGTCGGAATGGATGTGATAACGTGGGTGAGGTTCATGGAAATATTTATCGAGAACTACTTTCCCATGAGCATGCAAGGAAGGATGGAAATGCGGTTTCTAGAGTTGAAATAAGGGGACATGACTGTTCCCCAATACGCCGCCAAGTTTAATGAACTGGCAAGGTTCGCTCCACACCAAGTGGATGCTGAGGTGAGAAAAGCTCGACGGTTCGAGTAGGGCTTGAAACCCTGGCTCTATAACCATATTTCTGTGTTCCAAAGTACTTCCTTTGGAGTCGTTTTAGAGAAGGCAATAATTGCTGAAGGTGGTAGCGAGGCATTGAGCCAATACCACAAGGCTAAGAAAAGCAAGGGGAAGGTGGATGGAGGAGTAAAGATTGAAGGTGCCAGTGGGAGTGGCGATGGTTATAAGAGGAAGGTAGTTAGCTCTGGGAATACTGTAGTGAAACAAGGAGACCCGAAGAGGAGGATGGAGGCCTGTAAAACCTGTGGGAAGACTCACTTAGGAGTTTGTCTCAAGGGTAAGGCCGTGTGTTATAACTGCAGATAGGAGGGGCATATTGTGCCTAACTGTCCGAGTCCGAAGAAAAACTATGGATGCTTTGTGTGTGGGTCAACTGACCACATGGCAAAGAACTGCCCAGAGAAAGGGACGGACGGGAATAAGGGCACCAATAGTGGAAAGTTAACTATTGGGGGTCCAGCGCAGCCGGGTAGGCAGATGGCCCATACCTTCAATATGACTGTCCAAGACGCGATGGCCTCGGGGGACGTAGTCGTAGGTATTATTCCGATTAACGATCTTAATGCATACGTGCTGTTTGACTCGGGTGCTACTTGTTCGTTTATCGCATATGATTTTGCTAGACGATTAGGATTACTTCCCAAAAAGTTGCCCATACCTTTAAACATTAAGGTAGTAAACGAAGAGATAATTTCAGTTGAAGATATTCATAGGAGTTGTTGCGTAAACATTCGGGGTTATAAATTATCGGTAGATTTGATACCGATAAAGTTAGGGGAATTCGACGTAATCCTCGGAATGGATTAGTTGGTTAATCATGGGGCAATTATAGATTGTCAAAAGAAATGCGTAAATATTAAAACATCGATTCAATCTCATGTAATATTTTACGGGAATAAATTGCCGGGACGTTCGTGTTGTCTTACTGTGACACAAACTAGGAAATTATTAAGGAAGGGGTGTGTAGGTTATTTGTGTCATGTGGTTGATACCCAAAGAGTGGGAGTGACCATTTAACAAATACCTATAGTGACTGAATTCGTGGGTGTATTTCGGAGTGAGTTACTAGGTATTTCGTCGGATAGGGAGACCGAGTTCATAATAGACATTGTGCTAGGAGCGGCACCAGTTTCTAGGGTACCGTATCGTATGGCGCCAGTGGAGATGAAGGAGTTGATGGTACAGTTATAGGAATTATTGGACAGTAAGTACATTCAACTGAGTGTTTCATCGTGTGGAGCACCGGTGCTGTTTGTCAAGAAGAAGGATGGATCGTTGAGACTTTGTATCGACTACCGAGAGTTAAACAAGTTGACGATAAAGAATAAGTATCCATTGCCCAGGATTGATGATCTTTTTGATCAGCTGAAAGGGGGAAAGTATATTTCTAAAATAGATTTAAGGACGGGGTATCATCAGCTAAAAGTTAGGAAAGAAGATGTGCTAAAGACAGCATTCGGGACTTGTGATGGTCATTATGAGTTTCTGGTGATGTCATTTCGGTTGACTAATGCACCTGCTGCATTTAGGGATATGATGAACAGAGTGTTCAAACAATATTTGGACAAGTTTGTCGTGGTTTTTATCGATGATATTCTAGTTTATTCTAAGACGCCAGAAGATCATGCTGAGCAGCTAAGAATAGTGTTGGAGACACTAAGGAATGAGAAGTTATATGCGAAGTTCACTAAGTGTGAATTTTAGGTAGAGAGGGTACAATTTTTAGGACATGTCATTGACCACGAGGGAATTTCAGTAGATCCAACAAAGGTTAAAGCCGTGATGAATTGGGAACAACCAAAAATGTCTACTGAGGTGCGGAGTTTCCTAGGGTTAGCGGGTTACTATCAGAGAATCATCTAGGATTTTTCTAAGATAGCTATTCCGTTGACTAATTTGACAAGAAAGACGGTGAAATATGCGTGGACTGAGAAGTGCGAGGATAGTTTTCAAGAATCGATGAAAAGGTTGAGTGAAGCGCCTGTTTTGTCATTACCCGATGACACGGGAAATTTCGTGGTTTATAGCGATGCTTCGCATAGAGGACTTGGTTGCGTGCTCATGTAGCATGGTAAGGTCATTGCGTATGCATTTAGGCAGTTGAAGGATAATGAGAAAGTTTACCCTACTCATGATCTGGAACTGGCTGCGGTGGTGCTTGCCTTAAAGATATGGCGACATTATCTTTATGGAGAAAAGTGTGATATATACACGGACCATAAGAGTCTAAAATATATCTTCACATAGAAGGAGTTGAATATGAGACAGAGAAGATGGTTGGAGTTGATAAAGGATTGCGACTGTGAAATCCTGTATCACCCTGGAAAAGCAAATGTAGTTGCCAATGCCTTAAGTAGAAAGGGTCGGGAGAAGTTGTCTATGTTAACAGCTCAAACTGAGTTAATAACAGAGATGGCTAGGATGGAGTTAGAGGTGAAGTTGCCAAGAGAAGCGGATCAGAGACTGTTCGTAACGGAGATACAATCTACCATTGTAGAGAGAGTGAAGGAGGTGCAGCTCAAAACTGATGAGTGTGACCAAATGAAGAAGCGGTTGCCCACTGAAAAAGATATTAAGTTTAGTCTTGATAATGAGGGATTATTAAGATTTGAGGGAAGAATTTGGGTTCCAAATGAGACAAAATTGAAGGAGCAAATTTTACAAGAGGCTCACAGTTCAAGGTATTCGATTCATCCTGGCAGCACTAAGATGTATCAAACCTTCGACAGAGTTTTTGGTGGCCGAACATGAAGAGAGAAATAGCCGAGTATGTGAGTAGGTGCTTGACTTGTCAAAAAGTTAAAGCCGAACATCAACGACCAAGTGGCTTGTTACAGTCATTGGAAATTTCGGAGTGGAAGTGGGAGCATATCACGATGGACTTTATGGTGGGACTTCCGATGACTCAGAAGGGATGATGTGATTTAGGTAATAGTGGATCGGTTGACGAAGTCGGCTCACTTTTTGCCAATTCGAGTTAAGTATAACCTATATTAGTTAGCTACACTCTATGTTAAGGAAATTATTTCCAGACATGGAGCACCTGTTTCGATAGTGTCAGATCGTCACCCACGATTCACACGAACTTTTGGAGAAGTCTTCAAGGGCAATTGGGGACGCAGTTGAAGTTGAGTACGACATATCATCCACAAACAGATGGACAGAGTGAGAGGACAATTCAGATGTTAGAAGATGTGTTGAGATCTTGCATCATGGATTTCAAGGGTAGTTGGGATGATCATCTACCATTAGTAGAATTTGCGTATAACAACAGTTATCATGCAAGCATAGGTATGCCGCCATATAAAGCTTTGTATGGAAGAAAATGCAGAACGCCATTATATTGGGATGAAGTGGGAGAACGCAGAATGCTAGGACCAGAGTTGGTCCAGTAAACAGCGGATATAGTGAAGTTGATACGGATGCGTCTCATAGCAACTCAAGACCGACAGAAGAAGTACGCATACTTACATCGAGAGAATAGGGAGTTTGAAGTAGGCTTGTACTTATTTCTAAAGGTATCTCCCTGGAAAGAAAAGATACGCTTTGGAAAGAAGGGGAAATTAAGCCCAAGGTTTATAGGACCTTTTGAGGTATTAAAACGGGTAGGTGAGGTAGCATACATGGTAGCATTACCTCCAAACCTAGAGCGAATACATAACGTATTTCACATTTCAGTGCTACGTCCTTACAAACCAGATTACAAGCATGTGATAGAATTTGAGCCTATTCAAATCGAGAAGGATTTAACATATGAAGAGATGCCGATTCAAATCATCGATAGAAAAGAGCAAGTTCTACGAAACAAAGTTATAGCGTCGGTAAAGGTATTATGAAAGAGCCACGATGCCGAGGAAGCAACGTGAGAATTGGAAGAGAATATAAAGAAGGATTACCGTCTTTTGTTTGAGTAATATAGGGCGAGATTCTGGGGACAAAATCTTTATAAGGGGGGAAGAATGTAACGACCGAGAAATTCGGATCCTTTGAAAAATACTTGAAAGAATTAAATAATGAATAAAATAATATTATTTGTTATTATATGTGTTAATAAAATGTATGTCATTATATAAACTAGAAATGATTGAAGATCGTAGTATTTGAACCACGTGAATGAATTAAGATGTTTGAATTTCCAAGACGAAAATAAATATTTTTCGAGAAAGTTTACGAAAAACACTATTCACCGTTTATCGCTCGGGAATTATTTTTGAACTTCTGAGAAATACGTAACGTTAGAATATCGAAGCGAGATGGATTATGTATTAATAATCTAAGTATGGAAAACGTAATAATTCGCATGCGGACTTGAATTGAGAATATAAGTATTAAAATCTAATGAAATGGAATGGTGGATATTGTATAAAGAGCAAGTCCAATTTGAATAAGGTGTAAACCTATGTGAGATTTATACTAAGACCAAGTATATAGTTAATGAAGCCCAAAATAATTAATGCAAGCCCAACAAGAAAATTAGCTAGATTAATTAGCAAGCCCATTGAATTGGACATGATCCGTGGGGCAATCCAAGTGTAAGTGGGTAGACTTGATGGGAAAACATCTTGTGTGATGACCAAGTGTTGTGATGGCCAAGTAATAGAAGTGGCTAGCAAGTAGTCTTGGTTGATAAGCAATGAATAGTAAGGAGGTGTAATAAGGAGGTGGAATGTCCAAATGACTAAGTTGCCCTTACTTTGAGTTTCCTATAAATACCAAGCTTCATTTCATAAGTTGGTTGTTTAATTTTCATCCAACTCCTCTCAAGATAAACAACTTACTTGGTAGAGAGAATAAGCCACATAAGCACTTATAAGTGAATTCAACTTTTGCTAGATTTCCTAAAGTGAAGTGAAGTAATAGTCTTCAAAGGGTAAGACTCATATCTATTATCTTTATCTCTTCTACGATAAGATTGACAGATAAGTGGGATGGTTTAATGATATCATGTCATAAGTCATTGATGAATGAACATTAAGCCGAATAAGTTGAATAAGTAACTTGAACCTAAATAAGTTGATGAACTCATGAAGAATTTGCCATTTGTTGTCATAAGCATGAGAATTTGTAGTTAATAAGTTAAATAAGTCATTGACTTATGAGAATAAGTCAAAACCTACTTTGATAATAAGTTGGTGTAATAAGTAACTTGAAATGTCTATATGTTGATTAAAATCCACCTAGAATGATTAGTAATGAGGTTTCGCCGAAATTCACACGATTGGACGATAATCGTCGAATTCGTGAAATTCTCAAAATAGAAGTCATATTTTGTGTTTGATGTCGTAAAAGTTAGTTTTCGATGGAGACAAGTCACGTTTGGCTTTATAGAGTTGCGGACTCGAAAATGGCCAGATTTTGACTTAGAACGAAGAAACTAGCGTTGAACGTTCACGAACGTTTATTGTTTTCATTAAAATGAACTAATAGGTGAAATTTTAGCAAACGAAGTAAAATAGATAAAATTCTTGCATGAACGCATAGAGCACATAATTTATGAACCGTAGGCTCTTGAACGAACCAATTCAGACTTAAAACGAAGAAGGAACGAGTCTGGGAGTTCCACAATATTTTAAAAACTGTCAAAATTATCTGTGGCACAGAGTTTGCACCGCAGCGTGACTCCAAGCCAAAATCCCGGCGCTGCAGTGCCAAAGTGAGGCTCAGCTTATGCTAATTGGCGCCGCAGTGCAACCCGTAATGAAGGGACTCGCGCCGTAGTGCCGAGTCTAGTTTCTAGGCATAACATGTGACGCTGCAGCGCGGCACAGAGTGTAAAAGCCGGCGCCGCAACGCCAGTTCTAAAACATAGACAATAAAAATTGTTTACATGTTGAGCATGAAGAGTAAATAATGAAAACCTAACTAAAGATCTTAATGTAACTTTGTTAAGACATATTTGAGCCTTAAACATGATCGCTTAGGGTTAAAAAAAGTCAATTACATATGGACGTAAGAACGACGTAACGGAAAGTCGAAACAAATAAATAACAAATCTAATACAGAATTAGATTGAGAAGAAGGGTAAGATTCTTTTGGAATTATGTATGTTATTCATGACCTAACGTACTATGTGATGTTATCATCTAATGTAGAGACCTTAAAGACTTAAATTGCACGTGTTATATCTATAAGCAGACGCTAAAGGCAAGTACTCTAACCCTTGTTCTAGTTCGATCTGGACAAGTCTTTGTGATTCATGTATTCTTCGCATGAGTTAGTATCTGAGGAAGTCAAAGTCAATCCTTTTGGCTAGATGTATGCTATGTTATTCTATCAAGTGTTGTTAAGGATTTACCAAACTAATATTGTTGTGGTTTTCAAAAGTAGACTGGATATGCTAAACTATTTTGTCGTCAAACGACAGGCACGTGAGGTTGCCACAACTTAAACGTATACACGTTTAATAAATGTAGTGTTGATCAACATAGAGTACTATAGGCTGGTCACCTAGACGTGCTCGTAAGCTATGTCGGACTGACGGACTTCGTGTCGGGATGTCCTTTTTTAAAGTACTTATGAAATGCTTACGGTCTTGAACCAAAATTGATGTTTTACTGAATATTATTGTTGTAAAACGTTTTGAATAAAAAGAAGCGCTATTTTGAATTATCGATAGTACTTCATAACTATTGTTCAGTTATTGAATATATACGATTCCTATGTTTCAAGCATGCTATTTTCCTAGAATTGTTATATTTGCTGAGCTAGTTAGGCTCATTCTTGCTTGAACCATATGAATGCAGCTAAGACCGAATGTACCGATGGATCCGGCAAGGATAAAGGGAAGGCGAAGGCAAACCCGTAGATTACATATGTAATAGTTTAGGTTTTGTAAGGAATAATATTGATATTATGACAAAGACAATGTATTGGGTGTAAAGAACCTGAGGAATGTAAATATTCTTTTGATATATATATATATATATATATATATATATATAAGACATATCCGTTCTTTTAAGGTATTTCAATTGAATGTTTATGTGAACTGTAGCACCGTGCAGCACCATCTGTCGGGTTAGAATATACCTGGATTTGGGGGCGTCACAGATTGATGGACTCAATGCAGTTTCTGCATTATCAGCACAGATTGAAACACTTTTTAAGAGGTTGGATGTTCTTGCAGACCAACGTATTCGAAGGATAGCATTTACTTGTGATTATTTTGATGGCAATCATCTGAGTCATCAATGCACCGTCAACTTTGGATCAGTACATTATGGTGGTGACTAACTCAACCAATATGTATATCCCAACTATCATCAGGATTGGGGGTATCACCCGGATTTGTCAGGGAGCTATAATCAACAAGATTAATTCTATTCTCAATATCAAAAATATGCATTGGTGTTCTTATTTCTACCTCTAATGTCGCAGGAAGAAAATTCAAAGTTAGAGGAATTCATGTCTAAGATAATAGCTGACCAAGAGGAGATGATGATGAGTCAGGAAATATCAAGCCAAATTTTAAGAATCAGATGAAACAACTCATCAATACCTCGGCCAATGGTCCTCAATACATGGATTTTGAAACTAAAACAGAAAATTCAAGATTGGCGAAGCTATTGTCCAAGTTCATAGCGTCTATTGAGGAAAGGAGGATTGATTAAGAGATGTCAATTCAAAATCTTGAGAACCAAATGGAACAATTGTTTAAAGCCTTGAATAACTGTCCTCAAAACACTTGGCGCTATGACATGGATTCTGAGACTGATGGTGAGCCCGAGCTAAATTTGAAACTAGATGAGCCACAAGATATCTAAAGAGGGGAAATAAGTAGGGATAAGGAGAATGATGCCATCAAAGATCTATGTTTAAGTGATAATGAAGATGACTCTATTCTGTTATTGTCCTAAGTGCCTTCTCCGCCAAAGATCAAGGATCCAGTCAGTTTTGTAAAGTAATGCCCGCTTGATAGTCACATCGTTGGCAAGGCTCTTTTTGACATGAGAGCTAGTACAAATATGTAGTCATGGTGGGAAGAAAAAGAGAATATAACAGAAGAGCTTGTTATGTTTGACAATTCTAAATGCTCTAATCTAATCACAGATACAATGGAGCAAGCACCTAGCTATTTGACATTCAAAATTGAGATCCTATCTACAAAAAGCAAGCTAGGTGACTTGGATTCAATGGCTATTACTAAAGGGAACTTCCCAAATATATAATACATTACTCCTGATGGATGGAGGGTTCCTCAATTATCAAATAGGAGTTGGATAGCATTGATAAGAAGTAGTCGAGCTAAACGACTCTAAACCAAGCGCTCGATGGGAGGCACCCCATCTAATCATTTCTCCCTATTCGTTTAATGCTCATTACATATCTAATTCACTTCCTCTCTTATGTTTAATTTTGAGTAAAATTTTAGTATTAAATAAGATTTTGTTAGTATTACGTCATAATAATAGTTCAGTTTTTGTTCCTCCAAGTACAATTTAATTACTATAAGCAAGCATGGTCTACATAGTTAAAAAGCAAGAAAGTTACAGACTGGTGCACTACTCGGCAACACCCTATTTTTATGGGAAGACAGCGCGACTGCTTCCTTTGTCAGTCATTAAATTGGGACTCCAGGATACCGCGCGGCTACGTCTGAAAAAAAAAGTAATAACTATGTGGTTGCGCCTCGACCTATTACTTATTTTTTTATAAAAAAATGACCCGAATCTGGCAGCTTATATTTTCTCTTCCTACTCAACTCGGTAAAAACAAACAGAAGTCTTTCCGTCCTTAAACAAATAGTGTTCTCACTCTTCATCTCAGCATCTGCTCAATTAATTCCCATTAAAAATTAAATCATATTATCTCTCTCACCCTCTCTCATCTCTTATATCAACTTAGTCTTTCCCTTTCTCTTTCCATCCCTAACCTAAATCAGAAGTTCATAGGCATAGAAAGTTTGGGATTGCATACTGCCTGTTCAATAAAGGGTTTGAGAGAAGGTCTGGGGCTTAATCTGAGCAAGTTTGGGGAAGAGTACATAACATTCACATTCCTTGCTCATAGTTGAGAGAAATGGGCAGATTAAGGGCTTCAAATAGTCCATAACATCTGTTTGATACAAGTTCTAAGAGAAGTTTAGGGTACAAATTGCTCAATTTGGGGGTTTTAGCCACATAACATTCAGAGAAGATCAACTTCAAGTCTTGATTCTGCAATTATGTCGAAGAGAGTCCAAACTCCATCATCTTCTTTATCTAGTAGCAATGAGGATGGTGCAGAAAGCAGTCACGATGTTTTGGACACCAATAAGTTTATGAATCTTCAGGCCCAATATTACTACGCAGATGTACTTATAACTAAAACATTCGTAATGGAGATGGGTCTAAAGCCAAATTCAGAGGATGGACACATGACAAAAATGATTAGGAGGAAAGATTGGGCACTATTTGTGGGAACTCCTTTGGCAGCCTATATGGCAGCTATCCAAGAGTTTTATGCTTATGCAAGGGAAAATCATAATGATATAGCATTTATATAAGGAAAGAAGGTTTCATACTCCAGACAGAGTATCAATGATTTATTCCACTTGCCCACCATTGGAGATAATGATATTACCTATGTAGATAACATGCGAGATGGGGAGGAGTTAGATAGAATTGCTGAGGAGGTATGCAAGTCATAAATGAAGTGGGTTACAAGGCAAGGGACCACTTAGAGGCTTCACTTTCCGCATACTACACTAAGTCTATACAGGAAGGCATGGTACTACTTTATATGTGCAAATCTGATGTCGACTCGTCATCAAAATGATGTCACTAAAGAACGAGCAATCCTATTTTATGGCATTGTAAGGGGAAAATCAGTTGATGTGGGCTATGTTATCCATCAGTTGATTTAGCGCTATTTGTAAGGGAACACATCTGGTGGCATCTCACATACCTCAGTTATTTCACGCTTAAGTGCTAAGGCCGATGTAACGCCCCCAAATTCAGGTACTTGAAACCCGAACTCAGTGCTTCACGATACCATTTCTTTGGGCGAAATAATAATAATAATATAAATATCAAACTTAATTTACATATATCAGAGTTGTCTAATCCCAGGTTCACAACCTTTAATACATTACATTACATGATAATTAATAAATAGTATCGTCTTAACAAAGTCTAATTATTACATAAGTCAAGATCAATTTCTGAAATATTTCAGTGTACCGACGGCTTTATCAAGTAATTATCGAGTTTAAAACTCTATTCTATACCTTAATATTATTTTCCATAATTCAAATATCAGTCATACTATTTTTTATAGACTTATAATTATTTTTAAATAGTTATTATATTTTATCATGATTTTTTTAAATATTGGAATCATTATTAAATGATTTAAATATTAGATAATTCTATTCTAATAAATATTTAATTAATATTAAATTATTAATGAAACAATTGCCAAAATAATAAAGTTATTTATAATATCCCAAAAATTTTTTTAAACCGTTAATGTTACCCTTAAATGATTTTTAAAATATTTAAAATTATTTTTAAATAATTACTATTAATATTTAAATATTAATGTATTATTCACCAAAATATTTAAAGTCATTTATTATTACTTAAAATATTTTGAAATCATTTATATCCTTTTTAAATAATTTTTAAATTAATACAACCATTTTAAATCTATTAATTTAATATAATTACTAAATAAATTTAATATCATTAATATTAAATTATTAATCATATTTATCTTAAAATATTAAAAGTTATATTTTATAACTTAAAATATTCTTAAACTATTTATTTTCATTTAAAATAACTTTTATAATATTAAAATCATTTTTAATCAATCTTATTTAATATAATTATTAAATAAATCTAATAACATTAATATTAAATAATTAATGAATTTTATCTTAAAATATTAAAACTTATGTTTTATAACTTAAAATATTTTTAAATACTTTATTATCATTTAAAATGATTTTTAATATCATAAAATTATTTTTAATTAATTTATTTAATGCATTTATTAAATAAATTAAATATCAATAATATTCAAATAAATACTAATATTTATGAAAAATATGTCAAATTATTCAAATAAATACTTCAAATAATTTTTAAAATTAAATAAATACTTCAAATTATTCAAATAAATACTTCAAATTATTCAAATAAATACGTCAAATTATTCAAATAAATACTTCAAATAAATTAAATATCAATAATATTAAAATAATTACTTTAAATAATTTTTAAAATTAATTTTGTATTTTTCAGAAATTAATTTCTATTTTTAAATGATTTTTGGAAAATAAATTAATTAAAATTAAAAAGTCTGTCGCTAAAGCCTTTAGTGACAGAAAGTGTCGCCTATTGTGTTCTTGAGGCTCAAGAACATTTATAAGCAGTTTTTGAGTGGCCTACTTTGACCAACAATACTTGTCAGATCTCAATATTTCTGGGTGAGCTATGACATGGATATTGTAGTGTTGATGTAACACTACAAGTACCAAGTAATATATGGGTCAGATCATAACAAATTAAGAAGATATAAAGCCTTGAACAAGCTGTCAGAGCTGTTCTTCATTTTCTGGGTTACCCAGAAATGACGAACAGTTCGTGTGACCTATTTTGGGCTTCCACAACTTGAATCCTATGTAATGATTTGGTGATTTAATGATTCCAGTTTGTACTACACATGTAACTGAACAAATCTATTACATAAAATCATCGCAATAACAAAAAAATCGCTAGATCCGGTCCGATCAAACCATGTCAGAGACCATGTTCATGCGTTTTCTAGGTTACCTAGAAAACAAAAAACGTGATCGTGCTGCCTGGTTTGACTGTCCACTAAATCTAATACGTTTAATGTTTATGTGTTCTAAAGACATGGATTTAAAGTTAATCTAATATACTATAACATGGTTTCAACAACAAAATCATAGCACATAACACCTGCAAGATCACATACTACAAATAGGTTGTCAAACGCTTTCTAGGCCAATTCTGGGTTACCCAGAATTGATCAGTCATGCTCGGTCAACTGAGTTTGACCAACAATAACGTATAATATATACATGATCTGGACTAGATTCAAGTTCCAGATCTAAGCCTGCATTACATACTACAACTTTAAACTTTCAAACAAACAAAAACACAAACTTACTTAGATTTAGGAGGTCTGACATTGGTTGTCAGACAACATTTTCAAACATTCCTAGATTTTGAAAAACTTTAAATTCGTGCATCTAGATGTTATGGATCTAACAAATACCAACCCAGATCAACTATATATACTACAAAGAACATATTTAAACACTTAATCATAACATCTAATACGACTTTAATGATCATATTTGGTTCTAGGGTTTTATACCTTCTTGAACAAATCTTGAATCTGGCTTGCTAATCTGTTTGTGTAAGTGGTGAGGACTTGATAAGGGACTGGTATACTATAGAAATTTGTGAGTTAGAGAGAGAATGGTCTAGGTTGAGTGTATATGTACAAATGGGCTTAATTTATGAACTTTTCTCTCTCATAATATATATATATATATATATATATATATATATATATATATATATATATATATATATTATGTTACAATAAATTGGGTGAGATGTTGTGGCTGATTTGCTAGAATTTTTAGCACGTGGCTGATATTAGTAGGGCACCGACTCAATTATATGGCAAGATCTCCAAGTTATCTCCAATAATGTAATAAGGGCAAAATGGTCATTTGGCTTTCAAATTTAATGACTGTATTATCATTTGGCTAACCCTTAGGGTTTGACCTTTAGGGTTTAACCCTAAGGTTTTACAAAAATAAATTTTCTAAGATTTTGCAATTAGGGCTAAAATGGAAATTTTAGTTTCCTAAAATACAAATTAGGGTTTCTTAATTAGTTAAGTTTTCTAATTACTTGGAACTTTGAAAAATAAGTTTAAGAATTTACTAATTGACATTAAGCTTGCTATATAAATTAACGATTAGGGTTAATAACTTAGCAATTAGGGTTTCTAGTTTAGCAATTAAGGTTTTTTAATAACTAATTAGGGTTCCCTGATTAAGATTATATTCTATAATACTTGTCATTATGCACATTAACACCATCATTTATTAGTCTTAAAGTCTTATTTGACTTCCGAATTAGGATTTAGCAACTAACATTAGGGTTTTCTAATAATTCACCATAACTGTTCCACAAATTAACATTACACACATACTGTAATACTTATAGCACTGAAATATAATTAATATTATATTATTATTCTTATTCCTTGATCAAAATCAAGAATTAGGGTTTTGAATCCATGTCTGACTTAACTTGCATATATACCTTCATTAATTAAGTTAAAAATAATTAACTTAACTAATCTGAATAAAATTCATATAATAAAATAGTTATTGTAATAATTCTAATAATCATATCATATATTATTTAATAATACAAATATTCATTTTTTAATAGAAAATAAATAATAAAAATATTTTTACTACAAAATTAATTTATTATAAAAAATAATTTATAATGATTAATAATTCCTTTAAAAAAACTATTATTTGCAATATTCATGTAATAAGTAAAATTTTATTTATCACATATATATACATACAAATTGCCTTACACATATTCCCACCTTTATTTTTTTAAAAAAAATTATACAAAAAATTTCTTATTAAATTATATCGAAAATATTGGATTATTACAGCCGATGTAGAGTGGATAATGAGTCTTTACAGCTGCCAATGGGTGACATTGATCATGCAGCTATCAAGAAATATAATGTATATGAAGGTGCTCTATCATATCCTTAGGGTCTCGGCTTCATCCTAAAAGACCAAGAGAAGAGTGAAGAAGAAGAAGATTTAGAGCAAAACCCATGGAGGCCTCATCCTCACCATGTAGGACAGAGAGATACGTCGCATTCAGCGGTGAATAGATGTAAGCGCATAGACTTCAGGACATACACCACTGAGTTTTCAGGGGCACTCTCTCGACATTTGCATAGCTTAGCATAGAGGCTCATTTCCCTATCTTTGGGTCAGGCAGCTCATATCCACCTCCAGATAGACAACTTGAGTCAGGATGAAGTTAGGTGGAGATGGTGATGCTACTTATGGGAAGTTTCTTTCTAACCTTTACCTTACAATGAGAACCTTGTTTATTTTAAAGTTTGGGGGGTATGGTTTTTTATTGCATTATTAGTGTAA